>JAFBJR010000172.1:9452036-9964483 GCA_016785285.1 Brachirus orientalis
TTTTTTTTTTTTTTTTTTTTTTTTTTTTTTATTTTTTTTTTATTTTTTTGTAGACAGAAAAGTACATTTTATTTTAAGAGCATCAGTTTTGGTCAATATTAATTTCTGCATCATCAAAGGAGAAGAACAGCAACCTTTCAGATTCCACATATTGTAAGTGTATGTATTAAGGAATATGCTGTATTCTCCATTTGGCATTGTTGTTATCTTTTCTCAACCATCACCACTGACTGTTCTTTTTGAATGCACAGAAAAATTGACTTGACATAATATCAGGCTGTTGTCTTTCTCGCTTCAAGTTTCACCGACTGGCACAAAATCGTTGTTTTTTTTTTTTTTCTCGATGGGAAGTGCTTCAATTTAGAGATGTCAGAACATGGCAAGTTCTTTGTCGAAAAGTGCCTTGGCAAATATTACTCCTGCTGTGTGCTTTTATTGAAGTCAGTTACAATGTTTACAATCACTGATGATTAAGTGTTGGATAAAATAATTGGTATCTCTACCCCCTCATTAGTCTTTAAAGGTCCACTGTGTGGCAAAAAGTAAATATTTTACCCATAGGTATTTTTACATATGTGCATAATCACTTAAAAATTTAAATAATTTGGTGTTGTTGTTGCCTTAGAGTAAGCCATTAAATGTATTCTAGACATCGGCCTTGCATGTAGAAACATGGTGGCATTTTGCGCCAGTTATTTTGCACTTTAAATCGTAAGCTTGCTATGCAAAAAAACAACAAAGTGAAGGGTACTGGGGTCTCCAATACATTAATTTTGTTATTTTCATTATAATACAACATGACTATAGGACAGTGAAGCCTGTGAGTATTTACATTACTTCTATGATAAGTTGTTCCAGGAATGGAAAAGTGCTGTCCAAGTTTTTAGTATCTTTGATGTTACCTGCTGATTTGGCACTGGATCATTTTGACTGTTTTCCAATAAAGAATGAAGCTACTGTAATAGTTGACAGACTTGAGAAAAAGGAAAAACATTTTTTGTTCCTGGACTTTTCCTCCTTAAGAAAGACACTATAATTTATAACTATTGCACATAACTTTTACATATAACAACTGTCTGTTGTCGTGCCCACTGGCATTCCTTTTTCTATTTACATTCATACAGTGCATCTAAGTGCAGCACCTTTTTTTTTTTTTTTTTTTTTTTTTTCATTACAAACCTTTCAAATCCATTCACGTGATGCCAGCCCAATAACATCAGGTACAACATAGGGATTAACTGCCCAGGGACAAATCAGCATGTAGACAGATGGAGGCAGAAATTCAACCCACAAACTTGTACTTATAAATGACTTGTTCTCCCACTGAGCCACAAGACATAGTATAAAAAAGTAGTGTTTCATCATTTCTGCTCACGGATAAAACGGGCAGAAAAATATTTGAAAAAAAAAATTTGAAAAAAAAAAAAATTACTTTCTGCAGCTTTAACTATTATTTACTCAAATATGATTTCACTTTATAGAGTTCAAGTTTTTTAGGTTAAATGTTGAACATAAAGCAAAAGGTAAAGGATATCTTTTAATGTCAGATTTATGACCACGTCTTTCTTTTTCTTTTTCCTCAGTGCTATTTAAACATCTGAGGAAAGAGGTAGGCTTTAAGATGCAGTAAAAGTCAGTCAAACACTTAAAGTCTGACAGTGTGTGCATGAGTTGAGGCTCAGCTGCTGGCTGAGGCAGTGCTGGGCAACATGCTCATTTGTCCATATATCTTCTCCGCTTCCTCTTGGGACCATCCATCCTTCTGCTGCAGTATTTCTATATAATTCTTAGGGGGTCTTTTTGCAAGAAATCACTATCAGAGAGAATCTGTGTTCAACAGTTCACTTGGCACCACCTCACTCAAGTAGAAGGAGACAGACAAGCTGAGGGAAGTGAGGGTTTCTGAAAGCTGTGTGCACTGTATGACCAGATTCCCTTTTGCCTTGTTTGTCTTAGAGTCCACATTTTCTGCAAGTTAGATATCAGAGCATATGAGTGGACTGTTGTGATCAGTAGATTCTTTCTGATATTAGTATAGCTGAAGAAGACTTAATGCATACTGAAGCACACACACACATTTGCACAGTCTGGTTTCCATGACTTCACTAGTACATTGCCTTACATTCATTTACTATAACCTTAACCATAATTACTACTGTCCTAACTCCAACCTTACCATGTCTTAAATATACAACATGTCTTCACCTTAAAATGTTATCACTTACATTATGGGGACTTTATTTTATTTTATTTTATTTTTTTTGTATCACACAGACATTTTGTTGCAACTTCATCTCAACTTCCATACATGTGGATAGGATAAACAAAGAACTAGCCATAATGCCTTACCCTAATCTCAATTTAAATCTGAGCCCTAAACTCTACCAGTTCTGCCTCAATGAGACCAGGTTTTGGTCTCCATGATGACTATGGGTTTTGTCAGTGACCTTAGCAAAACACACATGCACAAATAAACATGCAAAGACAGGAGCTGGCATTTGCTTAACTTTGCATAATGAGAGATTGGATTATGTATGATAGGTGGCATTTGCTTAACGCTGTGTAATGACAGAAGGAATGACACTTAATAACACACACATGCACAAACACCCGCTTATTAATAACATTTAGAGTGTATATCTGGTGTTTATTGCTGCCTGCCTTTCTTCATTGTTATCCACTGCTTCTTTTGACTTGTGCAGCACAGCGAGGGCATCAGCATGCTTCTTGTTGGATCTTGGCGTTATGGTCTTCCTCCAGTTATAGGATATGTGTTATTCATTAAAAATCCTGTCCTCTGGCTATAGAGAATGCAGAATATCTGAGGTCATGCCATGAACTGATCAATGTAACTGGCTGGTAAACACTCACAGAGAATTTTATGTTTGATATCTGTGTGAGCCTTATATATATATATATATATATATATATATATATATATTAAACGAGTCTGTTCTAATCAATTAACTATACTATAATATAATGAGTGTGTGTGTGTTCCTAAGTCATTTGTTCTGGTATTTACATTGTTAATTCATCTGTGTTGACATCTGTTCAAATACAATTTGTAAAAATAATTCCTTTGAAATGTTATAATTATATTCTAAAAGGGAGCCATCATTACTCCTGCACAGACTGAAATGTGGGAGAGTTAATCATCTGATGCCAAGAGAAGATGTAAGCGTTACAGAGTGCAGGTTGTCTATAACATTATGGTGGGGGGAAGCAGATCAAACAGCATAGATGGCATTTATCCACTTTATCCAAGCCTAATGCCAGTTTTCATGTACTCTCTTGGAATCCTCTCATTAAGCCAATGCAAGGTAGCAAAGAAATTGGCTCGGCTTACTCCCCCTTCCATTACCACTTTTTTCACTGAAGTCCAGGACTTGCTTTGTCTTTTTTGCCTCCTTAGCCCTTCAGCCATGCAAGTTTGAAGTGAAATGTCTCTATCTCTCTCTGCGAGCAAAGCATCCGAAAAATTATTTTGCCCATTAAACTAAAACACACACAGAGAAGAGAAGTATGGTGAAAGGGGTTTTCTGTCACTTTCTGAAAGATGTCACACATTATTAAAAAAAAAATACATGTCACAGTGAGAAACACATGGGTTTCACACCAATACATAAATCTCCACATTATAATTATAATGCAACTAACCACACATGCCTCCTTTTTTCATACTGAAATAAACATATACCAGGGATTTTTCTTAAAACCCATGTAAACCCGCTGAAAAAATGGCAATTATTTGTGAAACTAAACCCCTAAACCGTTTTTTTCCAGGTGTAAACTGGTGTGTATACCTGGATAAACAAATAACAAATGTACCCATATGGGTTTCTAGTAATGTTATTTGGTGATCCAGGTGCAAGGTTTTAGTGTAGTTTAGTGCAAAATATTGAATTATTCATGTAATACATGCAAGTCAACTCTTGCTTCATTTGTACATGCTTTTGTCCACTTCTTGTATAATAAATGCGAGGTCTGTTGTCCCAGACTCTTTTTATAAACTTTTGAAGTGTCACTTTGTCATCTCTCTCACAACCAGACCTTTACCAGGCCACACCTCCTGCACTTCTCCCCACTTTCCCTCACTCAGCTCTCAGCCCATTTTGTCCTATACATGTAATGGGTCGCTAATCCACTGCAGGGCCAACCTTCAGAGAGGAACAAACATTTACTCTCACATTCACACCTATGGTCAATTTAGAGTGTCCATTTAACTTCTGCCTGTTTTGAGCTATGGGAGGAAACAGAACCCAGAAAAAAAAAAAAAAACATGCACACACGGGCATGACATACAAATCCTCGGGCAGACTAGGTCGCAAACCTGGGTGCTAGCCACTACATCGCCATGTGGCCCAGGATGAGAACTTTGCTTATAATATTTATGAACAGTAGTGTTAATAGAGCAAAGAAATTGTAGCCTTTGCCATTTGCTAATTGGTAATTTTTTCAAATTGTGATTTCGACTTATTTCCCACCGACACTGATTGAGGCCAGAACCAATAAAAAACTGTGTGCACTGCAGTTATTTGACCCAGAAGTGAATGTTGATTGAAACCATCTTAACCGTAGTTCAGATGTTTGTTTGTTTGTTTGTTTGTTTGTTTGACCAGTGGGAATGAGTTATTAGTGGCACAATGTTCAGCATTTACTGTGAGTTGCTCCATGTGTATCCATGTCAGATATGAGGTAATGTGGTTTTCAACAAAGGCATGAAGAGATGAAGACAATGAAAAGGTCACAATTTTCAAAAACTGAAAAAAAAAATCACCTTTTTTTCTGTGCCTATTGTATATGAACAAAGCTTGCACAGAGCTGAGAGATCAAAGACACTGCAGTCAAATGCAGATGAGATAGCAGCAGCTTCACTTCCAAACTTAAACTTGAGCTGGTGCACTTCCTCAGGAATCAAAAGCCTTAGAGATGACAGTCAGGTTTATGAAGGAGATGTGGAGGCAGAAGTATTGAGGGATGAAATTAAACTCTTTTATTTTCTGCACTGTACAGTTTTCCTTTTCACTAATAATGTCTTAAATGTAGGTGGTGCTTTTGCAGCGCTTGCAAACAATTTGACATTAACACCTCCCTTGTGACAGTGACCTTATTAACGATCTGCCTGCTGGACCATGAACTAAAGCTGTTGGTCAGTGATTGTGTTTGTGCATTTGTCCCATACTACATTGTTGGTAATACACAGTGGATGACAGCATGTAAGGCCATGACTGTTCAAGTGATAAGTAAGTGGCGTAAACTTGATTAGTTTTCGGCAGTATTTTTTTTTTTCTTTTTCATTAATTTCCTGTTTGTATATGGTGATGTGTATTTATGATCCCTCTCTATTGTCCCTCGGCATAGATGATGGTGTATTCAAAAGAAATGCTTTTGCTTTGTTGTTGTTAATGGTAAGCAGCAAAAATGGTCGAGGGATAAATTATTTTCTCTAGCAGTGATAGTAGGTGGCATTGACATGGTCAGCATCCAAAGAGCTACAGTAGAAAATACTGTATCTGTATACTGTAATCATGGCCTTCTTATACACATCTATACAGATACTAAAGGATAAAAAATATAGAGAGAAAAAGCCATAATTCAAATCTCGAAGACACTGTCCATCAAACATTATCTTGTTTATCTTGTTTGTCATGGGAAAACCACTTTGCAATGTACAATATGTAACAGCTCATGATGTACTCACAGACCACAATAAACACAGACTCACAGGAGCCTGTGAAAAGTAAAAAAGCTATGATTTTATGGGAAAGCAAAGAAGTCTGCCAGGCATTTGAAGACAGACCGATATTTGCAACAGTTACAGGCAGGGAGCAGACAAAGATCCAAAAACCTAAAAAAACAAGGAAATGTCAAAAATTCTGGCAGAGTGTTGTAAGACAATGCACACACAAGATAGAAGAAACAATTGGACTAGGAACTAGGAGAAGCAGAGGAGTATAAATACAGAGAGTTGACTGACAGGAACACTGGGGACTGGTATGTGACTGGTATTTGATTTTAGACAGGTGAGGATGATCAATGGCAGGGAGACACAAGAGCAGAAACAAACAAAGTATATATTTAACTGAAAAACGCGTGTGTGCCCGTCAACCATATTCCATGGAATATTTATAGTATATAAAATGTTGCAATCAATCCTTAAAAAACACATGTGTTATTATTTTTACATTCTAAATATACCTACCATATCAATGGTCTTTGCATCGCTGGGGATGAAATGTGATTTCCTTTTTACCTCCAATAATGTGATCATATTGTAGATTATACAGGAAAATGTTCACTTCCTTTAAAATGTCCATCACACGAATGATGCTCATTTCAGAATTTGTGGTATTTTGACCAGAAGGGAAGATAGGAAGAACAGGTATTTGTTTTCACCATCAACCATGGATGAATTTAAAAAGTGCTTCCCTCCATCTTTTGAAGAAATGCAAAAAACACGAAGAAACTGACGTGATGTGTGGTTTCACCACTGGAAGCTCTCAAATAATGTGCTTAAATATTACACACCATACCTTTTACATTGTGAGTTTATCAACATTTTCTGTTTTTATTTCTGCAATCTGCTAAATTAATGTGGATCCAAATAGTGACACAGTTTTATTTTACTGGTCTCTTTTATGACTTGAGTAGATTTGGTAAACACCCAAGTTCAAAAAATCTGTTTAAATTTCAATTCTGATCAATCATGATTTACAAGTGTATATAATAAATATTTTAACATGCCCCACTAAATGTCAGGCATGAGGGATTTCAATACTTTTCCATAATTACTTTTCCTCTATTCTGCTGCAAGTCTGTCCAGTCAATGGATTCAAATCCACCGTAGTCAATTGGATTCAGTGGTACGACTGTGAAGTTTGAAAGAATTAATAATTAGGCTCAGGGCGGCAAGTGGCAACAGGCATGTTAGCATAACTAATTAGCATAGCTGTTTAGCCTTAGCAATTCATTTCAATTCAGTTTTAATTGGTATAGTGCCAAATCACAACATACATTATCTCAAGGCACTGTACATAACTTTAAGCTTTATCATAAAGGAAGGTTGTAAGTTTAACTGACACATACAGAGAGAGTGTCTGCCTCTCAAACTGACACTGGGAGCTGGTTCCACAGGAGAGGAGCCTGGTAACTGAAGGCTCTGCCTCCCATTCTACTATTATGGACTCGGAACCCCAAGTAACCCTGCGTTTTGGGACCGAAGTGATCTGCTGGGATGATATGGTGAAACGAGGTCTTTAAGGTATGATGGGGTCTGATCATTAAGTGCTTTATACGTAAGGAGGGGATCTTGAATTTTAAACTGTACAGGGAGCCAGTTTAGAGAAGCTAACACTGGAGTGATATGGTCTCTCATTAGTTCCTGTTGGAACTCGTGTTACGGCATTTTGGGGAACTTCTGGGAATCTGGTTGTTAATGTGTCGACTCGTTTAAACTAACATGTTCTTTTTCATGTAACCATGTTTCAGTTTGGCAGAATAAATCAATATGATTGTCAGTGATTAGCTCATTAATTAAAACAGATTTTGAGGAGAGTGAGTCTGCATTTAAGAGTGGTATTGGCACATTCTGTTATTATTGGTGTTACGTTTTATTAGATCACAATGTCTAACTCCTCATCTGTTTATTATTGATTTATTTTGTTAAATAGGTCAGGGGACAGACACAGCCTCTATGGTGTTTTGAGGAGGTGACTGCTTAAAAAGAAGGTGTTAAATTTCTAATGAACTTCATATTTTTAGATAAGAGAGTAGCTTCAAAGTGGAATGGACACCATCTCTCTTCATGAGACCAGGTTCACTCACTCTCACTCATTTTCTACCGTTTTATCCACTGGGGGTTGGGGGGGCACTGGTGCCTAGTGCGAGAAGCAGGGTACACCCTGGACAGGTCGCCAGTCCATCACAGGGCCACATAGAGACAGACAACCATTCACTCTCACATTCACACCTACAGGCAATTTAGAGTGTCCAATTAACCTAGTCCCCAAATCTGCATGTTTTTTGGACTGTGGGAGGAAGCCGGAGTGCCCAGTGAGAACCCATGCATCATGGGGAGAACATGCAAGAACATGCAAACTCCTTGCAGAAGGCCCCTTCTTTTGAGACTAGGTTTCCCTCAGAAAGTTTGCAAGTTATATTATATTATATTATATTATATTATATAAAAGTGATGTTGTTTTCTGGACACCACTGTGACAGCCAGCCATTGAATGATGAGATGCGGCTATAATTGTCATCACTGGTCCAGAGAAAATTATGGTGTCTGACATTGACTTAGGGCATATGAACACAGTTTTAACATTAATCTTTATGACCTCCGATTGGTGTAATCATTACTTCCGATATGAATAGTAACTTTACTGAATTTACCTTAGCCAGCAGTTGCTGCTAAAACAGAAGTAATGCTGCTGTTGGGATATGACACTCACCAAGTACTGGAATTGACAGAAGTTCAGAATCACACAAGGGTTTCCGTATCGGTGTAGAAGATTTCGGTAGGAGGTCAATATTGTGTTGTTACCTCCTGAGGCACATGTCATGAAGGAGGTTTGGCTCTCTTGGGGTGTGTTCATAGCAGAAGGAAGTAACAGTTCATTAGGTTGAGGTAAAGCACAGGTACAGGTACTGGCAGCTGGAGGAGCCAATACCAACAGCATGCTGAAGGTTGGGACAAATGGTAACCAAACAAAACCCGTACCAGAGCAACACACAGGTTTCAAATGATACGTTGTTACTTATAGGAACAACGTAACATTTGTCATCCAAACAATGTCAGTCGGCACTGCTCACACTGTTGCCCTTAGTAAGTCACCTGCCAAATGTGAAGCCTGTCAAGCAAACTATTCAACAGTTGTGCAGTTTACACCTGTACAGATAGACAGAAGCTCCTTGAATTATAGAGATGAACAAAAACAACTTGCTTGAAGGCAGAACACTGGAAAGGAAAATCCAAAAGAAAAACACTGAGACACTGGGAGCACAAGATAACAGGAGAACAGGTCACTAAAGGAATAACCAAAACTGAGCAGAACACACAACTTAGTCTTCATTATCTAAGTCAGGGGTGCCCAGTTTGTGATAAGGGGGTGGGATTTTTGGTGATTCTGTTTAAGTCCCCTCAACTCCCTCACAAGTGGAGGACAGCACCAATTTCCACACTTAAAAGACAAAGAAACAGATAAAAATTGTACAAAACCATGTGAAATAACCATGTCAAATGACTGTGAAATAAAGTTGAATTAGTCAAATTATGATTTGTTTTTAAATGCAGACACCTCGGGATGCTTCCACTTCCCTGCATCACCCTACTAATCAACATTACATAATTTGCTTGGCTTTGTTTTGGAGCATTACAGGAATATCTGCACAGGAGCAAGACAAAAAAGTGAATTACTGAACTGTGTCCATCATCATTGCCAACACACCCCCAAAAAATGCTGTCTATGGTACTGAAGCAACACAACGTCTCTCATTAGTTACTGATTATTGTTTGTCTTTTTTTCAAGAACCTTATTCTGCTTCATAGCCCCTCAGAATTTCAAAGTAGGCTTTCGTGGGAGCTTCTGTCGAGCTCCCCATCATTCCCCTGTAATTTGAACCATGGCACACAAGCTGTGTCTTGATCCAGAGTCTGCATCCTCCTAAGTGAAGAGCGGACTGAGTCATCTCCTTCGTCAGCTGTGCACTCAGGAGGATGCGGAAGTCATGCACTGTGAGAAATGAGATGATCTAGCCCACATAACTCAACAATTCCCATTCTTCTTCCCCTGTAAAATTCCACCAGTCTGTACACTGACCCTCACAGTTTAAGCACTGACTCACAGTTCTCCTGCCCTTTGAGGTGCAAAGGCTGATTTAAGCCCTAATCACCAAAAACATCCTAAAAATCTGAAATTTAAACATATCTAATGAAAAATTAATATCTCTAACATATATTTTATTTTTGAACATAGTTGTAGAACTAATAGTGTAAAATTATTTTTTTGTGTGTGTGTTGTACCAATTTAATAGTTTTGTGATATTTATTAGGTTTGATGGATGCTCAGTTAATATTATTATTTTAAATATTTAATGTAATACTAGAGTAAAGGTAGAGGATACTGGCGTGTGATGCATCTCAAGATGAGAACCATACGGACAAGACAAACAATCTTCCGTACATGTTACTAACAGAATATGATTTACTAATATCTTCTCACAGATTGATGATTTGAAAAACAGAGAGAATTTGTACAAAAATAAAACATTATTTCTACAACAATAGTTTAACAACATTATACATATAAGTCAACTAAACCATTGCAGTCAACTAATTAATAATTCACAGCAGATAATTTTGGACATGAAATATTAGAAGTAACTAATTTGATCAGGTCAAATAAACCTTGTTAAGCTTGTTAGGCTATTCTTAATCCACAAATAATAATAATTAAATAATATGAAGAATATGTTGAAATATTAAGGACATCTCAACTAGATAGCAAATGAAAGGCAACTGGCTAACTATGGCTCCTTTTAAAAGCCTAAAAAAAGGCCTGAACAGAAGACTGGAGAGAAACCGTTTTCAGTCTTTACTCGATGATTCTTTACTCCACAGAGTAAAGAATCTTTCCTCACATGTTAGAAGGTAGGCTACTGTGAGTGAAGAGGAGAATCTTTGTAGTTGTATTTGCTTCACATTCACTTCAATATAGGCTAAAGTGAATAATTGAGTTTTCAACTTGCTTTTAAAAATATTGAGGGTCAGCCCTCTTTCAAGTCCTCAGGCATGGTTTTACATTTACTTTTAGCATAATTGCAGAAGACTCCCTCTTATGTATAAGAGCTGGTGAGAGCAATGACTAAACTACTGCTGCCTGTGGACTTGAGAGTCTACCTGGTTTGTATCTAATGAGTATGTCTTTGATGCGCTGAGGTGTAAGGCCATTGATAGCTTTATAAAATAATAGCAGGATTTTAAATCCAGTCCTAGTTCTTATAGGGAGCCAGTGTATGGATCTCAGAACAGGTGTAATGTGGTGTAATGTCATTCCTGCAAGAACTCATGCAGCTTTATTTTGAATTTACTGCTGTTTTTTTAAAAAAAAAAAAAATAGATTGTGATCAATTATTGCTCCCACATTTCTTGCTGCAGTTTTGAGAAATGAGGCAAGTTGCAGTTTTCTGGACCTTTGCACCTTTATTTCTAGTTTGTTTTGGTCCAGGTGTAAAAAATTCTGTGCTATGCATTGATTAATGTCATCGAGACATTTGTCACTATGTGCAAAATGGAGGAACCATAAGCATGTTGCAATAAATGAAAAATAAAAAGAATCTTTCAAACCACAAAAAGGCAAAAATCTCTTCTCAAAGAGGGCAAGAAACAGAAAACCAGACACAAAGGATTAAAAACCCAAGGTTAAAGAGACTAGAACAACAAAAGGTGCAAATAGAAATCACTTGGAGAGGCCAGGAGGTCAGGACAGCATTGAATACGGGAGCATATGGAATATAGTTTATCCGGACCTACGGATATGTACAGTTGTTTATCATTTGTATCGTTATGGTAACAAGTCAAATGGTTTCTTCTCTTTGATCAAGGAAAACGTATCAAGTTTTTATGGCTTTAACATATTTGAATCATTGCAAAAGCTTCAGACCTGTGAATTTATTGGTGTCCGTGTTGTGATTGTTTATAAAATATTCAAACGGAAACAGAGTTTAAATAGCAATGGCCCCATTCTTTATCTCTCTTGCACAATATAATAGTCAGCAATGTCAAAAGTGGCATTATGTCTCGTGCTTGGGTTTCTTTTCTCTCTGTAATATTGTAAAAGTTTCAGCCTTACTATGTACGGTCCCTTGAGATAATATATGTTGAAAATTGAATTGAAATGAATTGAATTAACATACAGGAGCACAAAAATAGGTGGCATTGTAGCATTAGTATGTGAATGCAGATCACTCACAACATTGATAAGTACTGTTTAAGTACTATAGTAACACTGAAAATCAGATTGAAACAATGTCTCCAAGGATACAGGATTTTTTTTTTCCCAGGTATTTCGCTGAGGAATATTAGGAAGATTAGCCTTCTTCACAAGTGTTGCTGTTGCTAAGTCCTGCAGGAAATATACGTGATAGAAGACAATTGGTAATACTCATATTAGAAATACTACAAGTTTGATGCTAAACAACTAAAAAATAGGGTTTAAAGTAGCAGGTGAAGCTCCTAAGCTGCATAACAGTCTATGATTAAGTGTTTTTAAGGTCTAAAGGGCAAGGTGAGACATACCATATGTTGCATTACTGGAGAAATGGAGGATAGGTTCATTTCTGGATGATGCTGTACAGATATTGTGCCTGATGGATATAATTTTGTCAATGAAACATGAGGCAAGTTCCTCACCTTTATTAATGAACAGCATCTCCAATGAAATCTTTGGTGGATGATTAATAAGACAGTCGACAGCATAGAAGAAAAATATGAAGAAAAGAAGGAAGCAGTAATGCAACATTATGAATACTAACTGGTGTACAACATGAAGAACAAAAAAAAAAAAAAAAAAAACAGGCAATTGTTATGCAGCCTTTTTGAAGCTATTTTTGGTCACATGGTGGTGCAGTGGCTAGGACCATTGCCTCACAGCAAAAAACATGTAGAAGTTAGCTAGACACTGTAGGTGTGAGTGTCAAAATGAGAGTGAGTGTTTATAGTACCTGTAATGGACTGGCGACCTTTCCAGGGTGTACCCCGCTGTCTGCCCTATGTCCACTGGGATTGGTTACAGCCCCCTGCAACATGTGAAGGAGAAAGTCGTAGACAGTGAGCAAAGATTATCTAAGGTTAAATCAATTAGGTCTATGTAAATGGTTGCCTGATTCAAGAATAAAACTAACCCAAGGATGTTGTGCTTGTATTTTTTATTATTCTTTTTTTCTTTCATTATTTAACCAGATAAAAAAAAAAAATAAACATTGAGCTCAAGATCTCTTTCACAAGGGTGACCTGGCCAAGAAGTCGGCAGCACATGTCATAAAAGTTACAATTGAACTCTCCTCATACACTGTATTCATTCTGTTTACATTTATCTTACCATTCTTTAACAGTAATAGTATATAATACCTGAAAGCTCTGTTAATGATTGCAGGCAGTCTAAAGTGAATACCTGCCTGTAGCTCTGAGTTTGTGTACCACCAGTGTAAAGGCAACCTTTACATCTACTTGCCCTTACAGTTGATGTGCTGTAAAACACCCCGAGGAATAACCAGTGGTGCAGTGTTTGATTGAGCTGTCAGGCTGCAAGACGTTTCATGTGACAAAATGCAGAGCTGAATGAAGGGCTTTGATGAAGAGAGGAAAAACCCACAGTGGAGGCTAAGCAGCAGGCCCCCTCTTCCTGGGGGTGTGCCCTCAGTAGAGTTGCCTGAGGCCCAGAGCTTAAAGGAGATGCTACGGTAACCCTACCACAACACCCTCCACACCCACTGGCTGTGTCTTGGATGGCTACAATCCGAGCGACACAAAACGCTTTTGACCAAAGTGATAGCACTGTCAGTATTAAAGAAAGAGTGGAGAAACAGGCTCCATGGCATTGCCTCTGATAATGTTGGCATACTGCTGATTTAGGAGTTTCCCCCTCACATCCACACTGTTGAGAAGATATAGAGGAACCTCACACTTACACTGTAAGCAGAGCACTGCTCAGTTTCCCGTCGAGTCAGTCTCGCAAGGTTAGTTGCTTTCTAAAGACCACCACCAAAAATTGTATTATTTCTTCCTTAAACCTTTACCTACATCCTAAGATAATGTCACTGAAATTCATCCATCTTTTAAAGTCAGTCTCATTATCATTCAGACAATATTATTATATATTTATATCTTAATAGTGAATTCTGAAAGTTTCTACAAAAGGGCAATGTGCAATTTACACACTTTGCTTGCAAATCTAAGTGCAACATAATAAGGGCAATGTGCAATGTGCACTTCTTAAAAACCAATGTACAATAAACTAAGCACCCTTAAACACTTTGAAATGTATGATCTCTACTTTCTGGTTTCCTTACCTGTATCATATATTTTGTATTGTTTAGCTGGAACACACCCTATGCTGTTTTCTCCAATGATTGTCATTTTCACTCATATATTTGATTGTTTTCTTCTTGTGTATGTATTTGTGATTTTATATATATATATATATCATCAAAAGGACAGCAGATGTAAGCAGATATTAACTGGAAAATTTGCAGGTCGATGTTCATTAATGAATAACAAATGATTAACAAAGATTACCAAATTCATTTCAATGGGGGTAATATATCAGGAGGAAGCAACCACTAAATATACAGTATCTTGTATCTAATACACAATTTAACAGAGTTGTTACTTCACCATGGTACCAGGGACCAATCACAACAAAGGAGATATAATATTCAGAACATTCTAGACTCTGTAACAAATATTCAACATCCAGCAGCACATCTGCTGATCAGTGCTGATCTGTGCATCCATGCAACAGAATTGCACAATCAAGAGCTTTCTTTTGAATCTGCATCAGTCAGCAGTGAGCTGCAAGGCCACATGGTAATTTCATGTGTTTTTTCTCAATGTGCTTAATTGGACAAAATAGTTGCTGTTCTGTTTTTGCTTGTGCAGGTTGCATAGATTCCCGCAAAGCAAATTTGTTTTGTTCGTTTTTTTAGATGAAATGCATTTTTACTTTTTTTTCCCTAGGAGTTAGATGATATACTGTATTTGGCACCAAAGTAGCTCCAGGGCATGTTTAGCTTCACTTAACACTGATGCTGCATTCCGTTTACATTGCATATTACATCACATTAAAACTCACATCTATGAATGGAGGATGCGAAGGCATATTGTTCTGCATAGTCTATTCATACAGCTGTTAAACAGGTTTCCACTGCAAGCACTCGTTCCATGAAGGTGCACGAAAGTGGTTTCAGATGAGATAGAAGTCAAGTCAGGTAATCACTTCAATTATGTCACTTAATTTATTATAATAGTGACTTATTAAAGTCTAAGTTTGAAGTGTAAATAGTATGAACATAACGTTTGCCCTTTTTTTAACTGTTTGTGAATCTATTTGGATTTAAAGGAAAGGAGCAGAAAACTATTCTTTCATTCTGGACAGACAATGACCAACATATTATTACTCAGAGAAAGATGAGTGCAGTAGTCTTCCAGTTGTTATAATCTGTAGTCTCACCATCAGATGTCATTGATTCTTAAATACTGGATCTTTAAGTGCAGTACAGGTGAATAATATGTGTATACACATGTTTATAACAAAAAGATGTACATAAAATTCCATAGGCAAATATGTCTTGGAAGCAGGTATGTCATCATCGCAATCATGTAGACTGAGATCTGTGTCAGTTAAAAAGGTGTTAAAAACATCACCTTCAATCTTGATTATTTAAACATGCTATGCTAACTGCCGGCTACTGCTCTGAATGCCTAATTTCACACATATCCTGACCTTGAACATGACCATGCTAAGCCATGCAAAACCAGAAAAGAATATGTCAACTTGATTCATATGCAGCGCTTTTTCTGAGACGACAATACAATGGTTTTATGTAACTGGCCAGTGTTTCCAACACAAAGTACAAGATAATTAAGGGGCTTCCACTCTTGGGGTATAAATAAAGTGCATCAATGGGCTAATTAGTTTAACACTCTGTCAACCTTTATACCTTTGGAACACGATTGGCTCCAAACCTCCACCAAGGAGCTAATGTTTGGGCCATGTTTGTCCTTCTGATTGTCTCTAAACAAGATAATTACAAAGACGAATTGATAGATTTGCAAAAAGACTTTTTTGGGGATGTACGTTATGGCTCAAACAATATTATTAGATGGTGGTGATACTAGGGGTGTAAGAATTAACCAACGTGAGTTGTTCATAATGACAGGTAAATTAAAAGATAGATACGTATAACACTATCAACATAAATTAGGATGGGGAAAAAAAAACTAAAAATCAATATATCGTGATTTTTTTTCAAAGGTTTTAAAAAGTACCTTCTCTTCCATATTTATTATATTTCTATGTTTTGATGAATAGAATCAGCTAAAGGTTCTCTTGACCAACCTAAAACAGTAATGGAAGTGTTTATCAGTGTCTTGGTTTTGAAAAGAAATGTTTCATTTTCATTAAAGGATGCTCATTTTAAGTCTCACATTTGTGTTGTGTTCTGTTTATAAGAGGGTCCATTTATTTTGTCCAGGCATTGTAGCATTATTATTTCACAGCACTAGCTCATTGAATATCGAGCATAAACAACATTTTATTTTCTACTTTGTCTAATTGTATTTATGTATTTTATAAACAGGAGTGGTTGAATGTAGCAGTTTTAAAAAAGATAAGCATCTGTTGTCCGTGTAATTTACTATTTTCGTATTCAGTTTAGATGACTGACTGAAATGTGATGGACCCCCGTACATTTGGAAAATGGCATTGCCAGTTACTACTGTAAAATGTACGTCATATAACCCATGCATTTGTTGACAAGCCACCAATACCAGCAAACTCATACTGTATACGGTAAACTCGAATTTTGTAGTTCTTTTTGTGTCATCATGGTGCCCAAATTCGAAACCCAAAGTTCCACAGGGCTAATTCAGGTGATGCACATACAGGTGAGTGTCATTTATGCTACTGTAAGTTGATGTAACTTGGAGACATTATTTGAAATCCTACATTGTGTTAGCCTACACCAGACTGCATCTCAGTTTCCATCTCAAACAAATGCTAATCTGGCAAGATAGGGGCATGTGTTGTTATTGTTGTGAGTGAGTGACCTTGGTGGAGGCTTGTGCTCTGTGAGTACCTGCTCTAGTCTGGGTGTAGGGTGCATTTAGTAGTACAGGATTTCAGACAACTGACAAATAATGTGCAATATCAAATACAAATACAAATACAAAAGCTGCTGTCAACTGTCTATACTTCAGAATACAAAGAGGCAGCAGCAGCTTAAATGAATAATGCAGGCTTTGTGTTTGTGTGGATTTGCAAAGGTTTGTGTGAACTAATGCACATAACTTTTATTCATGGCTGTGAGGATTGAGTTTGCTTTCATCTACAGTATGCAGAATGCCGACTGACTGATATCGTTGCCACTTAACTCATCAGCCATGGAGGAAAATGTAAAATAGATTTCCAAGTCATCTCCTGTGTGAGTGGCTCTTATGGAAAACATCTCAAGATTTGTTTTCATGATTCGATTAAGAAGAATTCAGGAGAGAGTATATTTGTTGTGCGGCATTGGCCTTCATCACATTCACACACACACACACACACACACACACACACACACATTCTGGTTTCCATGACTTTGGAGGATATTGCATTGACTTACATTCATTTTCTGGAGATTTACTCTAACCTTAACCATAATTACTCGGGCCCTAACCCTGCACCCAACCCTAATCTTAGCTTTAAACATGTCTGCACCTCAAAATGTAGTATTTTATGTCATGGGACTTGATTTTTTGTCCCCATAAGGAAGACAAGTCCCCACAATGTGACTATGTATGTAAACAGATTTAGTTCCCTTTGAGTTTCCATGACTTCAGAGGACTTCAGAGGACATAATGTCGACTTAGGTTAAGATAAACACAGAGACATCAGTATCAGAATTTCTACCAACCACCATAAATAAACATATTGCTTCCTTTTGCTCTTTCCAGGTCATCGTGTGGGAGATGCCGTACTTGGTCGGTAAGCCAATACAAAATAAACTCCAAAAAGGGATCTCATAACCCTAGCCCGAAACTTAAACTAACCCGAACCTCATCCTAACTATAAAAAATGTCTTCACCTTAAAATCTAAAAATCTGTGTTACGGGGACCATAATTCAACTACGCAAACACATGGGAATACCTGGAACACACACACAGAGGTTCATATAGGTATTCCTCTCATTGTATTGATGGAGTGCCATTCATCTGGACAGCCAAAGCCTTATTCAGTTCCTCAGAATTGAGGTTCTGCCTCATTAGGACCAGGTTTTGGTCTCCGTGACTACTGGTCTTAACAGGGTCAGTACACTCACATACACCCTGAGAGCACTCATAGACATAATGCATCCCCTAGCCCCTTACCCTAACCTTAACCATCACACCTAAATGACTAACCCAAACCTAAACCCTAAAACCATGTCTTAACCCCCAAAAGACCTTTAAAGCTGTGAGGACCAGACAAAATGTCCTCACAATCCCAAAATGTCCTCACTCCCTATGGTTGTTTGTCACATAGATACTCATACAAGTACATACACACAGAGCACACTACTGCAGAGTTATGCCGCTGGCCACTGACTTGAAACATTTGAGCAGATGGGAGTTTAGGGGCCTTGTGGAATGGCATGTGAAATTACACACCTTCATCTCACTTCACAAGTCCCACTGCCCCCAGCACTACCACATATTAACTTCGACATTGTTTTTACCCACACAAATCTATTCCCACCGTTTGTACAAGCAACTGTGGAGCTCACATATTACTCTGTCTTTGCTGCCATGGTGCAGGTACAGAGTGGTGTAATAATCTCTTGTTATATGCATGTGAATTAATTAATGCTAAGCCTAGCAGCTGTACCAGCCACTAACAGAACATGACATACATTAAGTGATGTCCAAAGACGCTTCCTCTTTTCCCTATGGTGCATCTTCATCTGTATGCTGATTGTTTAAAGTAAGGGCTTTTTTTCTTCAGTTTTTTCAGGTTTCCTTTGCATTCAGACTTTTGGCCATATAAAAAGAGTGGAGGTCACCTGCAACCAGCCACCTAATGGACAGAAAAAGCTGTCAATCACACTTGTGTTGACTCATACTGTATGTTTCATGCTTTGCCATCTAGTTTACTCTAAATATTGAAATATTCTATCTTGTATAACTGTTCATATCTTCTTTAATATCTTAATTTATATTCTAGTATTCTTTTCATGTAATGTATTTTTTTTTTTATCTCATATCTTCTTATATTTAGTTGTTAAGTGCCTGAAACTGTGCTGCTATATGACAACAATTTTCTAATTTTGGAATTTATCCCTCTGTCTGTCAGTCTGTCCGTCTGCTGGTCTGTCATTTATATCATGCTTGATAAGAGAAGACCTGAATGACTGAGACAATTCCATCCATCTTCCTGAGACCATTAACTCTTTTTTGCCATAGACCTCCATCCAAACTGAGTTCCTTTGGCAACTTTTCTTTGTGGCATCGACCCCTGGTGGCTAATGAATGAATAACTACTTTCTACTCAGACTCGCCTTGCAAACAGAAATACTACATCTACTTTTTTATTAAGGTCTATGATACAGATAAAAACTAAACCACATTATTTAAGGGATGGAGGTTATTACTATTCATTGCCTCTCACAATGTCAGCAACGGGAGCTTGCTCTCTCTCTCTTTCTCTCGCCCTCTCTCTCTGCATCTCCGCCTTGACAAGTTCATATTAGATAAGACCTGCCTTGATGTTTTGCAAATAATCTTTTGGATGATGACAACCATTTGATGGTAACACTATGTACATTATTATACAATATGACACTGGAACAGTCCTGGTGGGATCAAATATCTCAACACGGGTTTGAGCACCTGCCATTTTGCCTACTAGAGAGAAAATCCCCTTTTTCTCTGCTGTTTTTTTCCCCCCAAATGTAGATAGATAAAAATACATTCACATTCATATTCATATATGTGGACACATGAGCCAGGAAGTGTCATGAATATTCTCCTCATGAGCTTTTCAGATTTCTACACAATTTGGCTATACCTATATTTACTCATTCCCAAAGACTGGGTTGGGACCCACAGAGGGGTCACAGCGAATAATTTACCTATCCCTTGTTCCTTTTTGTAATGTTCTTTTTGGTGATCGGCATATATGATTAAGTTTGTCAGTTTTAAAAAGTGGGTCTCCATATATAAACTTTGGGAAACATGGCTTAAGTAACACATGCTAACTAGATAGCTTAGAAGATTTTCTTTAAATTATACAACAATAATAAAAAATTGGAACACCCCATTACTGAACTAAAAAAAAACAACCCCATCTCACCTCAGCAGTTTTAACACTGTCTTGGTCAGATTAGCAAGATATAAGCAAGATAATGGCCTGTAATTGTGACACCGGCCCCCTTGAAAATCATTTGTTTTTACCTTGTGTGGTCCATCAAAGTGAACGACAATCAAGGAAAAGTCAGGGATGCCTCATGACCTTCTGATAGAAAGTCTGCCATGTTTGATTGTTTTGTCTGCCTACATTAATGTACTCCGTCACATCCGTGACATTGACCAATGACAGCAGTGAGTACTCTGCATGCGCAAAAGTAACAAGCGTAAAAACAAACAAACTGGCAACGAGACAAAAAGACATGAAGTGGAAGGCAGGAGATGCCCTTTTATTCTGACTGCAACACTTTATCCTCCACCTGATGGACAGGTTGCCAGTCCATCACAGGGTCATCACACGGAGATTAACAACCATTTACTCTCACATTCACACCTACAATTTAGATTGCCTAATTAACCTAATCACCAAAATGCAATTTTTGGACTGTTGAAGCATAAGTACCCAGACAGAACCAATGTTCCCACGAGGAGAACATGCAAATTCCCTTGGTCTAGATGGGATTCAAACCAGACCTTCTCTCTGTGAGGCAACAATGCTAACCACTCCATTGCCATATGGCCCATCCAAACACAACACAGTGACTATCATGGGCACCACTTCAGATGACATTCACTACTGTTGGTCAAGCAATGGCACACATTTATTGCTCTGTGAAAAAGAGCAGATTGTCTGGCGTAAATCTAATAGTTATTTTAATATTAGCTCTTATTCACTCTGTCACGTTCACATAGTCACACTTAAATAAATAAACGTCCTTTCATTAATGATCATAATTAACATTGTTGACTCTTGTCAGGCTAACATTTAATAGAATAATGCAGGTTGTCATTTCTGAATTAATAAGCTGTCATTTCACTAGATAGCTATAATATGTACTTGTATGTACAAGATATAACCCCTTTAATTTTCATATTTCTATGCTTAATGATAGCCAAGTTTCAGGGATGTTTAAGTAAAACTTCCAGCCTCATTTAACTCCTATACAGTCACAAAATGGGGGGATTTGGTGTTTAAATTTGTATACAAAACCAAATAATCACATTTGATCCCAATATCTCAGGTGCAGTAACAAAACACTGATTGCAAACAACAAGCTAAACTTTAGTCAAGGGTTTGTTGAATACAGAGTACAGAGAACTGATGAGGCACAATGAATAAAACAAACAAACAAACATACAATCATAAATAAAGTATTGGATGATGAATGAATTTGCAAGGTGTCATTTTAAAAGACATTTTAAAGACATTTGTATTCGTGACTTGTATGATATGGAATAATCTTTGCTTATGTGCTGTTGCATTGCAAGCATATTACTAAAGAGAATAATCAGTGTAAATGAAAAGATAAATACATTTTACAAAATCATGAAGAAATATATGGGCACATATAAACATCACGCACATTGTTCGGTGTGTGTGCCTATATCCTTTTTTTCTTAAAAGAGAACACAGCCTAATAACAGACCCTGAACCACTGAAGTGAGGATGTCGGGCTCTGTGAGTTGCTCTGGCCTTGTTGTTTCTGGATTGGCTGAAGCCTGTAGGGACTGACTTAGAGTAATGCCTTGCCCCGTATCGCCCTCAGCACTCAGCCAAATGTAGCACCGTAACAGCAGCCCCACTTAATGTGATCTTCCCTGGCTTTCTGGAAGTGGCAGAGAGAGACAAAGGGCAAAGAAAGAGTCACTTGACTCATCGATGTGCACACTCCCTCAACAATGCACACTCCAAAAATAGTTAGTAGGCTTATTTGTGTGAGCGTGTGTGCAACTCTGTGTGGGTGCAAGCAGCTCACACATGTGTCTCTGCAGGCTCAAATATCCTCCGTCTCAAGATTTCTTTCCCTTCTTCACTTCCTAAATAAAGCCTGCTCAGTGAAGTGGACGAAAAACACAAGAGATTCAATCATACAATTATCCAGATTCCCTCTGTCACTTCAAACAGACAAGATCTCGGTGTATGACCAGTGTTTCAGTGTTGGGGGCTGTGAGCATGACTGTTTTCATCAGCACAAACTTCGTTTTAATAGAGAGTGGAGTGCTATCAATTCTCTGGGCTTTGCAGCCATTGTTCACTTTCAAAAGTGTGAGGGTAAAGAATAAAGACAGAAGAGTGTCAGGCAGAGAGACATATAAAAAAAGTTCCTTTTAGACACAGAACTCAGGAAAGTGTATGTGATGTATATACTGTATAATGTAATATTTGGAGCCATTAACTGGTGCTTTATCATCCAAATTCAACATAAGTATTTACAATATGGTCATGGTTTAAAATGTGTGTTTAGTTTTTTTTCCAAATCCACTTTTTTTTGGTTTAATAAAAGAACATGAAAATTAAACATCACTTTTGGGGGCTTCAACGTGGCAACATGCCGACAAAGTACCTGACCTCACTGCATTTTCAGAGTAACAAACATTATGCAGATGGCATGATGGCATGAATGAATTTGATTTTGAAAGTGTGTGTGTGTATGTATGTATGTATGTATGTATGTATGTATGTATATATATATATATATATATATATATAGTGTGTTTGACCTGTAGTAGCTGTAAAACACAATTTATGCCTTCACCATGCTGGAGAGCAAAACCGGAAGACTGGAGGTGATTCACACTGTGTATGGTGACATGTAGATCCCCAGAAGCATTGAAGCAATGTTATTAAGCTGTTTCGTGTTACAATTTCACATTTTAAATTCTGACTCCAGCTTGTTGAGGAATTTGTGCTATCAAGGTTTTGGAGAAAAGTTAAGAAGGCCCTGGAATCTGTGATGAGTTTAAGTCAAAGGACATTTATTTGAATATTCTTGGCCAAGGAGAACAGATGCAAATCAGGACAGTCCGCAAGATAATAGATACATTATAATCTGTTGAAGGACTTTTAACTTTATTATTAAAATCACAAGTACATGAACTTTCTCTAGAATATTCTCCTCTCAGCTATAACATTATCTATATATATATATATATACTTTTCTTTACACCAGACTCTGATTGGCTTCTTACTGGTAAGGAATGAACACAAAAGCTTTCTCCCAAAATAGAAATTAGCTCTGTCTGTACAATATCATGGGTGAGGGTTAGTGTGTACAATAATGTGTGAATCACCTCCAGTACCCCAGTCTTGTTAAAATCTGTAGTCTTACCATTCGTTTTTTACACACTGGACCGTGAGAGTATTTACGTAAAATATTTGTATGATTAAAGGATTCAAATATTTGGATGTGGCAGAGAAGGAACTCCACAGTGAGCAGGTTCCTTGTGAGAACAACAGGCAAGTGCAAGCTGGCACATGCTGGGGTGTAAGAAAGTATCCATATATTAAAAATAACACAATATTTCATGACATAATATTGAATTGATTCTTTGAACACTATCTATACATTGGAAATACTCTCGAAGGTGGTTCGTGTTCAATTTAAGCCTGCATATAGCTAAACTATAAACCATATAGCTTTCCTGTAAGGATGTTGAAAACACCATGACCCCTTGGTCAAGACATTTTTGAGAGGTGTATTGAGGATTTTTTTTTCGGTTCTGCATTTCTGTCCCATAGCTGTAGATTACTGTTTTCTAGTAATTTTGCAGGCAACCAATGATGGATAATTGAACTGGTATATCAAGCTTAGGGGCCCGAGGACTCAGGAGGCCCTGAAGCCCAAGCTTCTGCACCACTATCCCGATATTTTCACTACTATGCTATTCATTCCTCTATTTATCCCTTATGTTGATATATCTTAAAAGGGCACATCAATCATCTACCAGAGTTTATGTTATTCACCCGAAATCTGAAAGGGGGCCCCTCAAGTCAACTCAAGTCAATTTTATTTATATATTCCTACATCACAAACACAATATGCCTCAAAGGGCGTTACAGTCTGTACAGTAAATGAGACCTTCTATCCTTAGACCCTCACATTGAGTGAGAAAGAACTCCTTGTACAGGGGAACATGGCAGAAACCTCAGGAGGAAACACAGAAGAGGGATCCCTCGCCCAGGATGGAAGATTATAGAAGACTGGCAAATGGTAACCGTAACCCTAACAATGGTGCTGGTTTTGCCAGATGTTGGTCAGTGTCCACTGATGCCTAGTGCTTGCTCGTGGTGTGAACTTTTGAGTTTCTCTTCTTTCTGTAATATTGTAAAGGTTTTGGCCTTACTATGTACAGTGCCAAATGAGAGATAATGTGAGATAATGCATGTTGTGATTTGGTGCTATACAAATAAAATTGAATTGAAAACTGAACTGAATTGAATATCTGAAAAATTTAGCAACACAAGATGCCGCCAAACAGAATGAAGTCCCTGACCACGGTGGTGGTCCGGAAGAGGACAAACCAAGAAGAAAATTAATCCATAAAGTCTGAAACTGCATGGCTTCCTTTCCTTCTGAAAGAGAGAGACATCATGACATAAACCAGACACTGGTTTATGTTATGAACCCTTGATGTTGTGATGGGGCCCTCAGTCAAGTAAGGAAGGTTAAGTTATGTGAAATGTCTAAGGGCTCCTTAATCATATTATTATTATTATTATTATTATTATTATTATTATTATTTGTAGTAGTAGTAGTAGTAGTTCTAGCCAGGTGTTTTGTGTTTCCAAAAGAAAAAAAAAAAAAAGTTTCCTTTTGAAACACACACACAAATACATGGATTTAAAATATTGTAAAGCTGTACATTTTTTATTGGTGAAGCCAGTTTTTCAATTCAACATTTTTCCTTTAATCTCTGATGAATCATCATGGTCTCTTTATGACTTAATGTAATTCAGTTCTTACTTACAGCACCTTCAACTTGAAAGAATAAAAGCAGCATGAGATAAATCAGAAATTCACTTTCTTAATCCAACATGCAGTCCAATCACCCCTTACACATACTGTACAGTATCTACATACTCAACAAGAAAAAGGGTTTTTTTTAGTATGAAGTCTCTTTAAAACTCTGCCCAAGGGTGGAAGACATGTTATGCTTACTGATCACGTCTTTAATGAAGGAGGGGAGTCCACAACTCGGACTCTATACCCATCTCTCCTTTCTCAGACATTGATCAGGTTCTACATCATTAACCAGCCACCCTTCTGGTATTGATCACTTTGTGATCCTGAAATGTTCACAACTTTCTCGCAATAACAAAAATACATAGGGAAGAAGTTTTCTCTATACCTCTACTGCTGCAGAGGCTTAATGGAGGCAAGTCAGCTCTCAGTGTCCAAAGGCAAGGACCTAACGTGATTCACATTAATCAAACAATCGGGTGGTGTACATTGCAGCGCAGCGCTACCTCAAACAATTTGCACTCTGTTCTGCTGGTATTAACACAGTCATTTTTTTCTACAAAGCCTATTAATTAGAGTGCTTTTGCAGTTATAGCTACAGTTAAAAAAAAAAAAAAAAAAGTTAAACGTGGTAAAGCACAGATAACTGCATTCAGCACAACACACATCAAAGATGTCATAAATTCAAACATAATAACTGTCTTAATATAAATGATAACATTAAAACATTAATTAATATTACGGTCATGATCATTTGATTAAGGTTCTTGTATTTATGGGTCACATGCTGCCTTACAAGTGAATGGATGCAATGATAACTGTAAACCCATGACTCTCAAACTACAGATTCTTTCAGTTCTGTGAGGCATTTTAGCATCTTTTATCACATTATTTTGGTCTTCTGTTTCAGTTTACTTTACTTTTTTTGGTACAGTGTCACAGCCTCTTAGACAATTTAGCATTAGCATTTAGCAGCTAAAGTAGCAGCTAAAGCAAACGCTAAATGAATGTTGCCACATATCTGTTGGATCAGTAAATAACAAACAATAAATTCAGCACACGACTTGTGTTAGTTTTAAATATGCTACATACATGTTTAACATTTGGCAAGGGCCATGCTTTACGGAGGCCACCATCTTGTACCCTCTACAGCTAAGGATTAAAGCTGAGGATTACTGTGCAAACCAAGAAATCTGACATTCGTCCTGATGCATTTGACAAATGGAGGGCTGAGAAGAGAACTCTGCCATCTCACCATTACACCATATTCTTACACACTGGACCTTTAAGCTAAATCTATTATATTTGTGTTTGTAAAATGACTGCAGTATGTTTGTTCATTCACCAAATGCTTCTCTATATCACTGCACTGTTACTTACAAAGCATCACCAGTGAAGTTTATGCATAAATAAACTGGGCTACTATCCAAAAAAATTCTCCTTTCTTTCATCCTGCTAATTCACACCAAACACCAGTCTATAATTTGTTTCTAAACAGCACTTGTTATTTGTGAAAATCCTCTTGATAGCCATCAGTAACTGAAGAAAAAAGGGGAACAAATCTACTTTTGGACTCAGGACTAGCCACCAGGACAACTGATACATCCCACCCCCTCCTCTTTCTTCTACGGTCAATGTTCTTCTCTTAAAAAACATGGTAGACACAGTGCTTGAATCTGAGTGGAGAAGAGATCACTGGGTGGACAGTTTTCACTGAGACTGACCTCTATGTCTGAAGGCCTGTCCACACAAAAGCCATCAGTTTTTTTGTTGTTTTCATTTTATCCACACAGGAAAGGCATTTTAGGAGTAGAAGTGTTACAGTGCCACATACAGGCCTGGCATATGTACTGCAATGTTCAAAGTCATTTGGGTGGGGTTTCATTTTGTTGAACACATTTTCTTAGTTGATGCAGTGTTGATGTTCTTTCTAACAAAGATTATGTTCTGATCTAGTTCCGTGTGGATAGGGGTCTGAATCACTGAACATAATTATAATCAACTGTGCAGGTATGCCGGCCTGTCAGCAAATCAATCCATTCAATCCAAACAAAGTGATTGTGTTTATTTCAGGAATGTGAGGCCTACAGACACTGTTTATTTTTTTTCAGACAATTTTACATATTGACGGGCATCAGTATATGGATTTCAACAAATTAGATTTAAAAAAAAGTTTTAGAAATTAATAAAGAAAAAAAAAAATCTGTGGCACAGTTTTTGCTCAAGTAAAATCAATTATTTTGTATTATTATTTATACAACACAATACAGTGAATCCTCTTAAAACCAATGGTTTATTTGGCTGTACACTCTGTCAATGGTCCTCGGAGAGCTATAGGAGTAATTTTATGTCATCAAATCAAAACATGAAATATTAAACTAACAGATTTACACAAAATATGTCATTTTCATATGTCAAAAATATGAGAATGAAAATCTGAATTTAATTTAGAAAGTGCAGAGTATCGTTCAACTTTGCTGTCACCTTGAGCTCCCTCTCAATGTCAGTATAGCTTTGTTGGTGTAAAGAGCTAAGCCGATTAATGTCTCCAGTTTCCTCAGCAGGTCAATCCAGAACATTAACTGTTTGTTTTGTTAAAGGCCTGTTTTGTGTTTGCGCGGGGGGGGGATGATTGATCACAAGTGGAGAGAGGGGACCGCGGAGCAGGGACAGCCTTGTGATATAAATCACATTTGATAGAGGGCCCAAAGATAATTGGTTGTCTGACCTCTGTAGTCGCAAGCAGCTTGAGCCACTATCTTGCAGAGGGAGACAAACTAAAGGGCAGCACATGATGATAACAACATGCTTGACTGTCAACAGATGAGATGCAAAAGTCACCTCCTCCTCTTCTCTTCCTCTTCCCATCTTATTGTCAAAAAGCAGAGTGGAGGGGTTAATTGGATTGGAAATCAATCGGCTGATTAGGGCTGGGCGATATGGGGAAAAAATCCTTATATATCACGATATAAATCAAATCAATATTTCTGCAAGGTTGATGCTTTATTTATTTGGCTTTTTAATGTTAAATGAAGGATACTTATGCTGGAAGCAATGAAATTATAAATCAGCCATAATACAAAGAATTGGGCTTGAAATTAAAGAAATGTTAATAAGTGACTATTATTTTTTAGTGTATTTATAATATTTAGTGTACTTCACAAATGTACTAAATATTATAAATAAGATGATTGTCAGTGCAACAGCCTTTAAAACCAGAAAAAGCAATCACAGATACTTGTTGATATGGCAATATCCAAAATCTAAGACCACATCTTGTCTCATGTCATGTTATAGATATAATATCCATATGTCCTAATAACAACTATCACTGAAACAACAATTTGCCCTTCAAACTAACCAACTGGAACAATTGGGAGAAGATGTATTCGAGATACATTCTACAGTTTTAACTATCTTTCAATTGCTGGTGAGATAATGGCACAAAAAATAAATGTAGAAAGATGTAAAATAAATTTAAACACATCACTGTGGAATGGGGGAAAAATGTGATTGAAATGCACCCAAACAGAAAATTCCTAATTGAGTATTCATTTCCTTTTAATTTTCATTTGTTTTGTATTTTTAAAAAGCTGAATTACCTTGTTTGATCTGCTTGATTTAGCTGTGTTTTATTTAGTTTCATTCATCTCTTCTTCTTGCTGCGTCGCATCACCTACGTTCAGTGTCCATGTTCATAATTTGCTTGTGCACAATACATTTGTCAATAAAAAAAGTACACACAGAACAAGATATGATTATTTTCTACAGTGTAGATTTATACAGAAGATATCCAAACTATGAAGGAACACATTTATGTAAACAAAAAAGTATTAAAGAAATCAGAATATGTTTATATTTTAGATTTTTCAAAGTAGCCACCTGTTGCTTTAATGACAGCTTTGCACACTCTAGGCATTCTCTCAATCAACTTCAATGAGGTAGTCACCTGAAATGGTTTTCCAACAGTCTTGAAGGAGTTCCCACCCACCATCTGCTCACCTTTTCTGCGCCTCACAAAGACATGGCAGATGGAACCAAAAATTTCAAATTTGGACTCATCAGACCAAAGGACACATTTCCATTGGTCTATTGTTAATTGCTTGTGCCCAAGCAATTCAAGTGCTACACTTGAGGATACATTCAAACCTCTTGGAATTTTCTGGACTGACTGACTTTCATGTCTTAAAGTATTGATGAACTGTCATTTCTCTTTACTTAGTTGAGTGTTTCTTGCCATAATATGCATAAGAACAGTAGTCAAATAGGGTATTCACTGTATAGACCTTTGTATCAACCCTACTTCTGCACAACACAAATGATGGTCTTAAACATAATGGGAACCTCCGGGAACTCCTACAAGAATGATGGAAAGCCATTCATGACTGCCTCAGGAAGGTGACTGAGAGAAGACAAGGAGTGTGCAAAGCTGTCATCAAAGCAAATTGTGACTACTTTGAAGAAACTGAAATATAAAACATATTCTTGTTTCATTAACACTTTTTGATTACTACATAATTACATATGTGTTCCTTCATAATTTGGATGTCTTCAGTATTGATCTACAGTGTAGACAAAAATAAAGCAAAACAATTCAATGAGAAGGTGTGTCCAAACTTTTTACTGGTAATAATAATAATAATGGTAATACATTTTATTTGTAAGCACCTTTCAGAACAATCAAGATCACTTTACATCATATATAAGAAAATAAATCAAACAGACAAAAGTTAAGATACAATGGACAAATTCAACAAAGTAAGACAGAGATACAAATTAATTACCAGAATTTAAAATACAAAATACAAAAAACATGGCTGAGACGATAGTGGGGGGATGGTCATGTGGGGTAGGCTAGTCTGAAAAAAAGTTTTTTTGAGTTTTTAATTGAGATTTGAAAGCAGGCAGGGATTTTATTGTTTGGATATATTGTAGGAGTGCATTCCAGAGTTGGTGGACATAATTTGATGCCAAAATGAATGGGGAGCCAGTGAAGTCGTTTAAGGATGGGTAGATGTGTTGTGAGTATGGTGTTCTAGTGATGATATGAGTGGCTGAGTTTGACCAGGATGGCAGTGGTATTGGGAGTGAGTGAGGGTTGGAGGCGGTTTATATTGCGGAGGTGAAAGTAGGAAAACCAGGTGATGTGGTTAATGTTAACTGTAAATGTTAGAGAGATTGCTATCAAGAATGACACCAAGACTCTTGACCTGAGGGGACGGGAGTACAGTGGACTTGTTGATTGATAGAGATAAATGAGCAGATTTGGAAAATGTGGATTTGGAACCGATGAGGAGATATTCAGTTTCATTGGTATTGAGTTTGAGAAAGTTGTGGGAAAACGAGATTTTAAATTTCTTGTAAAGAGCCGAGGAGGGAGGGGGGCAGAGTTGTGGTGGGCTTGGAGGAGAGGTTGAGCTGGGTGTCATCTGCATAGCAGTGGAAATTGATACCAAATTTTCTGAAAATATTGCCAAGAGAGAGGAGGTAGATGATAAAAGGGACACCACTGCTGACTGGAGAGGGTTGGGATTGGAAAGTTTTGAGTTGAACATATTGACCATAGAGGAATGATCTAAACCAGCAAAGTGCAGTGTTATTGGTACCAATGAACGATAAAGGAGGATAAGGTGAGAGATTGCGTTGAAAGCTGAGGTGAGGTCAAGTAGGATGAGTATGGAGAGTCTTCTGCTATCAGAAGGTTGTTATTGATTTTTACCAAGGCTGTTTGACCTTGATCTATGGATGATGGAGGACATTTCAGTGTTGGATGGAAAATTGGAGTTAGATAGGATAGCGAGGAAAAAGGTGGATTGAGTAGTGGGTAGAGTTTGCAATTGACCGTGTTGCATGGGGGAGGTAGTTGCAGGTGAATATTTTCTATTTTTTAAGTAAAACCATTCATAAATCTATTTAAGAGAGTGGTGGAGTACATATGAGGAACAAAAGTGTCTGGGGGTGCTGCAGGATATTATTGAGTGTAGAGAACAAAGTCCATGTGTTTCCTTCAGCAATATTACACACAATATTATATAGGTACATAGTTGGCAGTAACTGTGGCAGTGGCTGAGTGCTGGTAGCAACGGGTGATTGCTGGTGATAGCCAGGTGGAGGTTGGAATGCCAAGGCAACAGGTATGTCAGTCCATGTACACACCATGTAAACAGATTGTGGAGCGGTATGCTGCAGATTAGTCAATTAAGACAGTAGAAAAGAACCACAAGCAAAGAGTCTAATTGAAATGGTTAAAAGGCGGTTAAAATTGAGAGACCAGAGAGCAGGGGCAGCTAACTGCACCAGCATTCACTCCTGGAACTTAGACCATCTCCAAAACTGGAGCACAGTATTTTGCCCAGCCCTAGGATGAATGTTTCTGTTTATTTTTCTTTGCGGCTCCATTTCCAGAGGCATTTTGACAGTGATGGTCATCTGTGAACAGATTCGCCGTGAGTGACCATATATAGTGTATATAGTGTGATCAATACAGAGGCATCACCAAGGACTTTTTTTTAGCTGCTATACAAGAGCCCAACTTCAGTGTCACTCTCACTTTCTCCCAGACACACACCTCACCCCTCTCTGGATCACTTGCACTTTTTGGGAGGATGGTGTCTGCCTCAATCAGCAGTTTTAGAGAAAAAAGTTATTTTCATGTTCATCTAACACACATATAGAGAGAGAGAGGGGCCGTCTTGATTAAATAGCCTGACAATGCGCCAAATGTATTGCACTGTTGCCAGGGAGATTAAACTGACCTTGGGTGTATGTGTGTGAAGCGTTGCCAAGAAGATACTAGGTGTACACTCCATTCAGGAGAAGGACAAAATATATGACACTTCCATGGCGATGACCATTTATTTCAAAGTGTGAAGTTAGATTAAAATGTGTTACCACTCCCTCAAGGATAAAGAAAATTTCAACTGAGTTTGCCATTTTCATCATAGCTTCTGTGTTCTTTGACCATGTCTTCTTTTGTTTTATAAATAATAACATGGCAGTTTTAACGCTTCTCAAAGTTGCTTCAAAGTTAAAATCCCATTAAAGCTAATTTTAAAGGTACAGTGTGTAAAATTAAGGAACATTTATTGGTGAAATTGCATGTTGCAGCTGAACATAATTCACCTCATCCTTGTCCTTCCAAGTGTGTTGGAGAACATATGTAGCCGAATCTGGGGTTTGCAGATGATCTCCTTAAGAAACTACCAAAATCAGTCTGTCACCTTCAAAGCAATTACAATTTTTTATGCATTTCAAGAGTGTTGGAAATGTTGTTGACAAAGGAAAGTACACTAATCAACAACATACCTTTATATAACATAAGTCACATCATTTTAATATATTTTAATGCAGAAACAGACACTGCAAAAATAATTTTCAAGAGAGTAAATGGGCTTTTTTTCTGAAAAATAAAAAAAACTCAATCTAATTTTATGAACTTTGACAGTTTACTTCAAACTTTAATTAACAGTAACAAGCTACAACAAATATCCTGCTCCTGGTTTGTGTGTTCATTACAAGTGTGTATTAAGGATTTGTACAGTTGAAAAATTCACGATCACAGATTGTCCTCCTTGCATGTGCACAAATATAAGGCATTATATGGTATAAATTTCTAAAATCAGTATAATAAAGAAAAGCAGGACTTATTTTTAAGTAAACATTTCTTCCCTGCTTTCGGGCCTGTTCCCTTTTGCTTAGTTTTAAGAAACACTGGAGTCTGAATTTACAAAAAAAAATTGCTTACCCCGTTGGCAGATTCTTTATTATTAAATCAATCAGAACAATTAAATCAATCTAAGTATATTATAGTATAGTATATGGCTTATTTACAGTAGGGCTTTTTTGCAGTATATAATATGACACTCCCTTTTAAACCAGGAAAAACACAACCTTCTTTGACACCGAGTGCACTTTAAGTTTTCTCTGAGTCTAATCTCGTCAAGATGTTATAGCCTCCACTTTCAGCACAGGCTTGAATAATAGTGTCAGGATTAAGGGGAGCAGCAGTACAGACAAGATGCAATGTACTCTCATCATACTTGCTGCGTAAAAATACATTCCATAAAGCAGGGATTAAATATTTCTCAAGCCTTATGGTGCAATATCAGTGAATGGAAAGCAACAAAACATGTCCTGAACTTTAGACATGGGTTTTGCATTTTATTTTGCCGTTTGATTTTATTCTTCCCAAAGCATTTTTTTTTTTTAGAAAATATGACTACAGCTTTGCATTACATTAACAAAAATATGTATGTATTTAAAAGAACATAAGCATGAAGCAAAATCATTTGGATCCATTCGAAAATGACAACTTGGATTGCACAAACTATTCACCATGTCGCATCCATCAACTTTAAGTAGTACAACAGTTTCACTTATAATCCACTATCTATATACATATTTATTAGCATTGTTGTACCCCATCTGTCAGAGTGCATGCAGTACTATTCAGTGCATTTGTGGCATCAGTACAAAGCCAGACAGACTAATGTGCCATTAGGATTTTTTTCTATATCTATCCAATTTCACGCACTGAAAAAAATACTGTTCGGATCTCAGTTGTGTGATATGACAACAAACAGAGAAAACAGATGTGGCAGTCTTCTCTTTGAACCACAGATTCTTTTCTCTCTCTCTCATTCTCTGAGGAGTGCTTTGTGCAGCTGAGGTATCTGTTGTTCCCCCCGAGACTTTTGATGAAGCCTTCTGTTCTTCCTTAGCAAAATCTGGAACCTCACTGATGGCTCACCTACTGCTTTGTATGCCCATTTTATCATTTAGACACACACACACAGAAATAGAGAGAGAGAGAGAGAGAGAGGGAGAGGAAAGCCATCATACACACAATGAGTTTCCTTATTTCTATATGTCGACCTCCAGGCTCCTGACTGTACCCAGGAGCTGTACTTCCATGGCTGCACTGGTATAAGCATCAAACAGTTATATTATAAATATAATCGAGCCAACTTTTTGTGCACACTCTCCACCATAAAAACTGTGTCCCCACACAACTGAACAGCATTCTATATTATTACCTCACCCATGGAGGTTATGTTTTTGGCTTTGTTGGTCATTTTGTCCAACAGTGAGCAGTATAGCTCAAAATGTAAGGAACAGATTTTAATGAAATTTTCTGAGTATTCTAGGTTTTAGCCCAACGCCAAACTTAACAACCTTGGTGTAGGTTTGAGTTTACATATAATGAGTCCTTTCCGATTTATAAGAAACGTTTGTTTTTTTATTTTTGTAGGTCCAGTGTGTAAATGTTGGGTGAAATTCTCCTTCATTTGGCAGAAGATAAAATATTCACGTTTAAAATATTTATACTTAATATTAATAAATGCATTATCACCTTGTTGTCTGAATTGTTTGATGTTACTCCAGAATGAGCCTTTAACACTGGTGGCCATTTTGTACCACTATGTTTTTACAATAGCCCAAAATGCACAAACAAAACATCTTTTGAGTTTTTATGCCAACTGAAGGCTACATTGGTTCCCCAACACACTTGAAAGGGAAGGTAAGGTGAAGTGTTTTCACTTGCCACATGCAACCACAGAACAAGTTGCTGCTAGAGTGTAGACACTGTACCTTTGAGCTAGATTCAACCATTCCGCATTTTCAAGTCCACAGAGGTCGTTAGAGTGGGCATCCAAGTGGGCATTCAAACTGGATCAACGACCAAGCTGTGCTCACAGTGCCCTCTGCTGTAACATATGGTAATTATTTCTGATGATCTGCGGCGAATCTTGAATGCCCATTTTGAACTTGAATGGGTTTTTAAGGTTCACCATTGAACTTCCTTTACAGTAAGTGACATATCCACATTGTAGGTCCAGTGTGTAAATGTTGGGTGAAATTCTCCTTCATTTGGCAGAAGATAAAATATTCACATTTAAAATATTTATACTTAATATTAATAAATGCATTATCACCTTGTTGTCTGAATTGTTTGATGTTACTCCAGAATGAGCCTTTTACACTGGTGGCCATTTTGTACCACTATGTTTTTACAATAGCCCAAAATGCACAAACAAAACATCTTTTGAGTTTTTATGCCAACTGAAGGCTACAATGGTTCCCCAACACACTTGAAAGGGAAGGTAAGGTGAAGTGTTTTCACTTGCCACATGCAACCACAGAACAAGTTGCTGCTAGAGTGTAGACACTGTACCTTTGAGCTAGATTCAACCATTCCGCATTTTCAAGTCCACAGAGGTCGTTAGAGTGGGCATCCAAGTGGGCATTCAAACTGGATCAACGACCAAGCTGTGCTCACAGTGCCCTCTGCTGTAACATATGGTAATTATTTCTGATGATCTGCGGCGAATCTTGAATGCCCATTTTGAACTTGAATGGGTTTTTAAGGTTCACCATTGAACTTCCTTTACAGTAAGTGACATATCCACATTTTTAACATAAACGTTGGCTGTTCTGTGTAGTAGGGCCTTCATACTAATCAGTGCTTGGGTTATAATTACCCGAGAGGTTACGCAAACAATAGAAATGACAGATAGCTACACAAAAAATACCACTACTGGCAGGACTGGACTGGTAATGTGGCATTTCTTTCACTACTAGTCCTCCTCCATCTTCAGAGTTTCTCATAGTTTGGAGCAGACATACAGAATGCACAAAAAATATATAAATCAGTTTAAAAAATGGATAAACAGAAGCACAAAAACAGTGGCAATTACAGCCCAGAAGTGCTCCAAAATAACAGACAAGTTTACCTGAAATTGTGCACTAACATTAGAGGAAAGAGTAGAGATGGATGGCCATAGAGAGGAGCAAGAACATAGAGGAAACTAAAGAAGAGGGACGGGGAGACCATAACAGGGCCATCGAAGGCCAGAGTGAAAGTAAACTGGAGGAGAGTGGAGTTGACAACATGGTGGAAAGAAGTGATGTTAGGAAAATGACAGGGACAACAGGGATGGAAGCATTGTATGTGTGTGTGTCAGTTATTTAAAATAGCATCAAATAGTGTTTTTGTTGCTAGCAATACAATCTCAACTTAACTTTGGTTTCACCCTCTATGGTAACATTAACTAGGTCAGCATCATTGCTAAGCCAATGTCGCTTTGTAGAATGTCGCTGTCACTGTGAGTCGAGAAAGGCTTTATCATTTCGCTGTTACTGTGCTAAACTGTATACACTATGTTCAAAAGCTTGGGGTCACTCAGACAATTTTGTGTTTTCCATGAAAGCTCACACTTTTATTTATCAAATGAGTTGCAAAATGAATAGAAAATATAGTCAAGACATTGACAAGGTTAGATCGAACCCACAAATGTGATGCTCCAGATACTCAACTAGCTCAAAGGAAGGTCAGTTTTACAGCTTCTCTAAGCAGCTAAACTGTTTTCAGCTGTGCTAACATAATTGCGCAAGGGTTTTCTAATCATCCATTAGCCTTCTAACGCAATTAGCAAACACAATGTACCATTAGAACACTGGAGTGATGGTTGCTGGAAATGGGGCTCTATACACCTATGTAGATATTGCATTAAAAACCAGCCGTTTGCAGCTAGAATAGTCATTTACCACATTAACAATGTATAGAGTGTATTTCTGATTAGTTTAATGTTATCTTCATTGAAAAACAGTGCTTTTCTTTCAAAAATAAGGAAATTTTTAAGTGACCCCAAACTTTTGAACGGTGGTGTACCTTCATGAAAAAGTCAGTCAGCAGACAAAGTCAAATTCTCAATCTAACTTTGACTTTACTATGAACATTAATATTATGCAAAAATTTGTAGTGACCTGCTGCCGGCAAAGAACATGTGTCAACATGCTGATGACAAGGATGAGTAGGTTAAAAAAAACATATGGGCAAACAAAGCGGCCACAGTTACTGTGTGAGTTAAGAAATTTTTGTATTTGTACAAGGGAATGAATGGAATGTGGGCCCTCGGTTTCAACCAAATGTTGGATGCTTGATGTCAGAGACAATGCAGGAGAAGGCGGAGGACGACAAGGCCTTTGATTATTGTTATTCTCATCACATTGGGTCTGTGTGCGCTCGCTAATTGATTGGGTTTTTCCTCTTGATTTCTTTGGGGGAAACAATTCAGCAGATGTACATTCATTTACGATGAAGAGATTGCCTCCATTTTCCATCATTGTCCATCCATTACTGGAACCAGAGGCACAACCAACACACACAATATCTTTCTCAGGTTATGCATGTGTTTGTTCCTCTTGTGTTGTTGTTTGCTTCACTCTTCACTTGTCAGTTTTGTTTTTTTGTTTTTTTTTTTTTCAATTTTTGTCAGTGAAAAATACAATATGAGCTATTTGGTTCATTGCAGTCTAAAGAGATGGTGATGTTGCTTCTCCGCTGTTAATTGCAAGCTTTCTTGCGAGCTTCCTGCTGCTGTTTTGACATGTTCTCTCTCTCGTGAAAGTAAGATTGTATGGTTTACAATTACAAAACAAGATGATGCAATGCTTACTTCATTAACTCATTAACGCCTTGTAAATCAAAGATTTGAGAGATTTGAGAAATTCTAAAGAGAATTATCTATATATAGTTAGTTAATCAAAAAGGAGGAAATGTAGATTAGATTTGACTTTATTGACCCCACACTGGGGAAATTCACTTGTTACAATAATAGTATAGTACAGGGAGGGAGCAGACAGTATACGATTATATAAAATATACAAAATATGCAATGCAAAATGAGCAATAACAATGATATAAGTGAACAATGGAACAGGCATGAGCAGATATACGAAACGTATTTTTAAATATCAAAAGTACGAAAAAAGAGAAAAAAAAATATTTTACAATATATGATTTGCTACAGTGGTTTTGGTTTTCTTTCCTATGTCTGTCAAAGTGTGTGTGTGCATGAGGGGGCTTTATCAACGCATCCGAGCATGTGTGCATTTCCCATCCTTGGGGCCATATTGATCCGGCACAGGTAAGTCTTCACATGAATAATCAAAACCAGCTGCATCCAGCCCTTCCTAATCAATACCTATTTCAATAGCAGGGCTCCAGAGCAACAATTCATAATAAATGAGAGACCACAATATATACATCTGACCTCTTTGTTATGACAATGCCCATCTGAACACGATCATAACAATAGCTAGAATCGATCAGGACCAAGTTCACATGGAGGTGAGAGCAGTTATACCAATTAGCTGAGTTAAGGTAACGGCCCCTTTATTGTATTTTTTTTTATTGCCAAGGGATGGCATGATCCATGTCAGCAGTACAAATGCTGAAATAACTGAAAACATTGCCCAACCTTTGCTGTCCCCAAAGCTGCCGTTTCATCCTCAGCTCAGAGTCGAATGGTCACATTGAGGTTAATCACAAAGTGATGTGCAGAGAGCAGCGAAGTGTGTGCATTTGTGTGAGCGTAAAGTTGACTGTTTCCTTTTCCAGGGACTCATCTGTCAACGTGCTGCTCAGGCGGATGCACAGTCCTGTCGCCAATCTTCTCGAGAAATCTTTTACAACACTTTCCCAGAGTTTCATCATCACTGTTAGCGTTGCTTAAACGATTGCCAAGGATTTAACAACGAAGATTGTGTGCAGAGATGTAGTGGAGAAAGTTAACAAATGAGGAAACCACGCAGAAGCTGCATCCCTGGAACATATCCTGGAGAGGATATATTCATCTGAGACGGTACAAGTGGAAAGTTTCCTGCTGTTCATATGGATTCTCACATAGCGACACAACTGGACATGGTATACAAAGTGACCAACGTTATCACTGTTGTGTTGTTTTAGCATGTATCCATGGTATGTATGATGAAGTTATGTGGCGGAAAGACATGACTGAAATAAAAAAAACTGATCTTTCATACATTTATTAAATCTGTCACTGAGTCACAAAGGTTCAACCATATAAAATTTAATATATATATATATAATTAAAATGCATATAGAGCAAAATATCTCAAACTACAGAGGTTTGAGGCCCAAAGAAATTCAGCTGTTCTCCCGAGACAAAGCCCAGAAGATGGAGAACAACTTGGAAGTAAACGGAAATTAAATATTTTGATTGGCATAATCATTTTGACCATGACTGAGATGTCTTATCTACAAAATCTACACAATTAGATTGTTTTATTTCATTACATTTTAATATTAGATTATCTTACTTTCAATTAGATTAGATTAGATAGGAATAGACTAGATTAGATTAGATACATTTTATTGATCCCACACCAAGAAAATTCCCTTGTTACAGCAGCAAAATGGTCAGGATTAGAGAAGTGACAAGTACAAAAATAGAATAGAATAAGCAATAAAATACACACTAAAATAATAAGGTAGCTGTAAAAAAAAATATTAATTAGTTAAAACCCATCATAGAAGTTGGGCAGTTAGACCCAGTTTCAGTTTTCTTTACACAAAACATATTAATGATTAATATATTGTAATATATATTTATATATTAATGATAGTTAATTTATTTGCAGCCATCACCATCAACATTGATTGTCCTATGATTTATTTTCCAAATCTGAAAGTTTTTGGACTTTTGAGAGGAAGCCAAAGAACCAGAAGAGAACCCACATTATATGGGGAGAACATACAAGCTCCATACAGAAAAGCCCTTGGTTCAAACTGGATCTGAACCGGCAACCTTCTTGCTGTGAGGTTAGACACTGTATTATTGTATGAACCCATCTGTTCAGCCAAACCATATAAAAACACAATTTTCTTCTTGAAAACAGTCATGACGTCAGTGTGTACTGTCCATAACAGTCCGACAAAAGGCTGTCCACTTATGATCAGATTACTAAGGATAGATAATACAAGGTCTGAAAGGGGCCATAGAGCAGATTGCCAGAGGAAATATAAAAAAATAAAAGCCTTTTCACAAAAAGCATATTAGCTCTGTTGTCACTGCAAATAACATCTCTAGGAGAGACTGACTGCTTTGGAAGTTATCATGTCAGTCTGACATCAGCAATTGATCTACAGTACATGGATTGACTCGACAGACAACTTGAAATGTAACCAACCATGATTGTTTTCTTAATTGACTCTTTACACCGCTGAACCCTGAATACAAAGGAGAAGGAAAAAGAGTCTGGACTCACTAAGTTATAGTTTGATGAACATATTTCAGCAAAACTTCATATGGGCTAATATTTCATACTTTATATCTATTTTATTACAAATTGGAATATAATTTACAAAACTGACACCATGTCCTGTTGAAGTATTGAAACTACTGATCAAGATCTTTGAGTTTGCAGTAAAATGTTTACTAACATTATACATTGAGTAGGAAGTAGGCTGATTTACCATAGACTTCCATTCAAATTGAGTTATTTTTGCAACCAGTGGCTGTTTGACATATTTTCAATTCCTGGTTGGCTTCAGAAGAGACGATTTTAAAAAATATGCGACCTATAATATATATTGGCTTGCTGAGAGACTTGACACGAACCGTAATCATTAATACAAGATTTTCATCGTGAGATTCATAGGATTTGTTCACACATTTTCATGGGCTCATAAATTGAGAAAACGCAGTGAGGTTTAATTTTTCTTCGAGGTCTCCTGGTGACACAGAGTTGGATCTGTATATCCAGAGAACCTCTCTGGGTAAGTACTTTACTGCCAAAGTTATCTCCCCTGCTGACTGCCATTAGGTTTCCTATCGCAGTGCACTGACAGTCTTCAATAGTTCATTTCATTTAAATTGCCTGCAATGGATGAAGTAATACCACAACAGTGTGCTAAGGGAGTCAGCAGGAATTTAAAAGTTTAATGGGCATGGGCAGTAAATGCCAATTGCATCTCACTGGATGGATGAAGCATTTAAGATTCAGATGGACACAAGTAACTTTTCAGAATGGAGTTGTGCTCCCTCAAGATAATTGCACCTGTGAATTTTCTTCATCGCATTGGGCTTAATGCCTGGGAGCTTATATACTACTGTGTATATATATAAGAGGACGAGAGGGGTTTTTTATTTTTATGTAAAAAAAAACGAAACTGCCCAAAATTTAAGAAAGTTGTACTTATCACAAGAAATTATGTCACAGAAATGTTTACTTATAATAAATCTGTGGTCTTGATTAAGTTGACTTACAGTATATGTTTGAATTTCTTATATTTGAAAACACATTATGATAACAAGTTTTTTGTCTGTTTTTAACACATACTAAATACTCACCAGTAGTGAATAGCATTTGGGATTTCATGCAATTTTTTTGTTTTAGCTCAAAGTAAGATGCGGGATCTTACAAAGGCAAAGTTAGTTGTTGTTTTTTTTTTTTTTTACTTTTTTGGAAAATCAATTTTTGCAGTGAAGTGCTCTCTAAGTAAACAAAGGATAATGTTTTCAAACAAAAAGAGACAACATTGTAATTCCACTCAAATACACTAACCGCTCCCCAGAAAGTGATTTCTTGTTTTCATTGTTTTCTTTCTTTAATTTCCCTCTTGGTTACTCACATCACACTAAAGACACATCAATGAAAAGCACAGATACAAAAAGCCTTGTGCTCAAGTAAATTATTTTCTATATTTGAAGGAGTATTATTTTGCAAGTTCAGTGATGCTTTCAGTGAACTAAAGGTTGTAATGCAGCAGGTGCATTTTAATTATGAAATAAGTCTGCATTCTTTAGTCCAAACATGCTGCATTACTTGAAATGTGTGCAGCCATTGTTTGTGACACTCTAGTGACAAGTGGACACATTAAGATCATAATGATCATTACAAGACTAAAAGGGAAAAGAGTGCAGAATTATACACATTTTGAACAATTATCGTTTAATATAAAAATGTGAACAGTAAGAAAAGTTGCCTATTTTACACTGCAACAAAATGATTTTCAAGAAGGTAAAATAAGCTTGTAATGTGGAAATTGTTACTGTGATATTTAATCACTAGCAACAAGTTAAAACAATGGTTTGCATGAAATTCCAACTACTCCTGCTCCTGGTTTTATATTCACTTCTGGTGTGTATTAAGAATGTGTTGAATACGGAAATAATATTCACCATTACCAATTGGTGTGTGTGCAAATATAACAAATCAAATATTCAGTTATAAATTCCTTAAATCAGCTTAATCAAGTATAGGGGGACATTTCTTACTACATAATGTGGTAAGTTTAACGTCCAGTTTTGTCTAGTTTTTTACCAGTTTTTCCACATTCTAAGATACATTACAGTCAGAAAGTGGCTGCAGGTTTACAGTCAAGTTTTATATATTCTAATTAGGCACAATTTGCTTACCTCATTGGCAGATCCCTTTTCCGAAAACAAATCAATTCAAGAATATTTGGCTTATTTTTGTAGGGCTGTTTTTGCAGTGTAGTAAACAGTTGTAGGCAACTCACAAATTTAAAGAAAAACACGATAACTAATTTGCTCAATCTCGCTTCTTTACTCGGTGCCTGACAAATCCTGTACAATCCAGTTGATGTGCTGAATGGCTTCTGAAGTAAGTGGCATGAAAGAGAAATATCTCCTTCCACCACTGCTCACAAGTACCTCGAGTGAGAACCATAAAGTGTTTTTTGAGTGAGGGATTTGAGTCGGCTCTTTTGACAGGTTTAAACCCAGCCATCCAATCTTAATCCTATGGGCAAAACGCTCTCTTGCAAAGGATTCAGTCATCTGCTTTCAACCTCTGACACTGTCAGAAAAATACACATTTCTGAACATCACATTTCTATTGTGTGGTGTTTCCTTGTATCCTTGTACAATTTTAGATAGAGTCACTTCGAGCCTGTGATTTTTCACACTTTGTTATGTAAATCTAAGAAAGTTTTACTCTTTTCTCACTAAATTCACAGAAGATAATGCTAAAGGTGGTTTTCAATTTCATTGTTTTGTGATGTGTGCTTATTTTGCACTTCAAAGACTAGAGATTTTCATGATCTTGAGATGGAGTTAAAAAGTGCATATGAAATCTGCTGCAACCGGGACACATAATTATTGCAGGTAATAATTATATTATTGATATTCAATGTGGAGATGCCACTGGCAGAGGAACAGTAATGCTTTCAATGAACTGTATACTTGGCCAACTTGGCCTAAAGATTATTTGGAACTGAATCTGTGAAGCAAGTAGCATCAGTTCACAGGATCTGAGCTCAGGTCTCACACACACACACACACACTCACTCTTTGAGTCTATAATTGTGTCAGCCTGGAGCAAAAGGGTCTGATGACAAATACAAAGGTATCTCTTACTGCACTGGCAGCAAGATTGTGCTTTATTTAGCATGGACACCTCACATTAGGAAGGTTGCTGGTTTGAATCTCATTGTGGAGTTTTCATCTTCCCCTTTGTGCTATTTGATTTTTTTTTTCCAGGTATGTTGGATTCCTCCCAAAGTCCATATACATGCTGACTGAGTTCAAAGATAAGCTTTGCAAAATGATTCAATGCTGGTAGATGGCACCCTAAGTGGTTTTGTGACTGGACAGACTTATTTAAAGAGGACATTTTAAGCAATACTTTCCTTTCATCTAGTGCAGTATATAGTTTTTTTTTTTGGTTTTTTTTTTGTTTTGTTTTTTTTGGATATGCTAATTGGCTACTGTTGTTGTTCCGTATGTTAAAAAGCACAAGCACAAGAGAATGGCCGGTCAGCTTTCAGACTGAGACCTCTGTAACTTTGTGACATCAGACACAGACAACGACATCGCCCCCCAGAGTAGGCATGACTCCAGACACACCACAGACTGAGCAGAGGTCGACTCAGAAGAGTTTGAACATCCATATCGCAATGTTGAGAAGACGCCATGTTATTAAATATGTGGACAAGGTCTTTCTTTAGTCACTGTCAAATGACAACAATGAGAGCCAGTGATTAAAATTATCAACAGTATTCCTCCTCAAAAAAAAAAAAAAAAAAAAAAAAAAACAACCTTCCCAAGGACTTTTTTCTTAGGTTCTAGTCATCAAAAAAAACAAACATTTGACCAATTAGGAAATACACAAGATCACAACCTTACACATTATCATTTGTGGATTTGTTTTTTTGAAAGAAACACACCAAGAATCTGCTATCTGATGTTACATTGAAGTGTTTTTGGAATGCCTAATCAACTGTTGGTCCACTTTTACCCACAAATTGTACAAACAATGGAAACCTCATAATACTGAGCAGTTGTCAGCTATAGAGTTACTGGTTGTTTAATGCTGTTGCTGCCATTGGGTTCTGGTGCTTACATTTAAACCGTTGTCTAATGAGTTCACACAACTGCTGATTAAGCCTATCAACCTGAAAGAAGTCAGTATAGAGCAATGTTAAGATCGATTGATGACAAACCTGCCCTGCATAGAGATTCTCTTCACATCAAGAGTGTACACCCCATATAAAACCTATGAACATAGGTTGAAGCTAACCAGGAAGTAAGAAGTGTACCAGAGGGTTTCTCGGTGTCTCGGCTGGTAGCAAAAATAAGTTTGTTTTAATGGAAGTCCATGGGAAAATACATTTTTAGTTCTCTCTTTTTTTATAAAGTTAGTACATTTTTAATAGTTCATGGTCTCAATCACTAGTTTCAGGTCTTTTAGAACTTGATGTTGACTTTGGAAATTATGTTTACCATTTAGAATTGACTAGAGGATAAAACAACCACCCAAAAGGAGCCTGTTTGCCGGCAACATTTGTGAACTTCTGGTTGCAAAATCTCAACATGTCCAAAGAAAGGGGTGTGATAGAAAAAGGGTGTATATACAGTAGATGTGCTATCTGAATGTATATGAATGGGTGAATGGCAAAACTGTAATGTAAAGCAGTTTGAGTGGTCATCAAGACTATAAAAGCACTATGTAAATATAAAAATATATAAAAAGATCATTTTACAATATGTATTCATATTAGTTTTGATGCTTTATTTCCCCATATATTTGCAAAAACATGTGTTCCACTCTCTGTCCAACAGCTGGTCCCACTGGGAAGAACTTGCACAGGTGATGAGTACATGCTTTGCACAACCAGGTCATTCCTATTTATTTCATTTTTTGTGTGTGTTGCTTGTTGTATCATTCGTTTTAGTGATTACATAAACTGTATTTATTGTTAAATAAATCCAAAAAAGAAATAGGTGTAGCTGCAACACTACAGTGATTTTTTTGTAATGTATCAGTGTCTGATTTATCCCTGCACCAAAACCATAATGATTTTTTTAACTGTTCAATTGTTACCATCCTACATTTATTGTTCTGTGTTTATTGTTTGCAGTAATTCTTGACTTTTTTGGTCAGATGAAACTGGTACACAAGCTGCCTTGGGTCTGTCTAATTTGCACTATTGCTGTAGTCACCAGGGAGACTCGACGCTAAATGGATCGATACTGTAGGAAAAAAAAAAAAAAAAAAAACTTCCAGTAAAACTTTTGTACTGCACTAGACTGTTTTCCAGCAATTGTTCTTCACATTGTACAACTCCATACTCGAGGGAATCAGATGAAATCTGGTGTTTTTCTTCCCTTGGTTCCTTAATAGGTCTCCTGGGTCCTCCAAACGAATATGTGGCAAGAAGAAAATAAAAACATTGATAATTTGTAAGCTATGCAAAGACAGGGGGGAAGAAACACCTCCCTAATGCTGTTCCTTTTTCCATTTATCCCCAAGACATTGTAGTGCTCATTTTCTTTTTACAAATAAAGGAAGCTTCCCTCCTGCTGGAGCAATATGTACTTCTTCTTAAGCAGTAAAATAACAGCAGAAAAATTGATAACTAATCAATTTTCTACAATATAAAAAGACAACCACCTGCTTTGGGGAAGGCCCCTTTCATGATAGCTTACGAAGTCCTGTAACAGAATGGCAGATAGATGCTGTCAGATGGGATGAGTGGAGTTGTCACACCTGTACAGACACAATCTTTGTTTCTTTTTATTCTATATATATATATATATATATATATATATTAAAAAGCACTTCTTCAAGATAAATTTGATGATGGTGAGTGGAAAGAAAACTTCAATATGTTGTGAAGATCTTCCTACAAGTTATGTGGTGTAATGAAGACGTAATGTGATCCTACTGCATACACTTTAATCTGCAGCTGCAACTGTTTCTGAATCAAAAAAAAGAAGGGAAAAAAAAACGACGCAAATCGAAGTGACAGGTGGGGGATCAATTAAAGATCAATTATGAGAGATGTTTTTCGGAGATGTGAGAGAGAGAGAGAGAGAGCTGGAACGTTGTTATGCGAGATGTCATTGTTTTATAAAAAGTTGGGAGCTGCGGGAGCTGTTATTTGTTGTTTCAAACCAGTTTGACGTGCAAAAATGTAATGTTAAGTTTATGTACATGCACTCTAAGACATGATCGACTCGGTCATCGCTGGCTTCACCTGCAGTGGAGAAGCCGTGTGCCATCGCAAATACTGCAAATACAGCATTCCGGGTAATACTGGCATGACCGAGCTATCTTATTCAGGTTATTGATTGTCAAAATAAGGGCTTATTTGGGTAATGCCTACAGGGCTAAACTATTGGTGTCGCTCGCCTATTAGTCACAGGTGAGCGTGACCATTAGAATTCTTGTGCATGTAAACTTAGTCACACTTGAGTATGTCTGCTCGCCTCAGGTTTGGACACCAGGGGAGTGATTTTAAATAAAAGCCGTGACAGTGTCATTTGATTGTGTGATTGTGACAGTGTCGGATCCTCCCTAGTGCCCCCTATTGATGGGCTGTCACTGGCTCCAGTTAGCATGACTGAGAATACAAAAGAATTTCTACTTGTGGATTTTCCTTTCCTGCAAAACATTAAGACATGCATTTATTTTCTGGCTGTTAGCATGGCCATTAGCCATGAACATTTGTAGCGAACCTTGTTTTATTCCAATTGTGAAAAAATGCCTCAGGGCAAAATAAACCACTGTCAAAGGGAACAGTGTTAATTTACTTTTTTCATCGAGTTCACTACTTTCATAAATCATGTGTATACTCGCTAATTTTATTGTGAAAGAGGTTTAATAATTTTGGCTAGCTAGTAATTATCACCAAATTAGCTTTGTAGACGTCCATGTGGGTTATTTTTTGGATGACAGTATGGGTCGAAAGGCGGTTTGTCTGTGCTGAAATTTACCATCAAAGTCAAACTATAAATTTGAAATAAAAAGTATGCATTTGTGATATTGCACAAGTCATCATATATTAAAGCCTATTGCTTGAATGGACCTCAAAATCACCACCAAAAATATGTGTAACTGTGCTTCAACTTGTCCTAAAGTGACTAAATTGCATGCGATGACAAGGATTTATGTGCATACACAATACAGTTCAGGTGAATCAGCTCATGGCTCTGCCTAAACAGAGTGATACCCTCACAAGAAGCACCCAGAACTTCAAAAAGATTTTATAACAGTAAACATTTAAACTTGCTAAATTCACAAGAAGCACACATCTGCAAAGTTAGAGTTTTTTTATATTTTAAATATTTCTGTTAATATTTTTTTTATTATTATTAATAAACAGACACACACTATAAACATGTATTATTTTTTATTCAACTGAAGAGTCATCAGAGATCAGAAACTGGGCCTGGAGATCCACCGAGTCAGGCAACCACCAACTGAAAGAGGGGCTTATGTCCTCCTGTCCTCCACCTCCACAAGACCCTGGTCTCTGATGATTAAAACCAGGCAGAAACAGACATAAATCACTCTCTGTTTGCAATAAATGACACAATTAAAGAGATAAATAAAAAATGTCAAAAAAAAAAAACCATGATAAATGAATGTTGTGCTTGTCTCTCATACTGAATAACCTGCTAACCAAGCATAATTATTTCATGCTTACATACATTTTAGAAGAGCTGAATGATGTCCTGTCTCCATGTTGCTCTCAGATAGACAGATGGACATGACACTGTCCAGCGGCTCGTCTGGCTACACCTTGTTTTCTGCTCTTATATTTTACAGAATCTCACATCAGTCAGAATGATGTCCCACACCTTAGGTGTTTACAGCAGGTTTATCCCCCCATTCAGCTCTTCAGCAGTCCGGTTCAGTGCCTGTTGCCCACTTGCATAGTTGCGCACTGAATTGATATAAACTGTTTATTCCAACAAACAGTTGACTGTGAACAAAAAAATCCTTCACCTGAAGATACATATTTTAAGTGCCGAATATATGCATGTATATTATTGTAATGGGTATAATCATTTTTTTAACAATAACAAAATTCAACATTGTGTGTGAACGGCATTATTATGATCTAATAACAATTAAAAGAAATGACTTTCTTCTACAAATGTCAATATTAAGATGAAAAAATTTGATTAATTGTGATTACTCTTTTCATTTTCATACAGCCCTACAGAAGACATGACAGAAAACCATAAGTCTGATAAACTCTCATCAGTCTTAAGTGATTCATTTGTTTTCATTATACATGTTTAGAAGTTTGTTTTTTTTTTTTTTATTCAGGAAATGTGGAAATGTCATTCGTTGGTCTTGTTATGATAGTTATTGGCTTTATTTTCCATGAACCCTACTTTTAATGGATTATTTCAGACAAAAACATTAATCTGCTGTTCATTCTGTTCTAATATAGTGTAAATCTTTAAAATGAACAATATCCACACACCTCTATTTAGTGATGTAAAAAGGCTGAATAGCCAAAGCTTTAGTCTTATTTCCTTTTGAGTGTAGGGGGTAAATTGTCACAGCTGCAGTAGAGAATCTGCATCTCACCCCATGAAATGAAATTTTAATTAGTTTTTATAATGCATGCTACTAGCTCTAGCCTCACATGTCTTAGAGTATACAATGAACAGAATGAACTCCTCCAAATAGGTTTTAGGTCCCTGCTGTGGGTGTCTAACCAAACCATGCATCCACTCTGATTCACAGAAAATTGTGTGACTAAGGTGTTGATTTTAGTACATTAGAAACTTCGACTTGTCAAGAAAAAAACGTTTCAGTTTCAAAACTTTATACCACTGTTGCATGTTAAAGTTCCAGCGTGCGGGAAATACTGACATCTTCAGTGAGACTAGATTGTTGCAAGAACAGACGTTGTTCTCCTTTATTTGCAGAGTAAGCCTCTGCTTAAAAATGCAAGGTGACTACTTTGTCCACTGGGGGAGCTGTAGAAAGTTGGTGACACAAGATGGTGACTTCTGTAAAGCAAGACCCTTGCCTACAGCACATATAAAAGGTTTCTTCTAAGGCTTACAGCAAATATACATTTATACAAACATGCTAATGGGTAGTTTGTGTTCTTGCCAATAAATCCTTCTAATTATTCAGCACATTCTAATCAGAGAGCATCATATACAGTCATACTGTGTCAAACCGTAGCCTCACCATGTCAGTGAAAGTTTACAAGAGCATGGAGGGAAACAAATCGACACAATCTGTCATTGTGACAAACATTCAATTCAAGAGTCTACTGGCTAAATTTGTGTTGTTGTCAAAATGTACCATAAAAAACAAGTAATGACTTTTGTGGATAGTGCTTGGTAAATTACGGACTCAGAACAGATTTACCAATACCTATCTTCTTCTGCTCGCTGTGAGCATGTTTCATAGTAGTAATTCACCTCTGCCAACTCTCTATGGGGATTCGGTTAAATGCTGTTCTATCTCCATCTGTTTTGGTATATCTATCCACCATCTTTGCTTTTCGGATGAAACTAGCAAGTGAAGAGACATATCTACAGAGCTGAACAGCATTGTTACTTTGGCTGTGTGATGTCTATAAAATGGTTTGTAAATATGAATATGAGCTTTACCAATTAAATCCCGAAACAAGTAGATAAAGAAATGGACAACGTGGGAATTAAAAGCTAAAACATACAACCAGTAATGCAAACGTGTTTAATTTATAGCTGAATACACAACATGGGGTAATTTTCATAGCTTCCAAATATGAATTCAATTTATTAAATAGAGTAGTTCAGTTGCTCCTAAACTGCCTTTTTTCTCCAGGATGATTGTTTGGCTTCCCTGGCTCTGAGGGACTGAGGCCTGGCCTGTGTCTTCCATCTCTTTGTACCCATAAGGCCAGAGAGGTATTGTCCTAGTCAAACTACTTGATCTACCTTCACCAGACAAAAGAGTCCAGCTGGGCTAATTCCTTCTTTCAACCTCCTCCCAGTGACAGATGGGACCCAAAGTAAAAAAAAAAAAAAAAAAGGAAAAAGAAGGAAAAATAAAAAATCCTTGAAAACAGCAAAATTAGTGCCTTTTATATGGATCCAAAGCACGCATGCATGCACACCAGGGATGTTTGGCAACAGTGGGAGAGTAGTTGCAGTCTTTCAGTATCATTTTACCCCTCATTGTTATATAAAAATTACACTATAGAAGAAGAGCCACACAAAGCTCGAGTATAATACAAACCTGTCTGACACATTGTTTGTATTGTCTTACAGAACACAAGAGCTGTACATCCCAATATAAATAGAAAAATGCAGTGGCATACATCGTCTTTCTATTATGACCAAATATACATACTGTATATGCAGATGCACACACACACACACTCTTGCACACCTCTGTGAGCTGGTGATAACTGCTTAGCAGTGTATGCTCCAACAATTGTCAGACTGCCAGAGCAGAAAGCGCCAGAAAAGGGAAGAGGAGGGTGAAGGAGCAAGCTGTGAGTGGCACCATAGCTGAGTGGGTACAAGGAGAATTAGACATGTGCCATGGGGGGGAGGTAGTTTGGCAGAATGAGGGGAAAAGGTAGATATTGGTTTAAAAAAGGTGATGGGACAGATAACAGCCGACTTGTGGAAAAGAAAGGGAGGGGATGGAAAAGACTTTAAGATTGTAGCAAATGACAAGACCTCGAAACAGAAGGCTGAAGAGATGACAAAGGCAGAGAAGAAGGGAGGGGGCACGCACCCAAAGAGAGGGAAAAAATAGTGAATGATAATGTGCACAGCACAGGCACCTCCACCTCCACTGGATGCAACACTCCTACTCCTTTCATGGACTGCTGTCTGTCATCAGCACCCATCTTCAAGGACAGGACAGGCCGTGCAATAAAAAAAGAAAAGAAAAAAAGGATCACACGTGGCACAGGTAAGTAGAGCTGTTCCCTTGTCTTAATTTTACTTAATTTGCCGTAACACTTCACTTCATCTCACATTATGTTACGGGAAGAGAGCGGGAGTGAGCAAGTGGGAGGGAGTGGGAGAATGAGATGGTGTGGGATTGAAAGGAGGCAGTGTGCAAGACAGATTACTGTTGATGGCCTGCGGTCAAAAGTCCACCAGCACCACCATGTGGCTGGAACGTCAGAAGACCAAAGCTTCATACTGGAGAAATGAAACACTTAAGAAAAAGTCAGGAACATCAAGAATCATCTGTGATTATTGTCTGATTCCAGTTACTTTAAATAAATGTGCACACATAAAGTCTGATATTTTTGTAAGCAAATGTTCAATGATAATATAATATAATATAATATAATATAATATAATATAATATAATATAATATAATATAATATAATATAATATAATATGGGACTAGGTCCTATCTGGGTCACCACTGTGTATGCTGTCCTGCTGTATCCTCTTTGTTCCAGTCAACAAATGACCTGTTTTTCCTTCCTCCTTTGCTTCTCCCTGCTCTGCTGTGTAAAAAGCATTTAGCTCTGGATGAGACAACTCTTCAATCTGTGGTGGTGGGGGAACAAAAAAAAAAGATTGCTGCCCAAGTTTAAAATCAATCACATTGACCATTTCGAAAAAGGTCAGTTTCTAATGTGCTCGACGGTGATGCCCATTGTATCTGTAGAGCAAATTCAGACCTGATCCAATCCAAGAGGACACATATTCCAGGAACTAAAAAATAGAGTAGGAAAGCAATACATCTTTAGTTAGAGAATGACCGGAGAACCAAAATTTATCCTGAAATGTGTTTGTTCCATCAGCAACTTGAAAAACAGTTGATTGAAAGTGATGTTGTTGAATGTGAGCTAATGTTTCTGCAAACACCAAATGAGGCAAAAGTAATATTTAAGTTAATTACATTTAAATTTTAATTCCATTTATCTCTTTCTTCCCAAAACTAAAGAGAAAAATATTATGTAGTGCTTGTTTCATATTTTAGGTGGTAAACTTAGGTGGTAACATGCAAACACTGGTAATTTTACAGTTAGCACTTCTACTTAATTTGTTTCACAGTAAATCAGTTTTACACATAGTACTCTTTTATTTTTAACCGTAGACATGTTGCTATGCTGTTTGTGTGTGTAAAATAGCATGTTATCAACTGGTCTTTCTTAACAATGGCCAACCCAATATGTTTGGCTTTCCAGCTTCTCAACTGGAAAAGCAGTGATTTTGGGGGGAGATGTCACTCACAGGTTTGACTTCTGATGCAAAGTCAAACCTGTGAGCAATACACCAGTGAGAAGTGTTTATTTTCATTGGTAAAAATATCAACGCCTCAACATGGACCTATGTATATTGTCAATCTTCACTCACTCACTCACTCACTCACTCATTTTTGACCGTTTTATCCTCCACATGAGGGTCATGGGGCGTGCTGGTGCTGAACTCCAGCTGACATAGGACGAGAGGTGGGGTACACCCTGGACAGGTCACCAGTCCATTGCAGGGCATCAATCTTCAAAAAAAAAAGCAAAAATTATAACAAGGCTTGAAAAGGTAGAGAGTTGATAACGTTCAAGACACTTGGCTGTTAAATGTAATGCCACATTCTCCTCTAAGGGAGAGAAAGTCAAGTTCAGAGTGGTAAATTAACATAACGGCAAGTTCATTTCTGTTTACCTTAATTAGCAGCAAATCTCCAAAGACACTGTGTAATTGCTAAGACAACAATACAGACATAGGACCTGTAGAAAGGATGTGCTGCCCTTCCTTAGCTTGAACAAGTAAAAAAAAAATGCAAAAAGACTAAAATGACCATATAGGACATTATTGTTGGCAAGTGTAACGGACCAATCCCTGGGCAGATCACCAGTACATTGCAGGAAAAACATACAGTGATGAACAACCATTCATTCTCGCATTCACATGTATAGTCCATTAAGAGCATGGGTGGAGTTAGAGGGGGGCCGGGGAGGCACTGGACCCCCCTGAAGTCTGATTGGCTACCTTCCCCCCCCCCCCCCCGGCCCCCCCCCCCCCACCCCCCTAATTGACATGTTACGGCACCGCACGAGTCCTGAGTGCATATTTGTGTGTCTAGCAACCATTGTTTTAGGGATTTAGAGAAATGATTTAAGTTCGTGATAGTTCAACTGCAGCTGTTTCCTTACTTTTTAGAATGTAAATAGATGTAATAGAATACATCTCACAAGATACAGAAGGTGGACAAGCATCTAGAACATTGAGGAAACAAATCTGTGGGCCCCCAGAAATAGACTTGGCCACCCCCTGCCCCCCCCAAGGATAAAAGTCTAGCTCCGCCACTGAGTAAGAGTGTCCAATTAACCTCTGCATGTTTTTGGACTGTGGGAAAACGCATTCACACATGGGGGGAACATGCAAAATCCACACACACAGGTCCTCTGTTGAAGTAGGATTCAAAGCAGTGACCTTCTTGCTGTGAGGTAACAGTGGTAGCCGAGTGGCCTTGACAAATACAGTCATTGATATGTACTAATTTCCTCTCATTCACATGCACTATATGTATATATATTTTTTTTTTCCATGCAGTGCTTACTGGAGCAGATCCCTCTATGTTAGGTCCTACACAAATAAGGCAAAATTTCTTCCTTGTCATGTTCTGTCTCCTGGCTGGTGGAGTTTTTGGTTTTGTTTATTTCCTGTTTTATTACGTGTTAACTTCCTGTTCCTCCTTAGTTTGTTTCGGTAAACTTTTTTGTTTGTAGGAGGCTGGCTGCACGGCTGGGCAGAGAGCCTAATCCTCACAGCTGTTCCTCATCCCCCATTTGAGGTGCACACTACTTAAACCTGGGTTTCCTCGTCACCCTGCTCCGTGCACCTAGCTCTTGTGTCTTTTTTCCCGTATGTTTTATCATTCACTGATCGTTTGCCTTTTGCTCTGTTTTCTAGTAACCTGATCCTGAGCTCTGCCTTGCCAGCCGGCCAGCCTCAGCGCTTTTTGTTTAGTTAATTCACAGACTGGTTCCCTTCTTGTTTATATTTTTGTATAATAAATTTTCGTAACCCTTCCTCAGTTTTTTGGGTCCACCTTAGTTTATTTATAGATTCACTACGTGAATCGTAACATTCCTAGCATTCTAGGACACACAAATGGGAAAGGGCAAGCAGGTGTGCATCACTGACAAAGTTCCACTCAGCCAAACCTGTACAAAAGGGAAATTACATACTGTGTACTTCACATGTAGATGTTAACATTTATGTGTTCATATATTTATTTTGTAGGGCAAATATTTATACAAATGTTCGAGCTTTCGGGATGTGTTCCAGTAGTATATGACAACTTTAAAATGTATTGATTGGGAAAAAAAGTATTATAAAAACAAAATTTGCTAAATAATTAACCATCTCAGGCAGTGTTTTTCATTCCCTTTATTGTGTATACAATTTTTCACTTTATACATTCTAAATCATTCTTGACATTGTTATTGCAGTTTCATTATTTACATTTATTCACTGCCATCATACCCCTATAAATATCTTTACACTAATGGAATAATACAATAGAATTAGTGATTTTTGCACACACCAATTAGTGACAGTGAATTTGACCTCTGCATTCATCTCATTCTTTTTTACAAGCCAGTGGTGAACATACACTTAATATACTTGGCATTAAGCCATATCAGCATTGTTCCTTGTTTCTGAGAATCACTCAGTGACAGTCCTATTTATGTATCAGCACCTTGTATTTTGGATTCATCTATACACACCAACTCACTGACTCACTCTAACGCTTGTCTAAGGCTTTATCCTCCACAAGAGGGTCACGAGGCTGCCAATCCCAGCTGACATGGGGCAAAAGGTGGATTACACCCTGGACAAGTCACAAGTCCATCACGGGGCAAACATACGGAGACAAAAAATGTTCACTCTCTTGCACTGTGAGGCAACAATCATATCCACTACTTCTCCATGTGGCCCTACACAAACTCACTTCCTCATAAAAAAAAAAATTGGTGTTCAACGTGACCTAACTTCCTCCTTTGTGCTTGTCAATGCAGCCACAAGAGTCCACATAGTGGTGTAAGAAAACACTCGATCATCATGGATTGCTTACAAATGACCTCTGAAATTGTTTTTCTATTGGACCATCTTGAAACCTATGAAGCAACATTTGCGGTAATTGGTCAAAACTGTGTCTCATACAGGCTGTGCACACATACACGTTTATTTCCTACTCCTTCCATCACCCATGGGTATCTAGTGAAAGGATAAATCTATGGGAACTACTCAATCACATTACCTTATGTAAATACCCAAGTCAGCCTTCTCTGTCTTTACCACTGTGTTAGCTTCCAGCCCTATGGCTCCTCTGGCACAGAGATGCGCAAGGGGCAAATTAACATTTGCTCTCATAGTCTGCAAATGGCAACTCGTGCTTGCCATGGAAATGAAACACTGGCCCAATGCAGGAGAGAGAATGAGAAAATATTTGAGCATGAAGTGATTAATAATTCGTCAGACAGAGCATTAACATTTGGTTTTGAGGGCTGTGGATTGACAGCATGGGCTTCTTTTTGAACTGAGGCTTGTTTTTGTTTTGTTTTTTTTCTTTACTATGCAACTTTGTGCTCTATTCATTGAGAAACATCTCTGGATACTTTAGGTGTTAGAGTTAGATGCTGTAAGTATATCATTTCTTGTCATAATTTGACAGCGTTTTCTGTTTATATCATGTTTCTCATAAATATGGAAACAAGGGAGATGTCAAACAGAAGATTTTCAGGCAAGGAAACATGGAAACAGCTGAAAAATGTGCTCCACCATCAGCCTCTGACCGCACACAGCCCCACCCCTCCAAAGTTCTTGTTAATCTAGATGCTGGTAGTAGATACTTCTTTTACCCGTGTAAAGCTTTTCCCCAGGTAATTCCAGTGGAAATGTGCCGTGGTTTGTCAAAATTCCAGGTAAATGAGAAAAGTTCCTGCCGTGAAAAGGGCCTAAAATCCAAGTTACCCCTTAGCGACAAATGACCGGAAGTTAACTGGCTGGCTTATATTTTAGTGGAAATTGTAAGTGACACTACATGTATATAGTCAATATCAGTAAGGACAAAAACTCTTCTTAATGTAATGTTCCATTATGCAAACACAGCTGTTTGCCTATAGTACTAAAACGTGCTGAATGCATTTAATTGTTTGACATTTTCAGCTGCACAAACATAAAAGTACTGAGACACTGATTGATTACATCCCAGCAGAAATGCAATAAATGATTTGCAGGGCAAGGGAGTACATTTATAGCCAGGAAATCTCTTTGACATGGTTCCAACACTTATCCGTCCATTTAGGTTGTGATCACTCAGAGAGCTAAATGGGGCAGAGTTACTGTTAATGTGAGGGTAGATGTGATGCAGACTCCTGCTGAAACTCCACAGGCACCACAAGAGGGGCATCATCCCCATTTGCTTCTCAAGATGTTTGACTCAAGGCAAAGTTTGGTCCAGATGGCTTTTATCTCCTCTGGTTTGATCCTGCTGTGGAAACATGCTTGTCTTTTAGTAATGCCTGAACGTAACAGCTTTGCGCAAATAAATGTCAATCGTTCATTGCCTCAGTGAATGCTCTATTTCAGCAGAGGAACTGTTCTTGTCAGAGAAGATCAATTCAAGGAAAGTAGGTCAATATGATGCGGCTGACTTTTTTCCTCCAAGTGAAATGTTTCAAGGTTTTGGCAAGATATTAAGATACAAGCACTTAGCATTCAGCTCAGTTTCTCCATGTGTCTTGCTTTTTGAGTTTAATAATTCATTGCTGGATGTATGTTTCATTAACATCTGCTATATGGTACAATATCTTTTAAGCCTTAGGACTTGTAGCCCGAGGTGTTTTAACACCAACACATCAAAACGCATGGTCAAACACGTTGGAGGGAAGATGGTTATTTGGCCGTTTTGTTCCAGTGTGAGATGAGAAAAGGAACAAAAACGTTCACATCTCATGTTATCTCATGGGAGACCTTCACATGGCAACTGTGACACTGAGGAAAATCAAGTCATCTGATCCAAATAGTAAATGTTTCTTACAATATGACATGTTCTTGGAAAAAAAAAAGCATTTTGTAATTTTAACAACTATGTAAAAATGTTTGGCAGAGAAATAAATGCTTTAGTGAGTCTGTATGGTCAAGGTTTGCTTTTGGAGTCACAGTGCACAATTCAGGCTTTTATAGTACAACAAGAGTTTTTTTTTTCTTAAAACTATGTTTCAATTGTGCATTGTCTGCACGTCAACAAAAAAAGTCTAACTTTTGTGTAAGACTTAAAATGTGGGCTTGCATCTAATGAATATTTTTTCTCACTGATTTATTTAGTTTGGTCTGTAAAATATCAGAAAGATTAAAAAAAAAGTTAAAACAATATAGTTTACTGGTGTTATCTTGGACTCCTACAATGAGGATATCCTCACATTTCTAAAAACTTGTTTGAATAACAAAAACCTAAACCTAAAGGTTGTAGTCACCACCCGCTTCAAAGAAGGCTGTACGCAATTGGATGAGCCTACAACCAATCAGACCAATGATCTGGATAACGTATGCGGAGCGATGGAAAATATTTCAACAAATATACTTGGAGCGATGGCTATCTAGCAGAGATGGGGGACTCGTGTCTGAGACTCAGACTCGAGTCACACTTAAGTCGCTCAAACAGTGACTTCCAACTCGACTTGCAACTGGAACTCAAAGGACTTGAGACTTGACTTGGACTTGCAAAAAATGACTTGTGAAGATCTCTGCTATCTAGAAATGGTGTCTGACAACATATTCCCGGGGGAACTCCAAGCAAGTTGCTCAAGCAAGTCGCTCAAGCAAATCGCTCAAAGTTGTTGAAAATGGGAACAACAGTAAAATCGAAAGACAACTGCTCTTCGTTGGCTCGGTTGTATGTATACAAAAACTGCTAATTCTCTGACATCATCGTGTTAAGCATGGCCCTAGTGTACTAGAGGGATTAGATTGATGTGAAACCAAATTGCTGGTGTTTAGGTGTGTGTGTGTGTGTATATATATACAAAAGCAGGTTTGTGCTTGACATAAACTCTTTGGATGTTCAGATTGTATCTTTTGGATAGAAGCTGAACAGTAAACTGGACAAGGAGCGATTGGTGGAGGACTCAGCACACAGGGTCGATGAACTTTAGTTTGGCATTTAAGCGGTGAGTTGTGGTTGACTGAGGCAGGTCAAAGGAAAAGACAGGCTGGTGGTAGTAAACCTGAGGCACAGGTAAACAAAGATGAACAGGGTTTGAAAAACAACAGAAGGTAATTCAGTAGAAGCTAAATTCGACCGAAGGATCTTACCACCTGGGTAAAATAGCGATTTGGCAAAGATTTAATAAAATTATCAGGAACAGGTGCCCAGGTGGTGGGAGGAAGAAAAAGGAGCCAGATTGCTTCACCCAGCAGACACACACACAGCAACATGAGGAAAACAGAGGTGGAAAAGCAAGTAAATATGGTACAAGGTCAAATATTGGTACAAAAACATTCATTTATCAACATGTCACAAGTTCAGGAGGGCTCCTTCTTGGAACGACGCTGATCTACTGCAGTGATGAGTTATTTTCTCGCTCACTCACATAGGTTTATGGAAGCCCATCAGCTACGCCGTTCTGCTCCTCCACTCAACTGTGTCAGAACCTAATGAGCCGTGCAGCTTAACTGTGGTCAATTTCCTGTTGGTGGTGATGTTGTAGGCCTACCTGGTTGTCATTCCTCCTCTACAACTAGTCAAGCATACTCAGCTTCAAGGAGGGATGGCTCCTTTGATATATGGCTCCAGTAGCGATGCTAATTAAAAAGAGGAAAAAACATTAGAGCACATATGCAGACACTTATTCTGAAACACAAGGTGTGATAGACACAGAATTGTTTATAATAAAAGGATGTATAACTTTGGCTTATGTGAAGAGGTTCTTGATTGGAGCATGTCAGTGAGGTCCTCTAATGTCACACGCTCTATTTGTTTTCAACCATCAGACACAACGTCATTAGACAAAGCAAAGAGGCACAACGCAAGAATCTTCTGGTATCAGACAAGACAGGTGTTTAACTAGAAAATGCAGTTGCACCCATCTGACCACATATTTGGTCATAAAGGTACATTAGGTGAGGAATTTACTGTACTAAGGCATAGAATTGCCATATGACATCAATGATCAAGGACTCATTTAAATACTGATAGACTGCCTTCACTGGTAACAATGGTCGAGTTTATTCATAATGGACATTTTCATATTTTGTGTTTGTGATTTAGTTTATTGCGCCAACCACCACCACCTGCTAAATTACAAAGCTTGCAGCACTTCGACATCAAGGTTGCCAGGAGAGTAAGTCAAACCAACCCATTCTCATCCCAAGAGTGTCATATACCACCGTTCTGTCTCATCCCTTGGCATTACCATATAGATGCACAAGGTATTGTTCAGTGTCAGAAAAAGGCTTTCAACTGACCTCAATGTAAACCTGGTGACAATGCATTTAGACACTCAAAGCAGAGCATCAGTGAAATAAAAGTCAGAATATGAGGTTAGGTTTAGGGACCAGGATAGGACTGAGATTCAGGTTAGGATAAATGTCAAGGTTAGGCTTAGTGAATATTAATTTTCTTCTGGACAGGTAGGCAAATGAGGTTCGGCTTTAGGTTTTACAGCCCATTTATGTGGACCTGACCTCTCATCATGCAATAATTCTCTGCTGTTGCTCGGAGCAGAAACACTTTCACTTTCAATCTTCCGCCTGTTGTTGACACGCAAAAATTTACCAAACAGGTTTCAATATTTATAAAAATGAAACAGAGGACAGTTATGTGTCTGTAGAAAAACAGTGGGTGTAATTACTACTCCTTGTGACTGTGTTTTGAAACATCCTGGCAATTAACTCTCAGCTATGTTTTCAACTGGGATTGTTTAATTCATATTTGCACTAAATATACATTGTCGTTGCTTTTTGTGTTTTACTGGTTGCATTCAAATTTTTAACTCCTTATTCCTAATATAGCTGTGGCACTTGCTGTTACATTTTTACACTTTATGGTACCATTTCATATTTATTTTACTGTAATGTTTTTTGACTTCTTGTATAGCTTATTATTTATACATCTTACTTTTCATCTTCTGTTCTTCTTTACGTGTATTTTTTTAACTAATTTTCTATGTTTACTTGTTACTTGTTAAGTGCCTAAAACTGTATTGCTGTAACATAATATAAATAATATAATAATTTCCTGGTTTCAATGAAGTCCATTCATGTATCTATCTGTCCATCTACCTATTTATCTATTGTAATACGCATGTTTAAAGCTAATGTGAACAGTTTTACACATTTGACATATAGTATCTTTAAAATACTATACTATAGGCCTGTTCATATGCATTTTTCCAATCTTAAACTATGGACAAACAACAACTTGGTCTAAAGTCAGTGGTGCAATATTTTAAGCAAATATTATAAACACAGAACATGAGTTCTCATAGATAAGTGCACAACATACACACACTCAGCTTCTCTCTTTCTCTCTCTCTCTCTCTCTCTGTTCCCAGTCTTATTATCTGGCAAATCTGTTATTATAATTGAAATCCAACAAGGTGCAAGTGTGCCAAGTATTTCAAAGACAATGGGAGATGACACATCCTAATGCAGTTGCTCCATGAGCTTAAGAGAATGTGTTTGGATTGTTGTTTATAGAGCCTTAAATGTTTCTGGAGTTCATTTCTGAGTGGGAGAATGACATGACTGGAGTCAAAAGTTACATTGATGAAACTAGCAGAAGTTGAATGTTTTTAAAAGTATAAATAGGGTTGACCACAGTTTAGTTTAGAAAAAGTACTTGGAAATATCCAATCTTTCCAAAATGGTCCTGGGGTGTAAATGGTGCCAGAAACTTAAAGTTTCAACATTATTTTTCAACTCTGGCTTTTTAGATGTCTTACGGAAATTTTAAATTGAAAAATAGCACAAAAAAACAAATAGGTTTTCGACCTAATTTTCACCCAGGGACTAATACAGTATTTCAGATTCAGAATTATGATTAGTTTACTGTAAGTAGCAGGTCTACAATATATTTGTAAATGGTCTGTATTTAGATAGCACTTTTCTGCTGCTTTACAATACATATTTGCCATTCACTAATTTTTTTAACCAGCAGTACACAGTGCAACTACTGTGGTGTGATATGCAGAGACCACCGACTATATACAGAAACAACGGAAAATAATAGTAACAAGCGTGTGATGAAGTCAAACAACAAATTACATACTGTATAGGCTTAAACAGTTTCTGACCACTTTAATTACACACAAGCTGGGTTGGAATTAATCAATACGAGGCGAGCTCACATGAAAAGAATGAAGACATAGATCCGAGTTCACTCAAACACAACCAACAACCATCATTTAATTGCAAATGAAGGTGATAAACAGTAGAACAGAAACATGTTTTCCAACCAGCAGCATAACAACTGGGCCCAGTGCACATTAGTTTTTAATAACAAAACACACACCAACACATACACACACAGTTTTACGGTGTGTGTATATTAAACCAACAATGTGGATTTTACTTTGGCTATTGTATTAGGAAAGGTCAAAAGGAAAAGTGATCAGAAGAGAGCTCAGTGAAAGTGGTGACGAGCTGTTTATTGTCACCTTAGTGTTGCACATCACAATAATGTGCCATGTCACATTGCCTGCTCAAAACTGAATTTATTAAGAAACAAAAGATAGGAGAATTGGAATTTATTTCTTGCACTCATTTTATCTCTCAGCATTACTTTTTAAATCATTTTTATATATTTACAAGAAATGTTTTTAATGGATCTATTTTTGGACTTAATGCAGTTTAGCCACTGCCTATGATTCACAGTACAGTTCTATGTGCAGCACATTTTCTGTCACTCATCTTTCATCCCCATTCACACTCTCTCAGGAGCAAAGTGGGATTAAGTGTCTTGCTCAAGGACACATCGGCATGTAGACTAGTTGAACTGGGAATCAAACCCATCAAGCCCTATATGTTCTCATCATGGCCTCATCTGTGTCTGATCTGTTTTCTGTAGGTAAGATCAGACTTTCAAATGAAATGTACACTGTGATGGCTCAGGCACCCAAATGACACATCAACATTTTCTACTGGTGATTCTGTGTAGATATAGGAACAGATGCCAATATATAATAATAAAATATATATATAATAAAAAGCCCTGTCCTTAAGACTTCCCTCCACAGCCAAGCTTTTCAAATACATGAACATACTGTACATCACAAAGAAGAGCACAGCTGACTGACAAAAGCAGAGAGATAGCCATGTCTTCCAAACTCTCCTCCACCCAAAACTGTAAAATTACTGAGAAGACCTTACTTTAAGCTTTAATTACCAGTAACCAGCTTAAGCAATGGCTTCCATGAAATCCCAACCGCTCCTGGTTTATGAGCTCACTACTGCTGTGTACTGTGTATGTGTTAAATACAGACGTAAAATTCTGTATTACGAATTGGTGTGTGTGCAAATATGAAAATTCTAAAGGTATCTAAAGGTATTGAAGTCAGCTTAATCAAGTAAATGAAAACATTTTAAGTAAACAGAATTCATTTTTTTCTTATAAATAAATACAGTTTTGTCGAGTTTTGGTCTGTTTTGCTTTCTTTTAAGTCACATTAAAGTCTGAAACTGGCTCCAGAAAAAGCATATTTTTCTTACCTCATTGGCAGATTCTTTTTCTTGAAACAAAAAAAAAATTCAAATCACCTGGAAAATATTTGGTTTGTTTCAAGTCGGACTGTTTTTTTGCAGTGCACTGTGCGGCTTCTGTGCTTTTTGTTTAGCTTTATTCAACATTTCGCTGCTCAGCACTCAAACAAAGCCTCCATCCACTTTAGTATCTTTTTGTCCTGTCTATCATCTTCTTCATCATCTGTCTATCACTTTCATCTGCGTCTGTTATTCAATTCAAATAGAAAAACCGAAAACAGCAGTTGAGGGCTGAAATACCCCACTGAGACTAAAGCCTCATTTCCGATGGTGTCCTAGAAACATAAATCTCATTATAATTTCCAACATCAAGACAATCTTCTTTGGAATAACACAAAATTATGAGTAAAACTGGAAAAAAAACAACAAAAAAAAAACAACAACAACAATCTTAAAATAAACATATAAACATATTGAGAAAGCCAGACAACAAGTCATACATATGCATGGGTGTCTAACAAGATGAAGTCAAAACTTGCTGGTGTCAGGGGAGGAAACAAATAACCGCGTGATGGAAACTTTGCAATAATAATTATCAGTGATGTTTTACCGTAACAAGTGGTTGGACTCAAGAAGGAAAATGTTCTTGAACAAAAGCCTGATTAGACATTGTGAGTTGCCTTATTGGTTCAGACTGTACACTACAAACCAGAAAAATAAAAAAATAAAAAAAAAAACGTACAAAGGAGAGCACAGTGATGTTTTCCCTTGTGAATTCATCTGAGAGCACAACAGACAACAACACATGGGTTTAGCCATTATCTCATGTTGCCTCGCAACCACAATGAAAAGGCCAGTTGTTTTTTTTATATATTTTTTTCTCCTTTGCACCTTATCCTCTATAATTATGCTTTTTGAATAATGACAGCTCATTACGACCCCAAAATGTTCTTTTTACTCTATCCAAGTCCTTATTATCAAGTTGTCAGTGCCTTAATTTCATTTCCTCCATTGATGAATGTGTAGTTACTTGGAGACGGGATGAAGGGGAGCTATTTTGATACCTCATCCAATGATGATTCCACTGGGACAGAGACTCGAGAAAGGGATAATGCTAATAGCAGTCTGTTCAGATGATGACATGAACAGAAAATGAGAGCTTTTGTTATTTATCATTTAGTTATTGGGTGCTGCTGGATTTCAAGGGTTGAATTATACTCATTGGTTTCTGAAATGTGTGTGGTAACATACACTAACAGTGAGACTCACTTTGGCACTTTGAACTGTTAAACTTGATCCATTATAAGGAACAAAAAAATAAATTTTCATCATAAGCACATCATTAACATTCTACAGTTTTAACTGCCTTTCAACTGCATGTGCAAAATAATTAAATGTAAATAGACGTAATTCAATCATTTTGGAAGGGGGAAACAAGATTTTTTTTTTATAGTTAATGTTTATGTCAACACAATTTTAATGTGTAACTCAAACACTACACAACTTGTTTTTGTTTGTTTAGTTAATTTTGTGTTGCTTGTTTTGTTTAAGGCCTTGCAGTATCCACACAGGAACAGAAACACTTCACTGTGTGCAAACTTACATACAATACAGTACAATACAAATAACTATACAATACAGTGTATACAATCACAGAAACAGAGACAGAATAAAGAAAACCATGGTTACTAAGAGAAGGAAAGTAAAAGTTATCCTAAAGGAAATAGAACAAACAAATCACCAGATCGCAAAAAGAGTGACAACAAAGAAGATGGAGACAGCAAATGCAAGCATAAGAAAGAGGTGGGATTATGACATCATAAGTTCCCCAAAGTAGCGTACTGGCTTTTAAGATTTCCCCACAATGAAGATTCACCTGAAGAATGAAGTTTTATATGAATTCCAATGCACTTGTACTTAAGCAAATGCCAAATAAAAGTATATGAACTTGTACAAATACATAGAATACACACTCAGATCTGGTCACTCTGGACAATCAGAAGAAGCTTTATGGGAAACTAGCAAAACTACTGTCATGACATGTTTTATATGAATTCCAATGCACTTGTACTTAAGCAAATACCAAATAAAAGTATATGAACTTGTACAAATACATAGAATACACACTCCGATCTGGTCACTCTGGACAATCAGCAGAAGCTTTATGGGAAACTAGCAAAACTACTGTCATGACACATGTTTTATATGAATTCCAATGCACTTGTACTTAAGCAAATGCCAAATAAAAGTATATGAACTTGTACAAATACATAGAATACACACTCAGATCTGGTCACTCTGGACAATCAGCAGAAGCTTTATGGGAAACTAGCAAAACTATTGTTATGACACATGAAAGCTAAAAGCAGGTCAGGTTTCTAAAAGGTGATATCAGGATTAAAACTTCCCACAGCAACCCAGTCAAAACAACTGAACCGAAGAACTGAACACAAGGCCAATCATGAAGCAGGAGTCACTGGATGGAGAGGAAACACCGGCCAAAAGAAGACAAACACAAACACTCAACAGACTCGCATCACAGAATTCTACCAAAAATTCAAACTTGCCATCATTATTATAGGTTTGCTACCCAATCACCAATGTCCAACTGCTGCTGTGTAAGTCAGAAAGTCTGGTCACAGACTACTCCTAGGTTGTTTGACATAAAAATACCACACTGGAAACCTGTCCTGCTCAACAGGGCTCATAGATACCTTTTATTGTATGTAGACTTCATCTGTTTTATTCCACATGGTGTCTATACAAACCTAAATTTTAAGCAGAGTGTGAACTAATCAAGCTCCATTTCCACCCACAAGACCAAAGGTGTCTAGAAGAGGAGGAGAGGGAGAGAGACAGACTACTTTGAGGTGAACTCCTGACAAGAGGAAGGGAAGTACTGAATAGATAGAGATATATAAACAGACAAGAGAGCAGATAAGGAGGAGTGTTTGGACTAAAGCTATAGCTTTTCCTATTATATTTTCCATTAAAAAATGCTTTTCAGATAATAGAATTAAAATAATGAATTAAAAGCTTACTTATGCATTATGTATAAGGGCAGCCCATTGTCTCGTGGAAAGGGAACTTGACTTGTAACTGGAGGGTTGTCAGTTTAAATCCCAACAGCTCAAGAGCTAGGGTACCTCTGAGCAAGGTATCCAACCCTCATTGCTCCCCATTCAGTGGGATTCCAGCCACAGGGGGAGCACTTGTGCATTGTGCATACACCAAGTAGATAGAGACTGACTTTTGGCCATTTTGTTATTCAGGGTTTTTATGGAAAGCAGTGAGGGGAGGAGCTGGTGCACATGGGTGTCTCTTTAAATTCAGCCTGGAGAGTTGGATGTTCCCTGAATCTCATGATCTTTAGACCCCTTTGCATCAGCTGAGTAATTTGTGCTTTCGGAGATGCCATTCTACATGATGAAATTGGGCGATACTGCCAGTTACACAAAGAAACATCATCATGCAGAACCTTTGAACCAAAATGTTGCGGAATACAGTTTCAAGATTTAAGTTTATTTATTTTTTTTTTAATTGTGTGTTTCTTCATATTACATTGCATCAGACATTTTTAAAAATTACAACGGTTTTAATATTGTACTGTATGGATGATAGTACAGTACATGGTTTGCATTTGAGGTATCTGACATTTCATGACCAGATGCAACCAGATGGTAAAAAGCTGTTGTTTTGAGTTCAGGGACATGAGTGATATCTGGTCGACCCTGAAGGTTAAAGATTAGCTATGCGGTTAGGCTCACTATTGACCTGGGAGTTTACACGGGTGGCCCCAGGAACCTAAAGAGGCAAGGGCTGAACGTATATAACGGATATGAGTAGAAGCTGGAGTTGGAGGTGTCACATTGGCTGCCGATCCTCTCACAGACAGCACCGGGATGTCTGTTTAGATGCTGTGTTTCCTTGTAATAAACATTGTTATATGCAAGAAATACAGTGTCGACAGAGTCTTCTTCATCATCTGCACATCACCATCATAAGAGAGAAACAACACATTCACAAGATTTAGCAGTGTTAGGGACAGAGCAGATGGAATTAGAGAATGTTCATGTTTCTTGGAGGCATAAACATCTGGTTGTAGATGTTTTGCATGAATGTACCTTCATTGATTTTATTGAAAAATGACTTATTTTATACTGCACTGTGGATAATTTAATTAGTTATATATATATATTTTAAAATGTTAAAACTCAACTTGGGCTGCATGCAGCATAACAGGTCTTCACTCCCCCAATGCATGTGTTGGGGTGTGAAACAACCTCATTACATTTAATCTTCATCCTGTCCAGAGTGATGTGACCAAACTTTAATCAAGTTTGTCCAAATACTACATGTGCAAAATCATAGCCCAACATAGGCCCAAAATGGCTGTTTGGTCACATTGGCTGCCTTCCTGTTGGGTTTAGAAGATAGATCCAAAACTTTTTTCTAGATCCTATCCTGATAAACATGTGTGCCAATTTGTCAAATGTGTCAAATGGGAAGTCATTTACTTGGGCTATGTATTTTAAATGTTCTAGCAGGTGCTGAGGAGCCATTTTAGCCATGGACAGTCCTGTGATACACATCAGACTCGCAAGTTTGCTATTGTTTAGTACTGTATCAAATTTTGGGAGTATGTGACCATCTGTTGGCTCCCAGGACCAATTTTCAGACTTTTCTCAAATATTTGACTTTGCACCAATGCCATGGTAGCACTGTTTTATGATAATGATTTTCACCACCAATAATCAACAATGTGTTTTAGTGATGTCACCAATACTGAGATGAATATGATAAATTCTGTGACAGCAGCATATGAAACTGTCAAATACGATGTTTACGTCACCACCAGGGGGCAATTTTTTTCTCAAAGTTGGATATTTCCACATAGACATCTTCAGTGTGGGCCTATAATCAATCATATTAGTCTGGTTTAGATTGGAACTTAGTAGTGGAGTTATTACAGTTCCGTGCTTTGTGGCGAGAGATTATAATTGAATGCAACTTTCCTGCAAAGAATTTCAACCAGACTCTTGAGACCTGACTCGGAAAGACTTGTGAACATCTCTGGCATAAAACAGGCTAAAACTGGGACGGATGAATTCTGTATAGGCTGCAATTTGAATATGACCAATGACATTTTATTAATGAAGAGATGGAACTCCATGTTCATGCAGAGTTGTCAATAAAAGGTGGGCCTTCTCTTCGCAGCCTAAAGACCTTATTATGATCTGACTTAATGGTGACAGTATTAAATGTTCCTCTAAATATTTTATGGTCTTAATAATGTTTTTTGCTTATTTTTACAACAGAATAGCCTGAAGCAGTTTTACATAGTTTCCATGTCACTATTTTATGTTTACATGGTGAAACAATAGTGATAGTCATTAGCCTGCTCCAAAATCCAACATTATTCTAATGCATTATGCATGCATCCATAACTTTGATCATGCTGAATAAATATTGTATTCCAGTTTAGACATAATACGTGCTTAAAATCCAATCAGAGTATTCACAGTGTATTTATCTTTGCAGTAAAAGATACATTGAAAGTATTTGCTGTCTCTCTGTCAGTTACATGTAGCAGCATTGTTAAAAAAAAACTGCTGTACTGATTTACCATAAAAAAACCATTCGATGGGGTGACTCAAAGGAGGAAAAGCTTGGGAGTTATTTGGCGGAAAACTTGCATAATAGTCTTTCAGCACAATATAAAATAAGGAATCTGGCGTTCTTCACCTCCTCTTGTCTCTGTTTACAGGCTTGAGGAAATAAAAAGACCCTGACCATTCATTTGAATTTAGAATTATCAGTACTGTCTTTATCAGACCCTCTCAAATTGCTTCCAGCCAACATAGAATAACGTTGCTTTCCATTTCTCAGGCTAGCCATTGTTCACAATACCATTTGACAAGGCTCTACATGGTATTTTGCGCACAGAAAGAGAGAAGCCACATGTCCACTGTTGAAAATTAAACAGTACTATGTGTAGGACTAATTTACTGTGAAACAAATACAACAGAGGTTCTACAAATGATAAAAGAAGCAGCGTTTGTTGGAATCCCATGTCAGGGTTGGTGAAGTGTTTTTGAGTTGGAGATCTGAGTTCCCCAAGACCTTAGAAATTCTTAGAAGGTCTGACTTCAAATGTAAAGCTCCGTAACCCTCCTTCACACTATAATTCCAATTGCCAGTGGTTGTTCTACCATGTGGGTCTATTTTTCACCCGAACACAAGAGGAAAAAGAAAACAACACTGCGAAATTCAGCAACAATTTAAGCTGGTTGCTATTTTGCACGTTTCACGATACCCTTTTTTTCTATTGATCAAATTGATTAAATATTGAGCACTTTTCAAAGTTATAAAAGTAAACACCCACAGCTAACTGCTATGCCAACAGCCACAAGATGAATTTGGACTTTAGCACTGTACCGGAGACGATGGGTCAATGACAGTTACAGCTAATAAAACCCCACATTATCCAGATTCATTTGACCCAGGAGAGAGTGCTGAATATAAACATAATCACTACTAAACCAGTCAAAACATGGATTTAAATGTTTGTTAATATAATGTACTTGTGTCATTATATTAATTCTGTCTACTAATATAGACAGAATTGTAATATACTGTTAATGTTATTCCCAAGGTGAATTCACGTTTTTATTCCATTCGTTTTTGATTATATTATAATATATTATATATTACAATGTTATAGATTCATTTTGCATGATAAATAAATATTTTATTGCCAACTATACAGTACATCATTCCATATTTAGAAAATGCTTTTCCTGTGAAATTCTGTGAATAGCCTCATAATTATATTTATTGCAATATCCAGTTGCTTACCTCCAACTGAACAGTTGTCCTAGGTCATTGGAGTTTGAGGCCCCTGATCTACACCAAAAAGAATCTTTGAAATGTTGAATAATTTCCTAAGTCGGAGTTCTTGTTTAGGGCCATAATACTTTAGTGTGTCTCTAATTGCAGAGATGGTGCCTAAGCAAAGATTGCCCAATAAGCAATTAATGAGCACAAAAATATGCAGACATTTAATTACAAAGAAGGATTAGTGACTCTTTTTTCCCCTCAGTCCTTGGAATTCTATTACTTTCCTGGTGTTTTTTCCCCTGGAGCTTTGTTGCTAAGCTAATGGCACCCCTACAGGGAAGACCCTCGACAACAAGAGCCTTTGCATTCAGAAACACATTATGCACTGCTGTGAGTAAACTGTAATCTTCTCTGACTAAATGACTCAAAATTGTTTTGGTTTTGTTTCTAAAATGTCAACATTTTTTTTTTCCCTGTGTCTCATTATTTTGAAGCAGACAGCCAAATGTTGACACCAATAAAAATCTGTTAAATTAAATTGGTTTCAAGTCTGCTGCCTGCTGTATATGCATTTGTCAATGACATCGGCATAGAGACTACACTTAAAATAAAAAAAAAACTGAATTAAAATAAATATTGCAACACCTAAAATTAGGTCTTTCAAAGTAAGCAAGTAGTCATACACTGTCACTTGCTTACTTTAGTTTGAATTAACTTAGGTCATATACAGTAGGTTTTGCCAATTTAGTATTTTCTAAAATGTATCAACCATTTATTTTTCAGTTTATATATATATATATATATATATATATGTATATCTTATAATAAACATGAATAATGTTTATGTTTAAAAGTTTCCAAGCTGTCACCAAACACATAGGAAATAATAATCTTAATATTCTCTCAAAAAAATCCTTGACTTGTGGTTTGTTTTTTTGGTAAATGAATACAACGTTTCACAAACATTTTATTTGGGGACCAACTTTTTAAAGATATTGCGACCCAAATCCCAATTTAAATCATGAAGAGACCCAAATGGTGCATGATGTAGTGACTAATTTACGGCCATAGCTGTAACATCTACATTCAACAGAATTAGAATGAGTAATTTTTGTATACACATCACTTAGTGATAGTGAATGTGACCGCTGCATTGAAACCATCCTTATTACACACCAGGAGTAAACACACACAAGCCCAACACAGAAGCAGAGGGCAACATTTATCTGCACCCGGGGAGCAATAAAGGAATGGATACCTTGCTCAGGGGCAGCCCATGACCCTTTCTGGAATTGAACCAGTGACCTTCAGGTTACAAGCCTAATTCCTTTCCTCTTGGCATTGGGCTGCCCAACAATAATTTTGAATTGGTAAATGAATAATTTCCAGGAGATAATTGAATTTGATGCATTTCATACAAATAAATAAATATAACCTCTGTAAATGTGTTTGTGACCCCCTTGGCTCTGAATTAAGACATTATCTGAGAATTTCTAGCGCCTAACTGAAAGATCTAGCTTGGGTGAACCCAGACAAATCTGCAAGCGATTTGATTTTGCTCTGCAGATACATCTGGCAAATACACTTGGCCAATAAGAGAATCTCTTGAAAAAGAAAACAATCACAAACAGATTTTTGACCATGCACCTTGCACCTTAGCCAGATAATGATGGAGAAGCAGCATCTAGCAGCTTTTGTATACATCCAACATGGCAGCTACCGAAGTGCAGCTTTCTTTTGATTCGGCTGTTGCTTCCATTTTGAGTGACTTGCTCCATGGAGCTCCTCTGCATAAAAGTCGTTTGATGGCATTACTAGATAGCTATTTATGCTAAAAAAAACTACAACAAGAACATTTGCTGACACATTGTCTGTCGTTCTGTATATGTCATCTGGATCACTGGTCCGATTGGTTGTAAGACTATCCAATAGTGCACAGAGTCATTTTGATTGTACATCCATTGGTTACAACTTACGGAAGTGGGAGGTGACTATACCTTTTCCAGACTCATTCTAAATCTCAGATGAGAGATCTATCTGGCATAAGAAAGAAAAATCCAAAACAGAGACAAAAACAATGCTATACATAAAACAAGAACTGAAGTCTGTTGCAGCTGTTCTGCCCCAGGACAAAGTCAATGCATTGCTCATTTATTCTGACCTTAAAATTATCATGTGTGTAAACATACTCAGAGAATATAATATTAACAGAGGTCAGTGTTCTCTTCCATCTGCTGTTATTGTCATTTTTTGTATTTGGTCGGAGCTATTACTACTGGTTGAAGAATAACAGTAAAATGTAATACTGGCGGCGCTGTTCGGTAGTTGTCAGCAAAAAGAAAAGAAAAAGAAAAATTACATTACGCTAATGCGACAGATGAACAATGAAATTTCTGAAAGCTTTCAGGTTTTGGGATAATTGCAGGTGACTTAATGGTTTATTTATTCAATTATAATAATGGATTAGCCATGGGAGTAATGGAGCTTCCACTCCCTGGGGCAGCAGATGTTTTGCAGCCCATATGGTACCTTACTTTCTTTCATGGTCTCTCTCTCTCTGCATTTCTGTAATCTCAACAGTTGTTACTTTCCACAAGACCACTTTTGTGTCTGGGTTTCAGCGGCCACTTCAACTGTGGCTGGTCTCAGTCCACAGTTGAAGTACTGTCTCTTTTTTTAGATTTAGAGGAGCTAAATTAGGCCGTTTCCACACCTTTTCAGAAAGATGCCCAGGCACTTTGCTGGATCTTGTCTAATCAGTGTACCTCTTGTCGCAGACTCCTCCCCCTTTTTTATAAAGGCTGGAGCTGTTGCTTTGTCATCTATCTGTCTCCACCACTTGAAGAGTGGTGTGAGCCGTTCCGAGGCTCATCTCACTGAGCACCTCACACGTCTGCAAGTCAGTGTCAGATTTCACTACCCGACCATGCTCCCTGCATCCAATCTCCCTCTTCCTCACGAGATCAAACTTAACTTTTACATTTATTTGATTATTTCAAATCAAAATAATCCTGAGGCAGTACAATGTCTACTTCAGACATGTAACTTAACTTTAACATCAAGAAATGTCACAGACATGCATGCACGAAATGTACATGCATTATAGTGAAGTGCCTAGCAAGAAAACAACATTTTAATTCTGTTTCAAACAAGGTGCATATTTTCACTTGTTGACTTAGCTGTCTTAGGAGTTTTTCCAAGTGTATTGAAAAACTTTCTTCTCCTGGCAGAAGGAAACATGAAGCATCTGTGGCTGCAGCTAGATCTACTTGGCTGCTAAAGTTTGTCATCAAGTAAGGATGTTTAAGTGATGACAGTAAATAAGAAATAATGAAAAGCACATTACATTGGCCCCTTAATCTCAATGAGATTATTCCGCTAACCCTGACAACCCGAGTATTGTCCTGGGTTGATGATAAAGACGTATGGATCTGGCACCAGGTTTTAAATATTGTATCTTTAACAGACCAAATCTAACAGAATTTAAAGGCTAGAAATCAACTTAAACCTTTCTTGAAACACAAGAGAATAAGTGATGGCACTGTTTCAACAAGAAGGGGCGAGTTCTAAGAAAACATTTACAATACATCAGTTATTTTGTTCTATCCTCTGTTTAATATGTCTTTTGTTGAACAGATTTCAAAATCCTCTCTAAATATCAGCATGCATTTGACAATTATAAATTGATATCATGTGTTTTTGTTGAGCAATTTTAGCTTCTGGCTTATGTCACAGTCTGGAATATTGTAATTCTTCTTTGGCTTATGTATGAATGAACGTATAACATGTGTGTTACTGAAAATTAAGCAAATTCAAGTTATGTTCACACATTTCCAGCTGTCAATGTGGCACGTATTAGTAAACCTGTACCTCCGTCCCCTGCCGTCGTTTTATTATAGTTCATGTTGTTGCTGAATCTTCGTGACACTTCCAATTGTACACATCGCTGACCTGGACTTCTGTCTTTCATTCCCCTATCTTTTTAGTGTCATTTTAGTTGCTATTGCCACTAAATGTCCTCTCCTATGGAATTCTGCTCAGCATATTTGCAACTGCTTCATCTTCACTCTGGAAATGTCCTTGTTCTGTCATCCACTAATATTGCCTGTCATTGTTACGCTGATGACACTCGGTCTAACCTTTTCTTTCCCTCTGGCAGTACACAGTGTGAAGCATTCATTTGTTGATGCCACACTGACATTTCTGTATGAATGCCTGGTCAGTACCTTCAGTTCAGCCTTGACAAGAGTGAAGTAAGTGCTCTTCTTTCAAAGCTATTCCTGCCCTCTGCAAGATCTTTCCATCACCAATAACAACACCACTGTGACCCCTGCCACATGCCAACAATGTCACTGTAATTGCTGACAACCAGCTGTCATTCATCAAACATTTGCCATAACAACTACAACTCACACCTATATATTAGCACTCCACACCAGTCATAGGCTCACCAAGGACATAAATAACCTCCTAACTCTTTGTCTACGTATCAAAACTTCCTTCCTTTGGGTTCCATATCAAAAGTTATAACAGTATCATCTGGATGCGGCCAAGATATCAGTAGATGAGGTAAGTGGGGAATAAATTACTAAAGAAAGCCTCATTAAAAGAAGAACTTTTTCGCCAAAGCTGTAGTGTGTGACTTTTCAATATAAACAAATGTTTGTCAAATGTCTGTTACATTCAAATCATTGTCAGGAATACACATAATACACATTTTACAGCCTGCAAACTTATGTTTGACTTTATGTTTTGGTCTGCGTCTAAATCAAACTAGAAAACACACAATTATTTTTTTTTTTTAAGTCTGACTAAAACCATACTTTTAAAATACATGTAAACACGTTTAATATATTATTAGGAATGGGAGTCAAATTTCTACTGCGTGTATACCTTCAGTAGGACCAGACTCAGACACAAGCTTGCCTGGCCACTCTGCACATTCCCACCAACGAGACTGATTTTATGCTCTGTCAGCTCAGTATTGGATATTTTTAGGATGGTAGGAAGACCCAAAACGCTGCTCAACATGCTGATAATTAGTTGCATGCTAAACACCTAATACCAGCAAGCTGAAAAGGGATGCTTCATTCCCTAGCAGAGTAAAGGCAGACACACTTCATTCTCTAATCAATGCCTCACTAGTACTAGTCTGGCCAGCAAAGTGTCTAGTAACCTCCCACTTCCACAAGGCGTGATCAAAATGCCTCTGTACACAATGGGATATACCTACAATTAAGCCGGCCTGTCATACTAGAGGAAAAACACATTTAGTAGTTGGCAAGAAGGGCTTCCTCACACAAACTTGCTGGCAAATTCAGCTGGGTTCACCCAGGCTACACAAGTACTTGTTGACCAGGACAGAGACAGTAGTCCAGTAGAATCGTGTAGCTGACCTACAACCATAGCTCCATAGCTGGGCATAGAAATGTTGCGACTGCCACCTGCCCAACAACACGGCTCGCAGCACTTCAGCACCCAGGGTGCCAGCAGAGTTCGTCAAACACAATGAGCTGTAACTATGCTTCAGAATGATCAGCACAACGAAACCTAAAAACCCTTCTCAAAAATGTCTTGACCAGAAAAGCAAGACAAGAGTCTTTGGGAAGATAGCCAGTAGTATGGATAATTTAAGTTAAGCTTTAGTCAAGGTCTGTTGTCTCTCTTGTTCTAACAGTCTGTGGACTAGATGTGTTTTCACAGTTACAAACAATACAATATTGTTATTGTCACTTTGCCATCTCCTTTCATAATGTGGAAATGTCTTTGCTGCTTTCATTTTTAAACCCTGACTGTTGCTGACACATAAAAATTACCCATATTGCTTCTAACGTATATAAAAATGAAACAGATGGTGGAACTGGGTATATTAAGTGCAGCTCATTGTTTCTTTGTTTTGGAAATTTCCTGGCACCCTACATTCCCAAGAGTTTTGAATTGAGATTGCAGTACCCATTTTGGATGCTAATGGCTGCAATTTTGTATATTTTACAAGTAGATCCTTTCAAGAAAGCTTTCTTTACTAACCCTTTATGTTCCTTGTTACTGTGTTTTTAGGGATCATGTTCCATTTAGTCTCTGCTACCAGCATGGCTTATAAACCTTATTCCTTCACTCTTGATGCCTGAGGGCAAAAGGTAAATGGAGGATTCTATCAGTCCCGACCGCAACACTGTAAAAGGCTTTCAACTCTACCAGTTGAACCCACATGCGGCATAGCTGTCAAGTTAATCTGCTGAGCCATGTAAAGGGCCAGTGAGAGGGAAGGAAAATGCAGACGTCATCACTGTCTGTTTATGCCAAAAGAAGAAAGAAGATGGGGGAGGAACAGGGCGTTTGAACAGAACAGAAAGGAAAAAGTGCGGTGAAGCAAACGTGGAAAGCCTACACTATCCAGCCGATCCTCTAAACCTAATCAAGTGCAGTAAGTTCAGTGTATGCTGGCTTGGTCGTTTTGTCCACCAAAGATGTTATTTTTTTCATAGGCTCGGGTTAATGTATGTTTGTCTTCCTGTCTTCAGTTTTTGATGGATAAATCTGTTTTTTTTTTTTTTTCTGTTTTGTTTTGTGTTTTTTGTTTGTTTTTTTGTGATGGGTATCACCCAAGTATGTTTCCATTAAATTTTACTAAGAAACTACTTATCAAAACATAACTAACAAATCAAAAAAAGTTCAAAATACAGTGCAGAAACAAATAAAAATCAGACTGGACTGATACATGACATGAGGAAAGACAAGACAGGAAGTAAAACTTGACATGTGCACACAAAAAAAATCTAAATTAAACGGAACAAGGAATAGAAACGCAGACACAAAGAACCAAAAACCAACAGTAAAGAAAACGTAAAGTACAACAAAAAAGTCCAACGACAACTAAACAACAGAATTAGTTTTGGCATGCTTATTTAAGATGGTAATAGTTATAAACAGGTAAAGTTTTATACAGATCCAGAAAGTCTTCTGGATCCAATGGATCAAAATTTCAGGTGCCACTTTGCAAACCACAGGCGACAGAGTGTTTAAGTCTGAGTGGAGTTCTGTGCTGTCTGAGTGCTCTTGTTTTAAAGGCATTTTTAGAGAGTGCCATTTTCTTAATCTCATAAATTCTGCACATTAGCCACATGTGCCTGTGTGAGAGTGACACTTGCCCTCAGCTTGAGATTTAGAGCCACACTCCCTAACTCCGTGTTATAAAGTATGTCACAGTCTTGGAGAGCGAATGGTCAAATTATGGCCATTTCTTTGAGAGGAATGGACCCACAAAGTGTGACTGTTTTGCAGAAATTGGCAGAGGCAGCCCACAGTGTTCCACTCACTTTGTTGCATCTGTAAGTCCTCACAGGTCAACTGACGGCACAGACACCGAGAGAAAGACACGGTCTTTGTGCATTAGATGAAAAGGTACTCCACTTGTTTTGTTAAAACATAAATGTGCCAAATGTGCAGAGTAACAAAATGTATTTAAAGCCACACAAGGCCTGATATCTTCAGATGGAGAGGTTATGTTGTTTAGTCATTCATTGTTTTTATGACATGCATTATATACTAGCACTCAAATGTGCAAAATGTCCATTTGGTTGTTAGTCACAATAATATGTCCCATAGGAGTGTGTCTTAAAATAGCAATGCAGTAAAAGATGTGTCAGACCTTCATCATCATGCTTACAATAATAAACACAATACTGTTTATTTCACACAGGGAAAAAAGGAACAAACCCCCTAAAGTCATGTGGTCTTGGTCCTCCATGTGCTTCTTTTTCATTTTCCATTCATTTCATATAATTAAATCTGCCAAATAGATTTTGCCCATTTTTTTTAAATAAAGTGACAATAATACAATCTTCTGGATTAATATTGCAAGAAAAGGGTCCTCTGTTTTATTACCAAAAAAGAGAAATGGTGGTATATGAACATAATTGCAAAAATATGGTTTTAAATATAAATGAGCAAACATAATTAAAAGTTTAATTCTGGGAAAGGGGTTTGTTTTCATATTAATTTCATAACTGACATTTCCATAGTTCAGTGAGTAAATATTAAAACAGCAAATCAAAAATATTTTTATTGAACGCATTCTCATTTTTGCTTGATTATATTATCGCAAATATTCGACTATAAATGAGGTATCTTTCCATCACTTATAAGAAAGTTAGAACTCAGATATGAAGAAAATGCAGAACACTACCAATCATGTGACTGTCTTGTGGGGAATGATGCCCTAAAGTTTAGAAAAATACAATTGCAAAATTCACGCCCCCTACCCACTGCTTGCTTTCTACTTCAAGCATTCGAAATTTGTCATATTGCCTCAGGGTGTCTACCAAAACAAGGCCTGTTAAGAGACTGTGTCCAGGCAGCCTCCTGACTCTGTCGGAAAGCAGATGGTTTTTAATAATGTCCTACTCTCTGCTTTATGCCCCCCAGCTAGCCAGTCACACAAATGCACTCATACAAATGCGCTCTCTCTCTCTCTCTCTCTCTCTCTCTCTCTCCCCCTTTTTTTTTCCATGATTTCCATTCATGTGGACAGCCTAAAGCGTTACCTCTAACTTTGATTATCACCACTTAATGCCTAACCCTAACCTTAACCTTACCACAATCCAAATCTTAGCAGTTAACCAGTGCCTCAGAAATGAGGTTCTGCCTCATTATCATCCAATTTTGGTCTCCATGAGGACTACTGGTCCTGACAAGGTCAGTGTTTATGCCAGAAAAGGTCCTTAAGGGTTAATGAAAAAACACAAACACACAGAGAGAGAGAGAGAGAATGAGAGTCTGGTTTCCATGACTTCAGAGGACATTCAGTTGACTTATATTCATTTCCGGAGGACTTACTCTAACCTTAACCATAACTTCTACGAGCCTAAATCTAAACTTACCCTTACCTATTTAACCAGTTCCTTGGAAATTATCAAGTATCCTAAGTCTGCAAAAAAAAACAAACTGTAAGATAAATTGCAATACACCTTGGAAAACACAACACCCTCAGGTTTATATGCTCACACATTCATTTATGTCCAGAACCTTCCCTCTGTCTGTCTACTTAGTTTGCCAAACATTATCTCAAGAGATCCCATGTGTTCATCCTGAAACACACAAATCCATCAACATGGCTGCTGGAAAAGGACATTTCAAAATGTTCTTGAAGTGACTTTTTCCAATTTTAAGCAGTTTGACAAATGCTTCTGATAATTACTGTATTTCACTAGGGTGACATTTAGATTCAAGAGGAAAAGCTGCTTGTTCAGGCAAGAGCAATACGTTCAATAACAATTTAACTCAAGGATATATAACATAAAAAAGCTTTTTTTTTTTCCCCTTAAGCTGAACATGTCATGAATATAGGCCTGTTGAGATTTAAAATCTTTGTCAATTTTAACCTCCTCCTGAGTGATTGGGTCAAAAATGTTGGCTTTACAAGTTTGGTAAAGGAGCGCCAACATACTACAACAGTCATAATAATTTATAATGTTTGTTTTTTTTCCTTCAGGGCAGACATTTTCATAATTCAAAGCCCGAAAGCACAGGAGTAGTTAATCACATTAATAATGGCCATACAGCATTTCAGTAAGATGCTCTAGTTCTAGTTGCCAGCCACTGCCTTGGTGCATGTTGGCTCACTGGTGAGGCTTACTGGGACACTTGGCTCTGGACAGAGCCATCAGTAATGTTGTTAGTTACACCTGCACAGTCAAATAGGCCTTTTGTGATAAATATGTTGCTGCCACGGTTAGGTTGACCACTACATAAAGGACTGCATTGCTTTCCAGGACCATCACAGCCAGTACAGAGGCTTTTCTGTGCCACTTGGTTTAGAGCTTTTTCATCCTACAATCCAACAATTTCGGTCCAAGAAACACAGAGGTAAAGCAGAGGATGTTACGTACAGTAACATCACAGAATAATGCATTATCATTTGCAAACTTACTAATTATTTTCATTATGCAATAGTAACTAGTAAGGGTCTGATTCCTATTTTTCTGCGGCACTTGTGCTATTTGTTTCCTTCACGTATCTGTGAACAGAGAAAGTTTGCTTTCCTAACAATGTGGTAGGAACATTTAAAAATTAATGATAACAAATGGAAATGGCAGGCCAGTTCCACATCTGTGTAATATGACGAGGGAGGATGACATGAGGGAGTGGCCTCATATAATGTATGAGATATAGACAGATATATGGAAGCTTCTGGGGCTTCTTCAAATTTAAAGCTTTCAGCCACCTTGCTCCTCAGAGGAGGAAAGGTTGGTACGGCACTTTGCATCCATATTCCCCTCTCATCTGTGGCTAATGATCAAAACATTCCCTTTCTATTAAAGCCTCTCTCTTAAACCAGCTGTCATAGCAACCCATGACTGCACATACATATTTTTTTCTAGGAGCAAGGTTATCTGTCAAAGTGTGTAAAGCTAACTAACTACAAACAGGAAATGCCAAACCGGAAGTCTCACACATAAATAATGGCAGATTTACTGCCTAATAATGTAGCAGCACTGGGAACAAGTGTGGTTTGACGTTATATCTTCTTCGTACCTTGGTTGAAACTAGATTTGAGTTACTGTTTCCTTCCTAATACTTCAAACCAGTCTGTTTATATATTATTTTACATGTTTATTTATTAACACTGTAGGTGGCAGTATTGAGGCTTAGGCACTTAGTGCCACCCGCCATTCAAACAAAAGGAAGGAAGTACGCTGCTCTTCCAATTGCAATGACTGTACTTGTGTCATCCAGTACTTGGCGAGTACTTGAGTCTTACTTCCCAAGTGTAAGGGAAAATTCTATTATTTGGTCTTCCTTAGCTATACTCCTATATACAAACCTATGAACTCATTACAGCCCAGCTGCGACTCAAAAGTCACATATTACTGCAGTAAGGTCTTTGTCCAACCTTTGTTCCCATGAACTGTCTAAAGAGTGTTCTCTATTGTATCATTGTTGTTCCTAAATCTGCTGAGAGAAGGGACTGATAACACAGTGGAGTCCAGTCCTCCCCAAGGTCTCTAGGTGTCAGCAGAGGAAGGTGTCAGACATCTTGACCTGTAGCCTTGCCTCTAAGCTTGGCAGATGTATACCTTAACTTGAGGTCTCACTGGCAGAATGAGAGAGGATGCCTAACTGTTAACATCTCATTGCTCACGTTTGGCGTTGTCTCTGTTCTCCTTAGTACTGAGCTTCTTCAATAAAATCTTTCAACTTAGCTCATCACTGACTCCAGAGATTAATCACTGGTCATTCAGCCTAAGAATCAAAAATCTCCCCAACACCAAATACATACTTACATACTTGGGTATTGAGAATGGGCAAAGACCAGGAACGTAAAGTGGGAAAACAAGTGAGTACCAAATTAAGCAGGAAAAGAAAAAAACAAACACACACAACTGAAACAGAGCTTGGACACTGTTTGTTTCTGTTTGATTATCGGAGTAAAGATGCAACAGTAGCAAGACACCTGTTGGGCTACAGCCCTGCATGGAAAGCACAGTAAATCCCAGGTCAGCACTTAAAAGTTCCTTTGTCACTAATTGAGTCACCCCCGGCATAGAGAATAACAGCAAGAGCAAAGATTATAGGGAGCAATACAAACACAAAAGGTGTCGTGTTTCTATCACCATTACGCTGTGCAATAACAAGTTCAACTTTTAATTAGCTCACATAAAGGATCACAGTTACTGCCCTTATCATTAGGTATAGAAAGAAATGGTCAAACAAGGTTATATTTCTTTTAAGCACTACATGTTATTTCTTTGTCAGCAGCAGTTAATTCTTTGTCATTATTCTTAATAATGCGGTGATGATGAATTGAATTCTGGAAAACGTTAAACTGAACAAACCGGACCAAACTGTGATTACATGGAGACCAAAGTAAGAGTTCTTATCATTTAAGATAAATAGGCTGCAGATCTTTGTCTCTTAAAGGTTCTGATCCACATGAGAGGAGTCCACAGGGTTGTGGTTTCCGGCAACAGGCACTTTCCAGACGGAATCAGCTGACAGCTCAAGAATATTACAACCAACCTCCAGCTCTATTATGCTGGACATTATGAGGTATAATCGGTCTCTCACAACAGAGTGACCAATTCCTTCTTTCCTTACACAGGCAAATAAAGACACACAAATTGCAGCAATGTGCAGTTTTCATTAAAGGGAATGAATTTGCTTTTATTAATAGAAAGCATTTTCATTCTTTTAACATATAAATCATTTGTGATGCAGACACACCAGTGTGGTCACTCAGTGTCCTGGCTCAACCCATAATACTTTCACAATAAGGAACAGCAGTGTTGGATGCAGTCTTGAGGCTGGCTTGTAGCCATGGTGATTTGTCTACATACAAATCCAATTTTACTAACAACCCAATTTTGTCTAAATCATTAACCTTAATTTCACACTGTATCACAGGCATGGACCTGAAGCAAAAAATCTGTACTGTAATCAAATCCAGGTCAGAACACAAAAAGAAACAAAACAATCAGGCAGAATTCAAAAATTGTTTTTATTATTTAAAAAAGAGGGGGGGGTCAATCAGAGGTTTACAAAAGGAACACTAGGAGGCCAGGGGGAGAAGGAACACAGAGAATTTATACTGTGAGGGGAGGGGAGCCAAAAGCAGGTGTGACATATTAGGGCAGGTGCATGTAATTCTCAGAGGCAGGAAACACAGGAGGGCATGAAGTGAAGACACCGGAAATGAAACAAAGACTGCTTCTCATTCCAAGGTCTGGATCCTCTCAAGTACACAGGCCACTCACTCAGGAGGATCCAGACCCTTAAGTGAGACACAGCTAAGATGTCGTCATTGACATTTTCTACTGCTTATCTGGACCAGGTTCACGGAGGCAGCAGTCTCAGGAGCAAGGTCCAAACATTTCTCCACCAAGCCACCTCAACCAGCCAATATAATCCTCTGTCTGCTGTCCTATCCACACTTCAACAGACCCCTGTGGTTCCTATGGATGAATGTGAAGCATCATTTGTTAGAAAAAAAAACACAAGATGCATTAAACATTGGCTATTTATTTAAATATTCTTTAATTGCAGAAATTATTTCATTTTAAACCCACTTTATCTCTCTTAACTCCTTAACTTCTTTAACTCTGGCAATTGTGCAAGACCACGGCTGCAACCATGAAGATACGGTCGCTGCTGGATGGCTGAGGTGCACGAGGCGCAGGGGAGATGCTGGACACACACAGATGCTCAGCTGCAACAGCCCCAACCCTGCTGGAACAAAAAAGACATGGAATCAATATTATAAATAAATAGTGACTGGTTTTGTGAATGGTCTGTCTCTATGTGGCCCTGTGATGGACTGGCGACCTGTCCAGGGTGTACTCTGCCTCTCGCCCTATGCTAGCTGGAGATAGGCACCAGTGCCCCCCGCGACGCCTAGTGGATAAAGCGGTAGAAAATTAGAGAGTGAGTGAGTGGTTTTGTGAATGGTGTGTTTTTTGTTTTTTACTTGCCTGTAAATACAGCTTGCACTGAGACTTTGCTGAAAGGCTCAGCTCAATGTTTTTAATACAGCAGCCACAAGTGTGTCTCATGCTCAACACCTATAAACCATCCCACTGGCAACAAAGGTTTCTGGGGTGCTGCACCACAAAAACATGGTGACAAACTATCAATATGTAATATTAATAAATAAGAGCCCTAATAAATACAAGTATGTTTAAAAAAAAGAATTATATTATTTTAATAACATACAACCCCAATTTCAAAAAAGTTGGGACACTGGGTTAAATGTGAATAAAAACAGAATTCAGTGATTTACAAATCCCACAAACCCATCCTATTTTATTCCAGTAGAACATAAACAACATATCTGATGTTGAATATGAGACATTTTACCATTTCTTGAAGAATATTAGCTCATTTTGAATTTGATGGCAGCAACACATCTCAAAAAACTCGGAACAGGGTGATGTTTATCATTTTGTAGCATCCCCTCTTCTTTTACAACTGTCTGTAAATGTATGGGAAGTGAAGAGACCAGTTACTGGAGTTTTAGGAAAGGAATGTTGTCCCATTCTTGTCTGATGCAGGATTCTAGCCCCTCAGTTCAGCAGCCAGACTCTTCTCCTGTGAAGACATGCTGTTGTGATGGATGCACATTATGTGGTTTAGCATTTTCTTGCTGAAATATGCAAGGCCTTCACTGAAGGAGACGTTGTATAGATGGGAGCATATGCTGTTCTAAAACCTCTGTGTACTTTTCAGCATTGATGATGCCTTTCCAGATGTGTAAGCTGCTCATACCATAGACACTAATGCAACCTCATACCATCAGGGATGCAGGCTTTTGAACTGTCCATTGATAACAACAAGCTGGATGGTCCCTCTCCTCTTTAGTCCTCAGGACACGTCGTCCATAGTTTCCAAAAGAAATTTAAAATTTTTACGCATCTGACCACAGAACAGTTTTCCATTTCTGTGTTTCTGGATCATGTTGACATATGGCTTCTTCTTTGCATGATACAGCTTTAACTTGCATTTGTAGATTGTATGGGGAACTGTGTTCACAGACAGTGATTTCTAGTAAATAAATCATTAAAAAAGTAAAAGAATCATTGTCTGTTTTGAACGCAGTGTCGCCTCAGGGCCCAAAGATCACAAGCATCCAGTTCTGACTTTTGTCCTTGTCCCTTGCGCAGGATTCCTCCTGATTCTCTGAATCTTTTGATAATATTATAAACTGTAGAAGGTGGGATCTTCAAAGTCTTTGCGATTTTACGTTGAAAAACATTTTTTCTGAAATTATTCCACAATTTTTAGACAATTTTTGTGTCACAGATTGGTGAACATCTGCCCATCCTTACATCTTTTAAATGCTCCATGTATACCCAGTCATGTGAGTGAACCCAATTAATCCAATTAGTTGTCAAATGCTCCTCCAATTATCTTTGACTTGAGTTATATACTTTTCCAGTCTTTCAGTAAGGGTAAGTTGACTCCTAGAGCTAATCCCAAGCCTGGATAAATGGGAGGGTTGTGTCAGGAAGAGCTTTAGTGTAAAAATCTCTGCCAAATCAAACATGCTGATCATCTGCTGTGGTGACCCCCATAGAGAGGGAGAATTCAAAAGAAAAATGTAAGTTTTTTTTAAGTTGAGGGACAGTTCTTATCTGCAGTTCACACATTCTCTGGTCTGAGTGAAAATCATAATCACAAGGTTTCACAGACTAAAAGAAATGTTGACCTCACTAGACAAGGTGAAACTCAAGCTTTTCAGTCTCTTAAATAATTTCCCCTGCCTATATTTTTTGGTTTGTCACTCACAGTGTGAGCATGAGGTAGGAATCGTGATTTAAAAAAAAAAAATCAATAATTCCTCCTCTATCTGGAAACTCTGGATTTGGCTCAACCTGTCTATTCCCTTCCTGCCTGCATCTGGTTTTATATATATATATAATATATATATTTAATTTTTGTTAGACACCCAGTCACACATTACTGTGCAGTCAAAAGATGACATGAGGAAAGAAAACAGCCTCTCGCTGTCCTTGCCCCAGAATTCTCAAAACTCCACTTGACTACGCTGTCCAAAGCAGCAGTGTCTGGGTGGCAACAATTGTTTCCTGTCTTCCTACATATTTTTTTCCCTGCTGGCATTGAGTGACAACACTCACCACCCACTTGGCACTGTTTCAGCACAGCATGATGTGACTGATGTGTGCGGATGAGCGGAGAATGTTGTGCAAGGCCATGTCAATCATAGCACCGGTGAGTTAAACCAAGAATGGCGTCACTTCTTTGCCTCATAGGACTGATATTGTGATTTCGGGGCTATAAAAATAATTCATGCTAGACTTCTATGATTTAATTTATTTTCTGCCTGCAAACCATTCCTGCACTTTTTTCCATGCTGGAGCGCCGCAGTTTCACTGATTTGCTCCAACTTTCCGCTTATTTTTCGACATTTTTTCTGCACCTGCTCCTTTTGACTTGTGCTATATTATAATATATTATAATATTATAATACTGTCATACACCCTGGTGTTGGGGAATATTTACTATAAAGGTTTTAGAGAGCAATGAAGAAGGTCCTGGACATTGTGGCAATATTTGAAAATGTATTTGGAAATTAATTTGAATATACCAAAGAGAACATGTATCATGTTCCTCCATTTCTGAAGATCAGCCCTCAAGATGACACACAGAATCATTTGTCTAATGACCTTGAACACATTTCCTTAGTATCAAAAGACATGAATCCATACCAGGCTCTGAGTGGTAAGGAATGAACACAATAGCTTTCTTTTTTGGACCCAACATTGAAACTGGCTCAGTAGTAACATGAAGAATGCTGTGAAAATGTTTAACTGAAGAAGTTGATTAAAATTTGTACAATTTTTTTTTTTTTAATACAGTAGTGATGCAGACTTCCTAGGCTGTTCCATTTATGAGAATACTATGAGGGAATCTTGCCTCGTCTCTGAGAGGACCCAACTTGGAAGACCTGTGACTTTGAAACGCACCAGCTGACTTCGCCTTTGGACCCATTTTTCAGCCATTTTCAACAGGTCACAATAGGACACTCACAGGTGTAAAAAAAATTCAAATGGATGATGGCTGAGTTCAATTTACCCTCCTGAGTGTCACAGTGTTTGATGGTTCGTTGTCACTTACATGAAATGAGCACAGCCATTGTTAATGTGATGAGTAACACCTGTGGTTTTTCCTGCTAAAACAAATAGCTTGTGTCCCTGTCTGCCATTGTGATTTTTTTTCATAGCAACTCTGAGTTTGTTGAGTTCTGTTTTCTTGTTGATTCAGATCTCTGTGTGTGTCTTGTACCTAAGCGTTACATGCAAGCAGGGAGTTTGCATTTGCCACAAGCACATCCTGACTTTCTGAGTCCATCACTGATCACACATCTTTCAAACCACACCTGGTTATTCTTTTCTGAGCAGGTGCATCAGGCACACAGACAGAGTGACTCTCTAAAGAGGCTCAGACACAGGGGAAAAGTTCAATATCTTCAATACAAACTCTGGTTAGATAGACAGGGGATCAATCAGAGTCAGGCAGAACTCACAGGTAAAAAAGAGGTAAGAATCCCAAAAACACACTAGGAAAACCACAGTAAATTGTTGGAACACTCACACTGGTGTATCTACAATCTGGCAACAACCATAGCGAAAGCACACCTTTATATACAGAGGGAGGACAAGAGACAATGAGACACAAGTGCAACTAATTACGACATCACACAATCAGACAAATTTGGACAGGATGTGTGGAATGAAAACACACTACCAAAATAAAACAGGAAATAAAAAACTTAAGACTAATAGAAAACCCAAACTGTCTTGCTTATACATGGGCAACATACCTTTCACGCCTTCCCATTAATACCATTTAACCTGTGAAACACAGCCAGACTTATTTTGAAATAGCCAAAGGAAAAGGAAGGTATTAGTGAGATTGCATGCCATGGTTACAACGTTTGTACTTTTAAAATGTAAATGACATGCATGTGACACATAAAGATGACTTTTAATGATTGTTAAAAGATTGGTTAAAAACCTTTTATTTGTGGCCATTTGCTTGCTTCATTTATGTCAGTGTGGCTTTCTTTCTAAATTGTTGGTCACCCCTGTTGTACCTTGCCAGGCCTTAACAGTACAAGCATTCTCAGACAGGAGAGTGGCAGTCATTCCCATGTTTTCCAAAACTGGGCAGGACTGGACTGTTCTCCAGAGACTGCTGAAGAAGACACTCTTTGTAAATGCAGATAAATGTGAGGTGCATGCCGATCATTTTGGGACTTGGCAGCATCCTTGCAGCCAGTATCATGAAAGCAGTCACCTTGGGGATCGAATAGCAGGTAAAAAAAAAAACATCTGACACCAATTATCTTCCTCCCAGTCCAATAAATGAATAAAAAGAAATAAATAGTCTGTAAAAGTCTGTATGCTACATTAAAACTGTATTAACACTTCTACTACATTGTGGCAATCAATAATAAGATTGAGCTATATGTGATTAACATTATTATGCTCTGTAGTTATGCCTGCAACTATAGCAGCAAATGTGAAAGGTCTCACTACTACAAGACAGTAGTGAGACCTGCTATGATGTATGGCTTGAAGACACTGGCATTGACTAAAAGACAGGAGGTGGAAGAACTGAAGATGCTGAGATTTTTGTTGGGAGTGACCAGGATGGACAGGATTAGAAATGAGCATATTTGAGGGACAGCTCAGGTTAAACAGTTTGGAGATAAAGTAAGAGAGTCAAGGTTGAGATGGCTTGGTCATGTGCAGAGGAGGATTAGCGATTATCCTGAACAAAGGATGTTGAAGATGGAGCTGCTGGGCAGGAGGAAAAGAGGAGGAGAAGGTTCATGGAGAAGAAGCGTGAGATTGCAGAAGATGAGCCGCTGTGGTGACTCCTAAGGGGAGAAGACTACAGAAACAGAAGAGGAAGAAGAAGAAGAAGTTTTACCTGCAACTTGCTGATGTAGTCATGGAACAGTGAATTATTTCTTTCTGCATCCTTATTTGTTCTGATAGAGCAGATATATTTTCAGAACTGGTTACTTTGAATAGAATAGAATAGAATAGAATAGAATAGAATAGAATAGAATAGAATAGAATGTTTCTATTTTCATCTGAGATTACTGCCTTTTTGAGCTGATTATTATTTCCTCTCCTTTCTTCTTCTACCTAGGGGATCACATTTTTGGCAAACTGAACATGCTCGGAAACCTAATAAAACTTCTCATTTATACTATTTTGGCATCATCCAGGTCTTGCATCATGACAAACATGGGAAGAGGCACAACAGATGGCATTTAAAACAAAAAGCTAAGACACTAATGAAAGCCATCGACTAAACTTGATGTAAGATCGAGTGTGTCAAGCAGGATCATTAGAAGTGGATATGCGGATGAGTGATCATCAGTTCATAAGTGTGAACACAAGAAAACTGGATCAGTCTCTGCATGATGAGAGAGGGGGGGAGAGAGAGAGAGAGAGAGAGTGAGCGAGCGAGCACAGGGAGTGGAGCTTAAATGGGCAGCTGGGAGTTTTGTCATCAGGGGCTCTGCATTCTGCTGATGCCACATCCTGCTGCTTCCTTCAGGGACCATAAGAGAAGCATGCTCAGAAATACATAAACAGTAGTTTAAGTATAAATGCAATAAAGACAGACTTGTCTTGTTCTTGTCTGTTCTTTAATAGTGTTACCACTGACATTTAACACAATGTAGGATTTGCTCTTGGGTTCCCTCCACAGTCGGTAAATGGTATTCTTTGTCATAACTGTCATAAAATACATGGCGAGGTAATATGTGCATTTGTTTGCAAGCCAATGGTACTAATGAACTCTGAAGCAGGACTTATAACGTACAAACAGCAATGTCTTCAGACCAGGTACAGACAGCGACCTATATTATAGCATTTTATACAAATATGATTACATTGTTTTATTTTACAATATATTAGAAACATCAATACCCCCAAAAAACAGCAAAAGAACAATAGTGCTTTATTTTATGTAGCTTGAGTTTTCAACCTGGATTATATAACCTATTGCTCATTGTATGCACATTGTTTGAATCGCTTGATTTATTAAAGAGATTGATGAGAGGATAACTTCAGTAACACAGCCTGATACACAACAAGCTCAAACACTCTAGATATAGAGGACAAAGAAACTATTTACACTTACTGCTTATACTTAGTCCAACAGTAACAGGACCAGGTCTTTCAAAATTTCAAAATTAGAGGTTTAGAGTTTGAATTATTATCTACAACTGTACTATAGAATTGCACTATACTATGGGGTAGTATTAAACAATATAAAATAAAAGTACTTTAATGTAACTACTTTAAATTTTGTATGTGACTCAAATTTTACAGCATTATTTCTATGAAAACTTTCTTCCTAACCAAGCAGAATTGGAGTGGAAACTGAAATACATTGAACTGAGTCAAAGTCTAATCAAAAATTATAAACGGTCAGGAAATTATACCAGTTATTTCAATCATTCCAGTTCAGTTATGTAGAGACAGCTGACACAATTTATAAATAGTCACACATCATGTGCATATATCCATTGCATTCTTAAGGCTTGTTATTCAGAAGAGTAGATTTATTTATGACGTTAGTGAACATTTGACAAGTGAGGTGGCCAGAATGAGCTGTCAAAAAATGAAAACACCCAGGAGAGGGACATGTACTGAAGGGACAATGTGAGCACTGAGCTTGAAGGTGTGATGACAATGGACTTGATAAAGGCCTCTGACAGAAAAAGAGATGGATACACAGAAATATAAAGAGAGAGAGAATGAAAACTGCAAAGGAAGGAGGTGGGAGAAGACTTAAAACCCATCTGCTGTCTGCCCGCCTGTCATCTCTAACCAGCCAACCAGTACTGTAGGTGGATCATAGAGGAATGTCTGATTTTCGCATTCAAAAGCAACATCCCTGTCCATTACTCAGAACACATACAAACAAATACATATGGATATACATGAAAAGCATTCATTTTGTTACCTGAATTCTGTGATGCACCAGATGGAAGGTCCTTTCATAACCAAATTAAAAACCTCAGGAAAACAACTTTTAAAAAATGTCATGCCAGCAAACGTTCATGTTTTTATGATTAATTAAACCATCTCGTCATCACCACCCCAAAGCCTGCATAGTATTAATAATCATGTTGTTACAGTGAACTACCTCATAACCCTTTAAACAACGTCTGATTAACAGTTAAACAGACCTTTAACATATGTCACTGTTAGCTTATGGTCATTTCTAAAGCCCATAGATATTAGGAGATACTGTCATAGTGTATTTTGGTTATATTTCCACTTATCCTACCTGCACTAACCACTAGACATGTGAGTATAAGACACACAAATTCTTGGCAAAAGCTCAAACAGGTCAAAAATTCTCTGGTACCCACACCTACATGTGTTCCAACTACTCATACAGAGCTGTATGGGTTATAAAGGTTCAGTAAGTTCTATATATATATATATATATTTATATCAGGTGCTGTGGAGGCACTAGTGAAAATTTCAGCCTGTTGTATTTGTATGTTACTCACAAAAAAACAATGTGGTTCGAACCACTCTCTGTGCCTCTGCCAAATCAAATCATTTTTATTTGTACACTGTCAAATAAATTATTTCAAGGCACTTTGCATAGTAAAGCAAAAACCCTACAAGAAGAGTCCATACAATGAGCAAGCATTTTGAAAGAAAAAAAACCTGACAAGGCCAGTTTGGGACAAAAAAGGGGATCAGGAGAGAGGTGTGGAACAAAAGTGGGGAGAGAAAAAAAAGATACCAGGAGCAGATGTATAACGATCTAAATCAGTTGCGAGGATTTTTAAACTAGAATACTGTAGTTTATACAAGCAGTAGAATGAATTGTTGCAAAAAGATACAATGACATACAATAATCAAGTCATAATAATGATGATGACAATACTACTAAATACTACTAATAGTAAGTAGTATAGCCTCACAACTGGATCTGGATCCGACAGCCCAGGAGTCACAGGTACCTGCAGAGTGAGGAATGAGGGTATTATTATTATTATTATTATTATTATTATTATTATTATATATAAAGCATGGAGTCTGGATCAGGATCAGGATCCTGCAGCCCATGAGTCATAGTCCCAGGAATAATAGAAGAGCAGAAGAAGAAGATAACGGCAACAAACACGCAGAAATCCAACAACTATAGCTTGACTTAACTGTGTATGCAATGTTACTCTACTTCTTTTACCTCCAATATACGGGGGAGGCCCCTGTCATCTACAATGGAAAATATTTGACAGAACATTCTTGTTAAATTTCTGGCTACCAGTTGCATTACTTAGTAAATTACGGTGTTCTTGATGTTATGCTGGAAATAATTTACAGTGTACTGTACCTATGGTATGGAATAACCTTCAAGTTCAACAAGACACAATTCTGCTAGGTTCGTTTGGAGCAAGAGAGGATCCAAGAAAGTAGAACAATGGTGTGGTCTCGCTGCCCGGGTGACTCTGGATTTGAAGATGGATTGATCAAGAGAACAGGGAAAAAACTGCCCTCTTTTCAAATTAATTCATTGAGTCATTCACTGGAAATGCCTTGGTCTGCCACTGTGTTGCTAAAGAGAGATGTGGACATGAACATCCTCATTGCCCTGTCTCCATGGGATGGACATGTTAAATTATCAGCTGCCTTGTAGCAACAGTTGCTAGGAACATGTACTGGCAACTCCATGGGATCCCCTTGGAGAATAGAAACATTTTATTATCATAGACAGCCAAAGCCGTAAAGGTGGTTATAGTGGTGTTGTATTAATGCAGCTCCCAGTGCTGTAGTGACAGGGGAACTCAACTGCACAGCTCTTGGGAACAAGTTAGTTTTATGTCGGGTCAGGGCAAGTCTAAACCAGTCTCACAGTTGGGGTTGTTTGTGATTTGGGAATTCAATTAACTCCATGCCCTCAGATCCACTTATGAAACTGGTTGCTTTTTATGAAAAACTAATATATTTTTATGGGGAAAGAGAAATACATCTTAAATGTATTTATTTTTTTTTTAGGTGTAGGTTTGGTGAAGCTTTTCTTTATCCTGAAAACATCACTATGTTCAGTGAGTCTGTGATATAGAACAAAGGGTGCATATATTAGGAACACACCAACACTGTGTGCATAGAGTGATAGAAAATGTATGTGATGTTGAGCATTGTGTTGCATTTACAGTAACCTATGAAAAACGTAAAAGCCTTATGTGCCTGGTTGAGAGCAGGTATTTTTCCACTTTGGTTCAAAATTATATGGTTCAAAGTACATTTCTAGAGGAAGAAAAAATGATTTGGTCGATATGTTTTCTTAAATCTCCAGAGTTGCCAAAACACCCCAGACTTTCTGTAAAGTCTCAGAAGTTTTGAACCCAAAAGCATAACACAATAACAGGCAAGATGCAGATGCTATCAAAAAGTCAGGTTACCAGGAAGTCAGTCCGAAGAAATACACAGGCAAACGAATCGAATCAAAAAAAAAAGTTGATTTTAATATGCTTTTTAAAAATATGATTTAATTTCTTTGTCTAACTTATTGAATAGACTGATTCATTCATTCATTCAGATACACTGTTACATCAGTTGTGTTCCAAATCTGGGTTTATTAAAGATATTTGTTCTTTTTAAGTTATATTCACTCTCTGTTGTTTGTTTGAAGATAATGTATTATTATGGGCTTTATACATAATTTAGAAAAATACTGTAATCCACTAAGTCATGAAACTTTAACAACTTTAACTGAATAAATAATGGATTTGATGGATCTCTGTATTTACTTCCACTGATTCACTCATTACTCTTTTTGTAAAATGAAAATAGAATCCGTGTAAGTTTTACAAGTACTTCCCCAGACTTACAATACAGTAGGTCAGATATGGCATAATCAGTGAGTTGTATAACTATGACTAAACAGAAGACTATTTAGTCACTGATATGGATCATACACAAAGACAGTGTTGTTTACATATTATTTTGATGTGATACATACAATAAAAGTCTTCATAAAGATGTATTTTAAACTGTAGCAGTTACCGTTACGTTTCATTTCATGCCACATAAGGTAACCGCTACAGTTTACAGTTTACGTCAGTACATTAGTACATGCTAGTCATAGAAATAAAGAATGCTTTTTCCAAACCTTTCTTCAATGTGTCAGTATTGTGAACTGAAACAAGGGAACAAATTTGTGCCAACATTTAAGCTTCTAAATGATGGTGATTCAAATGACAAATACATGCAATAAATGTCAAACAATGAGCAATGAACACCTTTGAAAAATCTGACTCTGAAATAAATTAAGCTGAAACCAAAGAAAGATTTATAAAGTCATTTAGCTAGACAACACAAAGGCCTGTTGATTTAGTTGTATCGGTTAACATCTGTTGACAGAGCATGTTCATCTACAACATCCCGTTCATCAGAGTCATGGGTTCAGTTAGAGGAAGTTCAATATGAAGATAAGTACTGGCCATCTGTTGGGGTGAAACACAGCATGTCCTCTAAAGTGGTTGAAGTTTCAACTATAAGGTAACTGGAGTGGGTAACAGGGTGAAGCGACCAGCAGAACCTTGGTGCCCCGACCAACTGGACAACACAGCTTGACCACTGGCTTGTTCAGGCCACAGACCTTATTCTTATGACCTTTAAAAAGAACAGCCTCTGAAAGGATTCTGAAAATAAAAAAGAAAATACAAAAACACCTTTGATAATAACACATTAACAACAAAGGAAACCATGTTGTGCACATAGAAAAGTGTGCAGATGTTGGTCAACATTGAAAGAAGAATTTGGAACCAAATTTCTGGATCTTAAAATGTCACTTTAATGATTAAACGTATTCAGTAGTATCATTTGCCTCTGAATGCTACTACATACCAAAGCATATGTGCTAATTACTGTGATTTGAAGCTGAAATAGACACTTTTCAGCTAACATCCAATTCATAAGGTTTCAGTGGTGGTGTCAAGTGAAACGCCTCTCATTCACTTTGAATGCATCACGTATTGTCTTTCTGTTGTTTTGCTTAGTTAACACTGGAGCATACAAGACAAAAATGACAAGAAACGGTGAAAAATAACAAGCAATTTTCCTCTACAAAGGATGACCTAGCGTTACATAACTGATAGTAACTTAAATAAAGGGACAAAATGGAGTGGAAAAAGAGACATAACTATAAAGCATGGGGGCACAGTGATAATAGACTGCATTAAGCGCATCTGCTGGGAATGGGCCTGCAGAGAGGCTACTTGCTCAGTGAAACGTAATCTTCAGTGGCCTGCACTCTGACAGCCCGCATGCAGAGTGGTTTGCGTGGAGCCATTGGGGCCTTACACGAAGCAATGAGTTTCACTATGGCAGGTAGGGGACACAAATAACACACACATAGCATAAACACAGGGGGAGGGCATCAGAGCGTGTAGAAGCCCAGCATGAAAGGTAGATCAGCAGTGATATAGAGAGAAAACTAGATGTTGGAAAGGGTACTGTGGGGAAATTGGCTGGAGGGTGTGAAGGGATGAGAGAGAGAGCGAGAGAGAAGATAGAAACAAGGCAGCAGTGGTAAATAGAACGGAGCTGTAGGTGTGGAGATGCAATGGGAACAAAAGAGTGGATGAAGTGATAAAGAAAGGATGTGGAATAAAGACAGACAGCTGAAAGAATAAAACAGAAGATACAGGGTCTAAGGGAAAGGGGACAGACAACAGAGACATGCAGAAAATGATCACACTCTTAAGAGGAAAGTAAAGTGTCACCTGGTAGGAAAGAAACTAACAATACACCTGTAAAAGTACAAAAGCACAGTGTCATTCACTGACTGAGCAATCTAGTTTTTATGGCACTGTGAGGCAGCAGCCATTTTGCGTGTTGATGATTGTTAAGGTATTGTATTGGAACATTTTGTTCAAAGCCACCAACTGGTTTATTTTGGTCAGCTAACTTTTAATATTAGCAATATGCCAATAAATTAAACATTTTAATTTAATATGTTGTTTTGTTTTGTTTTGTTTTTTTTGTTTTAACTATTGGTTTGTTTGAAATAACCTGCGTGTTGCAATGTAAAAGAAAGTGAAAAGAGACTGGCTCTGCCCCTTCGTCTACGTTCAGGAGGTAGAGTGACTCAGCCTATAACAGAAGGTCAGCTGGTCGATCCCTGGCTCCTCGTCTCTGCATACTAAAGTGTTCCTGAGTAAGATATTGAACCCCAAATTGTTCCTACCAGTCGTGCCCTTGGCATAAGAATGGGTGTAAATGATATAAACTAGACAAAGTAAATGCAGTGTATAGGTGAAGTACCTTATTTGGTCATCAAGACTAGAAAAGCAGCACTATCCAACTTAGGTGCTACTGTAGAAATCATTAGGGGTGGAATTTCTGGAGCAAAAGAGGACGAAGCATGATAATGGTTCTTTGCAGTGGCTAAGGGTGATGGTGCATACTGCAGCTCGTATTTCACCCGATGTTGAAGTTGAATCCCAAGCTTGGTGATGTGATGTGATGTGATGTGAGACAACAAGACTTTTTATTTGCCTTAAAATAAATAAAATTGTGTCCCACCTCCTTTAAGAAAATGTGATTGACCTTTTAGCTCTGTTTCTGATTACTTATTCAACACAGAGCTTTTCAGATTGTCCACAGCATTGCCATCTGTAGCGATGGAGCGAACAAAATGGCTAATTCTCCTAGTGTACAGTAGCAGAGGTCATTGTTTCAGGTCATCCTCCCATCCCACAATAAACAGTAAGTCTAGCAGTGTTTAACGCTTATATTTAACTCTCAGTGTTTTGTTAACACCAAATACAGTGAAACACAAATTCCGATTGTAACCTAATCATAATTGACACTTGGTGTCACTTTAACGCAACAAAATTTACTGTGTACACGAAGGTGAAATATCTCATTTAACATTAGGACCCAGATGAAGAATGTCTTTAATAAGACAAATTGAGGAAAAGAAAAAAAACAATCCAAGTGAGAAGGGTAGGCATGAAGAAAAACCCAAACAGAAAAATACCTTGAACAACCAACATAGACACTAGGGAGCACAGAGACTAAATACAGGAGGGGGACAGGGATAATCAGACACAGGTTAGACAAACAATACACAGGCTAAACACAAAGGTGTTTAGCCTTAAGGTGTGACAAACAATCAAATAAGAAGCCAAGACAGGAGGGAAAACATGAAAAAAAATCCAAATAAAAACAGGAAACATGAAACAAAAAACAGACATAGAACCAAAAAATTGAAACAAAAGTGTCATGACAGGTATAACAGATTAATGTTCCCACAAGATCATTTAACAATCACTCTTGGTGATTATGTCCAGTTACCATGGTCAAGGGTCAATTCCACGTCAGCGACAGGATGTGCCAGAAATTGTCCCCATAATTCAGGCAAGGTATCGTGCTTTACCCCAAGACTCATCCCTACCCATCTGACAATATTGCTAATATTACTAATAAATACATCAATAAACAGACATGAGTGGAAGGTAGAGATAATGAAACTGTAGAATTTAATTATTGCACAAGGACCTTTAGGAGGTGGTTGAATTAAGTCAGATTCTTACATTCCAAAACCATAAGTCAAGAGAGGACTGCCGACATCTGCATGACTTAAATGCCATCATCCAGCATATCATGGTACAAACAACCATGTCTTTAGACCAGATTCAGTAGTCTTTTCTACATCTACACACACATGATTACGACAAAAAGAAAAATTATTAGTACTGTAGTTTATGTTGCATGGGTTTTCAATCTATTGCAATTTCAACTTATCTGAATCACTTGATTTATGTCATTTGTCATTAAGTAGAATGTTGTAGGTCTTCCAAGTTCATCATTTTTATTTTCCTCCTCAGGCTTTGACAGAGTTAACATTATTGTAAACTGATAAATCACCAAAATAAGACATTATTTGAATGTTGAAATCCTACATTAAAACTTGTTTGTATTTTTCTAACCTGTTGCTTTACCATTCATGCCTGTTCCGACACCAAAAGACATCACCACTGTATTGTTTGTCCTTCAGTTTGTGATTGAGCAGTTAATGAGGTGGAGGTAAGACTTCATCCTCCTTCTCCACCTCCTTCCATCTTTTATGGCCCTGTTGTTGCCTGACCTTTTAAGAAATTGTCTGGTGAAACAAGTAGAAGAATATCAGGAGGCTCAGGAGAGGCACACACCCCCTAGAGAGATGGACAGACTCGTAGACGTGGGAAGTAGTGGCTCTTGAAAGCAAATGGAAATTGGGATGGAAATAGAGGCACATCAGCAACTGCTGGCTGCAGGGGAGAGAGAAGTGGTTTGGTGTGCACAGCTGAGGTGGAAATCTGTAGATGGCCTTGCATGGTGGGTGGGCAAGAGATATTTTTTTTTTAAAGGAGAGAAAATATGACAAGCAATTTATAAGTATGGAGTTCTTTTTTTTTTTCACGAAAAGACAAGGTGTGATCGGGAAATGAAAAAGCATATTTTTGTTTGGGGTGTTTTGCAATTAGCTTGGGGCTATTTTGCAGAGAGTAATGCTTATTTGTAGAACAGTAGGATCCACTTGAGAGCATAGGCATTTCCTTGCTGGCTTCATCAGTGTTGTAACTTCTTGATGAATGTTCTAAGTGCTAGTTTTGCATGCTTTTTTTGACTGAATGTCATAGTATGATCAGCAATCATCTACACTAATAGCAAAACATTAATAAATGCATGCTTAAAATGCCAAGGCCTTTTAATTTAAGGAGCGTACTTTAATACCCAATTAAATCACAGAGACAGACCAAATATGTGAAAGAAGCAGACTGATTATCATACAGACATTTTATTTAAAAAAATAAATAAATAAAAGATATCCCTTGTCCCTTATATTTAACTGAAACAGTGGGTTCATTTCACAATACTCAGCCTTTACTGGAAAGATTTTTATTACAAGCTGGCCGTTATGGCTTAAAAATAAAATTCAAACCAAACTCGATTTACAATTTTAATATTTTTTTCTTCCTTCCTTTTTAAAAATAAACTATAGGCCTAACTGGCAAAGAAATTATTCAAACATGCTTTGCTTTTATTTTGTTTTCATTTTCCCTCGTGGGAATTTCTCCACATTGTCCCTGCCATTGTGAACAACAGTAAATATATAACTTTTCTACAAGCTTTCTTCTGGCTTAACAATGCCTCAGCTTTAAGGCATCTTAAGGGGAATGTCAGCAGTTTAATTTAAAAAGAAAATCAAATTTCCTTAAAAACAAAACCTCCTAAATTACAAATGTAAATTAATTGATTAAATCAATTTATGGCCCATCTCGTCTTCAAAGTGCCTGCAAATATCTGAATAACATGCACACAGAATACTACAGATATATTGAAAAACCTAAACATGAATAACAAATAAAAAGGATGGCTGAGCACAAACAACAACAACAATTGTACCAGGAAATACAGATTGATATGTGAGAGCTGGAAAAGCACTCTAAATGCACACGTGTCCAGCAGAGAGAGGTGTTTGCCACACAGCAGATGCACATTAATACAAATGTGCATTTTTTGTTTGTCACATTGTCATTATATACTGGACATGTTTCTCTGCCTGCCACTGAAGCTCACATTATCACACTTATCTACATAATGACAAAGTTTAAAATAGTTTTCTCCCAGATGGAAAAAATAAATCTCAAGACATCTTGATTAAAGTCTAATCTCAGTCGTCTGTTACCATCAGCAGCATTAGCCTTCATTTCCAAGGGGGTTATTGATGTGGGTTCTAATCTCCAAATAAATATATTTTCGTTGTTTATTTTATTTATTTTTTTTTTTTCTCAACGCTGTCAGCAATGTTAAAAGGACACAGCTCATCTGGCTGACGGATGGGAGCAAATGTAGCCCAGGGCCTAAGGGTGGACTGCAAGAGAAATGTATCTTACAGAACACACGCGCACACACAAAGACAGTAAAAGAGAGAGACTCACACATACAAAGATACACATGTAAACATCCCCTCCAGATGGGTCCCCCCTTGTGAGTAGTGTGTATGATTCAATTATGTATTTGTGGTGTGTGTGTGTGTGTGTGTGTGTGCATGCACGGGCACATGTCTTTATTAGACTGTATGGACACATTTTCATTTAGAACCATTTCAGCAGATTCTTACAGATTCAGAAGGGCTTTTTGAGGACTGACAACCATTCATGACGTCACCCATCTGAGTCTGAATGCCAATTTTGAAGTCACAATTTGGCCAGAGCAACTTTGAAATTCAGTAAACAGAATTTCATGGGTGTCACCTGCAACCTGGCTCCTAGTGCACGATGCCACCATGTGTGTCCACTCATATGTGCCATGTTTTATTGTCTATTTTCCTCTAAATGGGAACATAATTTACAAAATCAACATTATGTTCTATATTGAACAAGACCCAGAATTAGCAATTTGAAACATTTCTTTCGGGTTCTCCCTTCAGGGGTCACCACAGCGGATCATCTGCTGCCATTGTGTCCTCTCCATTATGTCCTCTTCTGTTATACCAGCTGTCCTCATGTCATCCTTCACAAAATCCATGAACCTTCTCTTCTGCCTTTCATCCTGCCCAGCAGCTCCATCTTCAACATCCTTTTTCCAGTATAATCACTATCCCTCCTCTGCACAAGACCAAAACATCTCAACCTTGACTCTCTTACTTTATCTCCATTAAACCATTAAATGTAATAAATAATAGCATAATCATGTCCCTCCTGAGCACAAACAACATAGTCCACAGACACTCCTGCCTGACCTCATTTGTCAACCTGTCCATCACCATTACAAAGTAGAAGGGTTCAGAGCTGATCTCTGATGTAATTTCACCTCCACCTTGAACCCATCCGTCACTCCTGCTGCACATCCTACCACTGTCTCCTCACACTGTACATGTAATCCACCACCCTCACATACTGCTCTGCCACTCGAAACTTCCTCATACAATACCACAGTTCCTCTCTGATCATATGGTTTCTCTAAACACCTCGCAACTCCTGGCCTTCTCTATATTTCAGTGTAATACTACCAGTAATAAAATTAATAATATTACTGGACATGCAGATCACATATTATTCATCACACAGAATCACATTGGAGATTATGTGACCCAGATCTCTGCATACATGACAGTCAAGCAGAGTGTGGCATACTGTATCTGAGTAGGTCAAGGCTGTGGGTTATTGTTACCATAAAATAGCCTAATGTACAGCAGCACAGTCTTGCAACACAGCATTACGACTATTTTACACTGTGAATTTATCTTGTTGTATAATATTTTGGGGTCACACATGTAAACAAAAGCCTCCTCACAAGGGGGAATGAGGAGGAGGAGAAAATGAGATAGTTAGAGCCATAAATTAATGCCATAAAGCACCATCAACAAATTTATCTGCAAGAGCTCTTAGTGTCTGCCTTGCATCATAAAGGACGCTCCTGTTGTGTTGCATTCTCGCTGCTTTGGTAAGTGCACAGTACATTTTAGTGTATGAATATGAACCATTTTAGCTCATAGTGTAAGGCTGGAGTTGTAATCAGAGTAGCATGCTGCAGCAGGTCTTAACTCTCAGGGGGTTTTAGAGGGCAGAGATTGATTATTTTTGGAAATATATAATTTTTAATAAAGTAGAGAAAAGAGATATGACTCAGTTTTTAACATCTTAACATAAAATCTGGTATGAATTTCTATTGTCTGACAAAATGTCTACTTTCAGCCCATCCATATTGTATGTATATGCACAAATTTGAATTTATAAAATACACTGGTTGCAGAACAGCTGATACGCATCCATTCTATTCACTGTATCAAAGTACACTGGCTGCAAATGTGGAAGAGGGTGGACATGAGCTGTGTGGAGCTTTGCAGATCAGAGCGCAGCGCATCCATTCCACAACCAGTGTATTTTGGGGGTAAATGGAAAACCCTCCTGAATAGCTTCATGGACCCTCCACCAAAAATTTTTCAATGATGGACATGACCAAAGTACATGATAATGTTTTTCCCTTTAGTGAGACCACACTGTAAAATTTGGATTTCTATTGATTTTAAGAAATGTTCTGGCTAATGTAAATGCACTACTTAAAATTATATAATATTAGTTGTGCAGTTTTAAGGTATTTTAATGCAGAAATTTTACTTATTACATCTTTAATACTTTGTCAAGTATTGTGCATCTTGTTTTTGAAAAGTGCTATAATGTATAAATAATGGTTGTATCCAGCCACGATACAGCCAGGAGGCACAGAGAGGTCAAAGCTGAAAAGAAGTCCCAGTGGGAGCTCTCTCACCCTTCGACCTTTAGGTGATCATCCCTGATGCTCATCCCCCCAGAGGCGTCAGAGGAACACAAGCTGAGACGTGATGTATGCAAAAGGCGAGGAAGGGAAGTGTTGAGGGATGAGGAAACTTGAGAAGGTGAAAGAGGACAGAGAGTGGCTCGGATGAGTGTGGCAAAAGGGAGATTCAAGGAGAAGAAAGATGGAGGGGGAGGAGGCCGGAAAGTGGTGACTGTGGCTAAAAAGAGGAAAGAAGGCGGTTGGAAAAGTAGTGCTTGAGAAAGATAATACAATGAAGATGTGGCTGCATTAACAGCAAGTGTTAGACAAACTGCTTTGCCGCTGCTGCTTCCCCTTTTCTTCTGCATCCCCACACTTTTCCCTCTCTTCCTGTGTCTTCTCACTTTTCTCTTCTCTCTCTTTATCTATCTCTGCTCCAACTATCCATGTGCTGTCAGCAGCCACAGATCCTTAAATGATACCGGTCTTCACTGACAGGTTTTATCTTCCTGTGCTACAATAGGAAAGAAAGAAGGATTTTAAAAGAAGATAAGATAGGAGCAACCAACAGTGGCAACAGCAACCACATAATGGCATAGGCTGAGCTTGGCAAAATGCTCCACTGCCATCTAGTGGTAGGCAGCTTTGCAGGAGGATGGTGATCATGACTTGCATGTTACAGTTACCATCAAATGACTTATCTGCAGGGAGTTGTGGTGCTTTGTGTTTGTTGTGAGAGTTCAACTCATTTCTCACTGGTTAACTGACATTTCTGATACATGCACTAAAAACAGAGTGGGACACAAAGCTGCAAAGCTGTAGTTGCTCTAATAGACAGATGATTGTTTATCAATGGAGAAGGTCATGATTGTTAAAATAACAAAGAGAGGTCTGAAAATGACTGTGCTGGCAATCAGTTCAGACAACTGACTGAGATGTCAGAAAGAAATTGAGGACCTGTTCCACCCTCTCCATAAGATTGATGGATCAGATCATGGAACACAGTGCCCCCCGCCCCCATCATTTCGTGCAATGTTGCTGTTACCTCTGTCTGTCTGTTTTGACATAAAACCAAATAGTTCTTGCGTGCAGCGTGGTAAAGTCACCGGGTGACATTCAAACAATGGTTTGAATGTAAAGTGCTCTTGTTTATATTTAAATGTGCACTGCAAGTGTATATTCTTGGACTCATTTGAAGTCTGTGTATGTAAAACCCCAATTCTCAAAATGTTGGGCTGTAGGGTTAAATGTAAATAAAAACAGAATGCAATGACTACTACTAATACTGCATCCATCACAACAGCATGGCTTCGCAGGAGAAGAGTCCAGGTGCTAAACTGGTCTGGCTGCAGTCCAGACCTTTCAACAATAGAAAACATTTGGCACATCATCAAATGAAAAATCCAGCAACAAAGGCCCAGGACTGTTGAGCAGAATCCTGCATCATACAAAAATGGGACAACATTCCTGTCCTAAAACTCCAGCAATTGGTCTCCTCACTTCCCAGACATTTACAGACAGTTGGTAAAACACAATGGTAAACATGGCCCTGTTCCACCTTTTTTGAGATGTGTTGCTGCCATCATATTCAAAATGAGGTCATATTTTTCATGAAATGGTGAAATGTCTCAATTTCAACATCTGATATGTTGTTTATGTTATATTGAAATAAAATATGGGTTTATGAGATTTGCAATCATTGCGTTCTGCATTCTGTTTTACTTTTTTGAAACTGGGTATCAGGAAGTTCATATTGTAATATTGTAGAGGATTCTGCCTTACTATATAGAGTGCCTTGAGATAATGTATGTTGTGATTTGGCGCTATATAAATAAAATTGAATTGAAGTGAACTGAATTAAAGTTGAAAATGTTAGGATACTGCATGTCTGGAATACAGTTTTGCAATAAATACTGGTCGATCTCCATGGATTTAAAGTGCACAGTGAACTCTGACTGTTGAATGCAGCATTGGTCTCGTTCATTTTGTTGCATCTTAGGCTGCCAACATGTTCATAGAAACTGAGTCATGTGATGTCTGGAGCTCGATATAAAAGAGTACATTTTTAAACCGGAATTTAGTGTGCTATAATGATGGTGTAAGCAGTGCAATGTCTACTTTCATGGATAAAATCACTCGACAATCAAGAGGATGCAGTACAAAAAATGTTTTTTTCAAAATAATGTAACTAGATGAACTTAAAATAAGAACTTAAAGTTCTACATCATCTATATATGTGGCACCTGTGCCATGTTTTTCAACACATAAAAGAAAAATGGGGCAATTATAATCAAACAGAGAGTAGCTAACATTAACATGCAGCTGAATAAACCTACAAATTTCCCCACAGATCAGACTTGTAACTGCTGGATATGCGATTGGTGTATCTGAAGTGAGGTAGCACAAAAATTGAATTATTATGTACTTAAGTATCTTCAAAGTAACTGACAGTTTATTGTAATATAAATTTTAGGTGTTTTCATTCTCTTTTTTTTCTGAATGTTTGGTCCATTGTTGACAGAAGGCTGAGTGATTACTACTCATGCCACTGATGCAAGTGTGTCCTGAGGCTGGAGATTGAAGAGCTGGTGCCTTGTCAGACAAAGATGAAGAGCAAGACACCACCAAAGTTATTGCAACACAACACAAATAAAAAGTTTCCCAAAATTTTCAAAGTTAAATTGTTCTGTTGGACCTCTCTTGGAAATATTTTGCCATTATTTTTTAAAAGCCATCGTATTATTTCACAGTTGAACTAACTTGCATATGACACAGGAAATTTAAATTTAATAGAGTGAAGATGTTCTGTTGCTGTTTTGAATTCCAACAGGTCAAGGGCTGGGGTGCCCAAACCCATGGTATCCAATTCCCATTGATCCCAGTAATTGGGTTAAATGGACACCTTAATGACCACAGAGGGGCACAGCCAGTGCACTCCTAGTGCTGGTCCAAAGCCCAGATAAATGAGGAAGGTTTTGTCTGGAAGGGCATCCAGCGTAAAAAAAAAATCTCTCTCAAATTAAATATGTGACCCCCTAGAAAGGGAGAAACTGAACAAAACAACAAAAAAAGTGTAGATATATGACTACTCCCCAGCCAGTGTGTTCATGTGGGCCCCATAAGGGTCCATAAGGGCCTTACCCGTTCCTACTTCAAGCCCATGCCAACTTAGTACATATTTAACCACCATTGATACCATGGACTAACCTGCTTGGGACCCATATTGTCAGCCTCAATTTAAACCTTATAGGGCCCACACTGACATGTTGGCTGAGTCAAGATAGAGAAATGCTGAAAGATGGCAAACTGACTATGGCTAAAATAACAAAACAGGAATCCCTGCTGTCGGGTAATGTTACATAAAAAGTAAAATTCCAACTCCAACTGGACTCTTACAAATGAATAATAATTGAAACCATATAGCAATTAACCTCAACCAATTCATAATGCATCAGGCTCGGTACCAGCCTGTGCTCACCCACATTGATGGACTGTGCACACGCATGTTAACTATGTGACCATGTTGCCACGTGACAAGGTTATTATGTCAGATTGTCATCTGCCTAATAGGGTGTTCACAGTGTAACTGGGTATAATTGGAATCGACTCATTTACATTCTTTAAGAATAACACTAAAGTTTATGAAAGAGCATATGGCAAATTAAGTGGGTGGATACAGAGCACACCCGTTTTAATTGCTAACTTTTAATTAGGTGTTTTGATAAATCCTAAACATGGGGCTAATTGCAGAGGACATTGTGGTCAGCAACTCGATTTGTATATACTGTATGTGTATGTGTGTGCACAGGCTTTGTAAAGGTGCAAAGAGCTGGAAACAGTTTAAAAAAAAAACAAAAAAAAAAATTGAAAAATCAAAGGAGTACCTCAGAAATAATGAGACATCTGGTCCGGACATCTGGAGCCAGAGAACTTTCTCGGAGCCTCCCAGCATCCTCTCACCTTGCGGGTAAGTTAGCAACGTGACAAAATGCGTTAAGTATGGCAGGGCTAAACGGTCCTGACAATCACACAGAGGGAGGACAGTGAAGACAGATTACCGAGGGTTTATTCATTCAGTGATGGTTGTGTGTGTTTGTATCACATAGACTAGTGTTGATTAAATAATATATGGTTCTCAAAATGTGGTATACTGAGCACCGGTGGTACGCACAGGGCATGTGAGTGGACTGGAGTGGAAGGATTATGAGTGTGAAGCAGTCTATGGGAAAAAAATACTGAAAGTGGAAATATCGTCCTTAGAATGCGTTATGGTGGACTCAACATATGCATTGCAGAAATGCTTCACATTGTGTGGACGTGATACTTGGTACTGCATGTATGGCTATCAGAAGTTAGCAGAGCACTGTCCGTCATGGCTAACCATGTTGCAAGAGTTGCTAAGGTGATGGTGATGTGATGTCTGCCACTGTTGGGTGCACGTTGTCTGACAAATCACATTGGGAATTAGGAGAACAAGGTTGTGAGTTGTGAAATATTGTGTAGAATTGGCTAGCAGCCACGGAGTATAAGCATAATGCGATTTGATTGGCTGGTGCATGTCCCACCGCAAGTAAAGTTCTACATTTTTCAATTCGAGCAACCCATTCAAAGTGAAGGAAAGGAGTTTCAGTCTGGGCTTCCATGGCGTATGTCTGTCGATCGTTAGAGACCAGAGCTGATGTCTTTTGACCCTCTGCAATTTCATATTACTTTCACACTTCTCAGCACTCACATTGCAATCACCTCCACAATATTAATACTAATCACACACAGTCTGGTTTCACTCACTTCAGGGGGCATTCAATGGAGTAACATTCATTTCCTCTCTCTAACCTTAACCATAACTACTACTGACCTAAATCCTATCATAACCTAATCCTAACCTCATCCTAATATGCAACATGTCTTCACCTTAAAATGTAATAAGGTGAGATTTTAAGGTAAGATTTTTGTCCCTGTGAGGACGACAAGTCCCCATAATATGACTGGAAACAGATTTAGGTCCCCACAACATGACTAATACCTGGAACACACATACAATGACAGTGGACACACATATACCGTCATCAGGTGGCATTTGAAAGAAAAAAGTTTGCGAACCACTGGGACAGAGGATCTGGCAGCTGAGATACTGACTGTGTCTGTCTGCGTTTGTGAAAAGACTTACTTCATAAATATGAATTACTGCATTTTAAATCAGAAATCATATTGATCAGACCCCTCTGTTGACATCTATAATGACCATAGTGGTTTGAAAAACCCAGAAAATATTTTTTTTTTCTCCAGAACTGGATTATGAGAATAAATCTTCCATATTTATAGTATATATTTAATAATAGATACTTGTTTGAAACAGACATTACTTCAAATATAAGCTGTACAATAGATGACTGACAGGTTTCTTCATCACTGAGACATCAGTGTAAATCTTTTCTACACTTAATGGGCAGAATGTGTCATTCACCTGACTGTCACTGCCCTTTACCAATACATTTTTTAATTGAAAAAAAAACTATTACAGCCATTCTTGAAATGTCAAACCTGTCATAAATTAGCTTATGAAATTAGCTTTGGAATACATTTGTGGGAGAAAGGTCGTGCAGTTGCCAGATCATTGTTTATTTCCTGGGCAATATAGTATTACAGTACTTGTTCTTAAAGCTTGTGGACTTTCGTGAGAAAGTGTTTGACATCATCCATTAATCTCACCCAGTGCTTTGCTTTTACAGGCTTACAATTTGCAGTGAAAACCAAACTTGCAAGAAGCAGCCAGTCTTTCCATATACGAGAGAGAGAGAGAGAGAGAGAGAGAGAGAGAGAGAGAGAGATGGTGACAAGGCAGAGTGTTTGTCTCCTGTTTGCCCTTGGCTTAATGTGGGGTCATGGCAGCAAAGGTGGGACAATAAATGCAACAAAGTCACACTGACAGCTTGACCCCTGGGAGAGAAGACACCCTTTTCATCATATGTGCCTCCTCCCAGGTACCTCATTCTTCCCCAACCTCCCTCCCAGTTCCTCTCTATCGTCTTATTTCCTCGTCATGCCCAATCCATCTCGATTAACCATGGCTTTTCTCTGTAGTACCACCAACTGTTTTGCCCTCCTTGTTCTCTTTCCGACTACTCCTTGCTGCAGTTACACACACACACACACACACACATACAGTTTCTAGAATATGTGCACACACAAAAAAGACACAGAAGCTGTGGCACAGCCATTTACTTCGCTGAAGGTTTTCTTGGGTCCTCGGTCTAATGTCCCAAATAGGTGATAAAAATGCTATCAAAAGGACACGAGGCTATCCGCATTCTGCCTTTGTTCCATCCTGCTCGTAACTCTCCAGAGGGCAGAGGGACATACATCACTTGGAGAGCCTGCTGGCATAGAATTATGTTGTTTAGTGCAGCTTGTTTCCATGCTGATACAAATGCATAACACCCATATGCCTGAGGAAGTAGGATGCAAGGCACGCTGTGCAAAGTGTGCCGCCTGTATTCTGCAACACAAATGTTAGCCATTAAGAGACCACTAAGTAATCTCAAATATAAAGGCAGAGTGTATCTTACGGAGGGTTCTACTCGGCATGCTAACCACAGCGCAGGGAAGGGGAAAGATGCACAGAGAGGACGCAAAGCTCATACTGTATTTACCCCCCCACACACACACACACACGCACACAGACACACTCAAAGAGGCTCTGTCCATAATGTCCTGTCAGATATGACCTTGAGCGAATCCATTGTCTCTCGGGATCTTCACTCACACCGTCACATCAGACTACTTAAGGGTCCTCAATAATAAAAAAAAAAGAGCATCACAATGATGGATCACTGCATGTCACTTGCATTAGCAAACAAGAGGGGCAGGTTTGTCATTTCCAATTATTGTAGCTGTAGAGTGACGTTGTTCCAAATGTCTTCGTCATGAAATCTTCCCCCGCTTTTACTGGAAATGACACTGCACAACAACTGCATTAATGAAAAATGTAACAAACAAAGAAAGAAAAAAAAAATCTCACTGTGACAGTCCCAGTTGAGGTACTGTAGATACAGTATAACAATAGCAGGGTGCATTGTTAAATAGCTGCACAGAGTCTTTTGTGCCAATTCAATTCCAGTATAAGGAAGTACTCAGATTCAAACACCTGTGAACAATCATATTGTGATAAATATGAAACTCGCTGCATGTATTTTAATTCTGTGTTTGGGATTTGTCATAGTTCAAAAAGAGGACTCAAATGCAGAATAAAGAGACTTTAATTAAATAACTAGGTCACTGAAAAAAAGAGGCAAACACTAGGAGCAGAACAGAACAGAAAAACTGACAGACACACTGGGGAGCACAAAGACCAAATACTCTAGTGTGGAATCTAACAAGACACAGATGAGACTCATAAAGCCTGACCCACACTAGAGAATTTCACAATCTGACTTGATTTTAAAAACATGGGGAACGCAGACACAAAAAAAACTTTGTAACTGATTTTCAATGTTTTTATCCTTTCATCATTATAGAATTTAGAAGGCCACGTCGAAACTCTCAGCACTTCCTCTTAAAACAAAGACATTGTTATTGTTTTTGATCAATATCGGAAGTTTTAATGGCTAAGTCCAAGTTTCCAATTAGTGACAACAAACCGTGGGTTTAGGAGCTAGCTTATATTTTAGCAGAAGTTGCATGTGACCATATATCAGTAAACAAATGCTGATAGATGCAAAGTGAACCTGGAACCCAAGTCAAGGGAAAAACTTCAAAGTAAAAGACAGTATAATAAGTCGCACAGGGAATCAGGATCAGAGTTCATGACAGTATGCAGGGAAATATAAGTTTGTAGTTTCTTTCACATGGTAAAGTTCATATTCTCCACATGAGGGTCGGCGGAGGCTGGAGCAATCCCAGCTGAGGCAAAAGGTGGGGGACAGCCTGGACAGGTTCCCAGTCCATCGCAGGGCAAAACACACAGAAATTAAGCCAAGATTCAAATTCAGCCTCCACACTATGACTACTGTGATCGGCGTCAGTTTTATGTCATATTGTTGGTAGAATGTCAAATCATTACCAGCAGATTTTTCTTGGAACCGCGCACATCGCGCGATACGCTGAAACCTAACAAATAGACGCAGGCATGTCTTAGGTGTGCAGTGTGAACGCTAATCTGTTAACGTGGTGGCCAAAATCTGATGAAAGTGTGATGGAACTCAGCAGCAACTCACGCGCCACACATCCATCAGTCAGTCATTTATTATTATGAACAGCGGTGTATAGTGAAGTGATACTACCCACTCATACTACACCATTGTGTACCTAAAAGGGTACAAATGCTTGTTGCCGAAGTTGTACACTTTTGTATCCGTTAGTGAAAGTCCACTTTTGTGCTTTATCAGACCATAGCAGTTTAAGTAAAATTCCTTTCCCTAAGAGACATACAGTATGTGCCTTCACAGTACAGTAGTACAGAAATGTGCCCACTGAAAAAAGTACATCTCTGTTGTTTATTGTCTTGCAAATATACACAAAATATACACAGAGGAAATGTAAAAGTCACTATTATGTCATGAATGTCTCTTGTCCAATCAAATTACTTGCTTTCAACCAGCTGCAACTAACAGTTGCATAATTTGTTGTATTCCATAAACCTGCCTCGATATTAAAGATGTAAATTAGCCAATGGCTACAATCTGGCATATTAACATGTTGATGTTCATTATTGTGCAGTGTCCCGACTCTATATAAATACATAAATGATAATGACTGATAACAGTTAAAGGCTGTTATTAGTAATTATGCTTTCTTTCAAATGTGTAATTTTACACCTGTTTCCTAATAGATGTCCCAGCCAAGCACACACACTGCTGCTGATGTGCTTCTGTTTCTTGTTTTACACTCACAAGTGGCAGTCAGGTGTGAGTTGTTACAGTAATAGAAGCACCAACATGTGAGACAGCCAGAGCAGGGTGTTAAACCACTGGCTGGTCTCTACAGTTATTTCTCTCCATGGGTGAATATCTGATATGTTCAGAGTCCTGGACACAGATTTTATGACAATGTTTTCTTTTGCTTGCTATTTGAATTTTTGTGGCTCCACTGACCTGATCCAAGCTTTACAACATCAGTTCAGAAAGCCACAGCAGGGGGAGTAGTGAAGGGTAAACACAAATAAATGCTGTTTACCCACCGTTCAAAATCTGGACTATGTTTATGTAGATTTGCTCCAGGCATTTATGCATAGTTTACATGGGTTAGTGCATTCTTTCAAACCTCATCTCATGGCATCTCTTGTTTTGGCCTTTCTGTAATTATTTTCTGCAAAGAGCACAGAGAAGCCATCTTCTAATGTTAGGTGGAGCTTAAAAGCAGGAAACCCATCACTGCACTAAAGTCAGCAATTGTAGATTGCTGCAGAAAACAAGAAAAAACATTATTGATAAGTTGGACATATATCTTATTTTAAACATTAGCGTGTTCTGTGTGTAACGTTCTAAAAACAATATTTGTTTGTTCCTTATTCGTACTGAAGAGGATTAGGGCCACAAGTGAATATATTTTTCAAACCAAAACAGAAAAAAAGGATTTCTGAGAAAAAGTCATAATTCTGGCTTAACATCAGAATTTGGGCTTTTTTCCTCATAATTCTGACATTAAACAGTAATATGACTGTAATATCTTTAAATCTATAAATAAAAAACTGACATAAGTGACCCATTATATCATGATATAAATTGGTGGATTGCATTAAATAGTCTGAGATCTCTGCCTTAGATTGTGTTTTCCCTCCCTCATTTACTGCAACCCTTGGACACATTTGGAAGTAATTATTTACATGATTTGAATAATAATAACTATAGACATTTGTACAGTTTTCAGTACAAACTGTAAATTTTTATATAGTGTACAATTTAAAATCCATACCAATATATTATAGAGTATCTTTCTTCCTATTAAGGTTCAGTCAAGCATATTGTATGAATGTGCCAACCACGCTGCTGTATCAACAGCACTAATAAACTCCAAGGCAATAAAAAAGACCGGAGTCAGGAGGAAAAGACAGACTGAGGGGAGTTAGACATCTGCAGAAATTTCCTTTTTTTAATTAAGTCCAAACCATGCATACTGTAGCAGCCTACAGAGCTCCACTATTTTACAGTAACTGACATGTTCATGGAGGTAAAATAACAGTGTTCAAGTAAATGTATGCTCTGCGGTTCTATGCCTTTGCCAACCAATCTAGTTTTAGTTTACCTTCATGTCTGCTCAAGCTCATACAGTGCATATAGTTAGGACTTATCAAAAGTAATTTGGAGTTTTGCTGTTACTTTTTGGTCATTTTAGTCAAATGTTGCATATGAATATTTGTTTTGATTATCATTATTTGTTCATTATATTCCTTCTGGGCCTTTCCTGAATTCCCATGGTCACAAGAAAGAGACTCTCTCCATGTTTCTCAGTATAGCAGTGTTTTATCTTTGTGTCTGTGGAGATGCAGAGTGACGCATTTTACATCACAACTAAGGGATGGAAGGTGGAAGCCTAAGAGCTACTCTAGTAGAGAAAGAGCAATGAGCATAATGTATTTTCCCTGGTTCTCCGAAACGAGTGCGGTAGTGAGATACCAAAATGTAAATGATAGCTTATTATTGTTATCAGTGTGTGATATTTTGTGTTTAATATCATTAAGTTTATGCTGATATTTTTTCATTCTTTGTGGCAGTTCTATGCTTCCATAATTGCACACAGTAAATATAGATTATTTTGTAATATTAACACTGATGGTGTCATTTTCCTGTGTGGTGAAAGACCATGGTTTTTGCATTCTGTGCAAAAACCAGAATGCAAAAACCATGGTTTTTTTGTTTGTTTTTTTTTTCTTTTTCGTTTTGTTATCCCACTGATCTAAGAATGTAGTGGTAATAAAGGGCTTCATATGCTCAGCAAACATATTAAGATAAGCTGTGGCATTTAAATGATGCGCCAAGAATTATTCTCTTAAACCATCACTTCACAGCCACTATTATGAGCTGCATACACAGGAGAGGATATGATGTCCTTGACACCAAATTGTGTCCCTACTCGCTGCATGCAGTGCACAACATTTTTCCCTAATCTTCTGCTGTCCAGTTTTGGTGAGCCTCAGCTAACTGTGTCCTCAGGCTGCTGTTGTTAGCTGACAGGAATGGAGCCTGCTGTGATCTTACACTGCTGTACAGCCCATCCACTTGAATTTTCCAGCATGTTGTGCAGTCAGAGACGCTCCCTCCCCGTATGCTGCCGCTGTAATGTGTGGTTGTCCGTCTTACTGCTGCCTCTGCTGTCAGCCTGACCTGGCCCGCTCGCTGTCCTCTGACCTCGCTCATTAACGAAGAGTTCCCGCCAACACAGCCGCCACTCAGTTCACTCACTTTTTTTGAGTTCCTACCATGTGGCTAATGAAATATTTACATGGTATAACAGAAGGAGACACTGACATTTCTAATAACGCTGCAAAGAAGTTTTGTGTCGAGTTAACCAAAAAGAAATAGTCTCTTCCATCATAGAGGCGATGTTTTAAAAAAAATTCTATTTTGTAGTTTCAACATAACAGACAGAAAAACAAATGCATAGTCAAACAAAATGAAGCCCTTTTGCAATATAACATGGTTAATGCCTTATTCTGATAGTCCATTGTTGACTCTCTGGTAATCACCAAGTATTCAGATAATTATTTGACATGTATGATTAGTAACATACAGTTAATTAACTGCCAAGTTGATTTTGATTAGCCTTGATTACTAACAGAAAGTCAAAAATGGACAACCAAAATAAAGTGATACCATAACATGTTATACTGTAGTTCCTTAATCATCCAAAGCAGGTCCTGCCCTTAACTTATTTTGGGCAGATATGTACAATAATTTGTACTGACATCCATCCACACCCAATATGTGCCATACTTTATTTTACTGACAAAACTCTATCTCTCGCCCTATGTCAGCTGGAGTTAGGCACCAGCGCCCCCTGTGACCCTTAGTGGATAAAGCAGTAGAAAATGAGTGAGTGATGAGAACTCTATCTCTCATAGGCAGTGTCCAAGCTGCCAAGCAGTCCTTTTCTTTGCTTTCAAGATGTCTGATACTTTTCCTCTGGAGGTTGGATGTTCAGTAAATCGATTAGAGACACTAATAGCGCTTTTCCACAACACAGTTCCAGCATGGCATACTGATACTAAATGTGATGTCTCGGTCACTGATTGGCAGTGAGTGCCGTCACTGGAAGAGTCATGGGCACAACGTCTGACACAAGAATCAAACCAAACAATGTAGATTGGTTGTAAAGATTTAAACATTCCAAAAATGTGTTAATCTCCATCATTCAACAAGGAAAGTTCTAAAATATCAATATTTAACAGAGTCTGGTGTGTTTAGCGACAGCACCGCCGAAGGCCGGCGATCGTGAACCGCATCATAACCCCTTCCCCCATAATTTAGTTCAGTGACTGTGTCTGTGCTCTGGTCATGCAGGACAGGAAGTATTTAACTAATCTTTTTTTAAAGGAACTGTTACTAATGATTCAGTAAACCGAAAAGAACTGTTTTGCTCATCACTAGTTTGTAGGTGTGTCGCATATAAAACAATGTCACAGGAGTTTCGTGCCCACGTCTAGGAGATTCTAATCAAAAAGAACACCAAATCAAGTAGAGTCGAGCCATGCCATGCCAAGCCATGCTGGAACTGCGTAGTGGAAAAGTGCCATATGTCATTCTTGAAACTGGAGGAAATCTGATACACTGAAATGTTTCCATAAAAAAGCTTTGAGAGCACTTTCTTGACATATTGTGAGAGCATTCAAATCAAATTAAAAGAAAAAGGTTAGATGGCAGATTCCACACCCACAACCTTTTTTTATTTTTGTATGGAAAGAAAAGGAAGGAAAGAGCTTTACTGTCATTATACAACCAAAATTGTTTCGTTCAGATCTGATAGAGTGTTGATCAGAGCTGCTACAACTGCATGCACCTCTACAATGAACCAACATGACCAAATGTGTCTAATATTCATATATATTTGGATGGTTGGAGGAAACCGGAGTGCACGGATACTTGGAGGTTCAAAGGCTAGGCTGGTTAAGAGTGGGAGTTACTCTGACCAAACGATCTGATCACTGCATTTGTTATTGTTATTTCACTTTTGCACATTTATGAAACCATTGCTAATTGTATTGTTGTTTAAAAAAATAAATAAGAAGGGCTAATCAAAGAAAATCAAATTTTCCTCTGCATTTCCATTCAAAAAGAATTGTTTTTGCTCCAACTGGAGTCACCCCCTGGTCCTAATGAGACAACAACACCCATACTCAATTCATGGAGGGCAGATCTAAAAGTAGACATTTCAAACAATGATTTGACCACAGCCTGTAAAGATGCACAGACACAATCAGCAAACACTATTTTAAAATTATTTCAATACAACTGGTTAATGCAGACCTGCATAACCCCTGTCAAACTTCATAGATATAACGTAGAAGAACATTACTGGTAAATAAACTATGCTGTATTTACAGGCAAAGTGACTAATAGCTCTGGAAAAACAATATGGCACCTTCCATTGGAGCTTGGATGAAATGTATGGCACAGTCCATGTCTATGGAGAGGATAACATATTTTAAAAAATAATAATTAATTGGGTGTGCATAAAGGGATCTGGAAACCATTCAGTGACTTTATGAAGAGAAAAGATTTAGTAGAGCTTCTACAGTTGAAAAATTCAGCTTAATTTACTCACTTAAGGTTACCCCAGAAGGGAATGGAAGAATAGTAATACTAAGTGGAAAACTGAATGCACTGTGTCAACATTTGTATTTATTGTACTGATTCATTTTTATATTATGTATTTATTTTGCTTTTGTTTTAAATTGAATGCTGTATTATAGTAGTAGTAGTAGTAGTAGTAGTAGTAGTATATAAGAGAATATATATGTTGAGTGTTGGTGGGTATCCATAAAATGACATAACTGACATTTGTACCCTGCTCTGCACTGCATAGAAAAATAAATAATAACTTTGTTCAAAATAAGGTTGTTGTTTTTTTCAGTTTTATTGTAATTGCACAAAGACAATAATTGTTTTTCCCCAATAAATCTTTTAAGTATTCAACATATCTTCCCTCAAAACTGTTGTCAAAACATTTGTATTTATTGTACTGATTAATTTTTATATTATGTATTTATTTTGCTTTTGTTTTAAATTGAATGCTGTATTATTATAGTAGTAGTAGTAGTAGTAGTAGTAGTAGTAGTAGTAGTAGTAGTAGTAGTAGTAGTAGTAGTAGTAGTAGTAGTAGTAGTAGTAGTAGTAGTAGTAGTAGTAGTAGTAGTAGTAGTAGTAGTAGTAGTAGTAGTAGTAGTAGTAGTAGTAGTAGTAGTAGTAGTATATAAGAGAATATATATGTTGAGTGTTGGTGGGTATCCATAAAATGACATAACTGACATTTGTACCCTGCTCTGCACTGCATAGAAAAATAAATAATAACTTTGTTCAAAATAAGGTTGTTGTTTTTTTCAGTTTTATTGTAATTGCACAAAGACAATAATTGTTTTCCCCAATATATCTTTTAAGTATTCAACATATCTTCCCTCAAAACTGTTGTTATTTTTGGATACAACCAAAAAGTATACGGGAGTGATTGGCGTCCATTTTTACACACTATCTCCAACACTGCTTTACTGATTCGAAAAGTTTACGTTTGAAATGATGTAATTTTAAAAAAAATTACCAAATGAATTCTCTCCATCTCTTACAAAGGTTGTGTGCGAGTGCTGTGTACACCAGTCCTCCTGTGATGTTTGTATGTACAGTATGTATGTCCAGCTGCTTTTCCCCATTTTGCTTTTAAGCAACTTGTGTTATTTCCCTGCTGTTTCTGAAAGCCCTGCTATATTGTTTCGGTAATAGCAGTCTTGGTTTTTCTTTTCATCAGCTTCAGCCAGAATATTATTCACTCTATTGATACAACACTAGTTTCATATTTCTTTGTTACTTTGACGACAATGTTCTTCAATCAGCATCACATTTTTACATTATGTATACATTAAATTATATATTAGATACATCCACAAATGTTAATCAGTCATCAATGGAATATATATATATAATACATCACAAAACCTGACAAGCAATATAATTGACCCTTATACTGCCCTCATAGTGCTTTTCACATAAACTGTGCCTGACTGTACTACAGAGAACGCTATGACATTGCAAAAAAGGTAGCAATGGCTGGATTGTGAATGGTATTTATATTGTGCTTTTCCAGTCTTGATGACAAAGCTGCTATGGATACAAGCTAGGAACAGGCTGAACCCAACAATGCACAACTCAACAGTAAAATGTCTCAAGGTTGAACTATGGCAGAGGTATCCAAAAACAGCTGGCAAAAAATAAAATACACTTGGATATTTCACAAGGAATAGTAATTATGGTGCACTCAACTCAAAGGATGAAACTGAACTGGCAGAGAACACTAGGGAAGGGCAGATATATACTCACCAGGTGAGTGGAGACAATTAGACACAGGTGGAACACACGGGCAGGTGCAGGTAATCAAAGGGGAAACACATGAGGGCAGGACGTGAAAACACCTTAAATATGGAAACTGGATAGACAGGACTGTTTTACACTACAGTGTTTGCCATTCACTCAGTCATTCACACATCTTTCATACCTATTCACACAATGTTGGCACAGACTTCAGGAGCAACTTGGGGTTAAGTGTCTTGCCCAAGGACACGTTGGCATGTAGACTAGCGGAGCAGGGGATCTAACCCACAACCTTCCACTTGAAGGTCGACTGACTCTACCATTATCGCCCCATGGATTGTATATGTGAAATGAAGTGATCACTACAAAAGTGGAATCTGTCACCTTGTTCCGTCTCTTTGCTCTTTTTACAACTCTGCTGTCTCTCTGGATATTTGGTGATCCTGTAAAATGGTCTCCTCTTTGCTTGTCCTTGTGGATCTGGGGAAGCAACTCAGATTCCCAGAAGACGTCACAGAGAAGCTTTAGACAGGACATAGTGCTGTTCTTTAAAACAGGTGGCCATGCTAGAGCTAACAGCTCCCTGGGAGGAGAGAATGGAAGAGGCTAGTGAAAGGAAGACAGGGAAACAGGATAGCCGCATTAGGGGGTGGCATGAATTGGAGAGCAGGGACTTTGCATACAGCCTCCTGGACATCACTGGAGCATGTAAAATGAAAGCCATCAGTAGCGGCTCAGAAGCTGTGGAGAGGCTGTGGATTAGAGTGGACTGTCAGTGGGTTGATGCTTCTTGGACACAGGCTGGAAATTGTTCACTCCTGGAAGTTGAAAGACCCAAACCCCCAATGACCCCAGGTATCAAGAGATATACTCTATGTTATAACAAGAGTCTAATGTTTGTGTCAGGGTCCGCTTTCCCCTGCTTCCTGCCTTTTATTTTGTTAAGATGTCTTTTCCTGTGCAACCCTGTTTTTGCCTTTTCATTTCAGGAGACTTGACCGGGCTGCTGGGCGGAGTTTCCTCCTCACACACCTGCTGCTCATTACCCTGATTTCCTCCTCGCCTTTATCAGCTGGCTCCTTCTTGCAGCAGGTGTCAACGCGTCTCACTTGCTACCCGGTACTCTAACACTCCAGTTCTAATTCAGATCTGCTCGTTCCCATGCCCTTTTGCTCCATTTTTAATACGAAGACTTTTCCCCTTTTTTCCTACTTTTCCCGGGAGATCCTCGCCCAGCCAGCCTGTCAGTCTCCTCGCTTTTTGTTATCTTCAGTTGGCTCAAGTAATTTAGGTTTTTGTATTTTTGTAAATAAATTCAGCTCACTTTGTTTTTTCAACCTGGCTCCCGCTCTCCTTTTTGTTGGTCCATACATGCCCAGTGTAAATCTTAACAGTTTGTTTCTTGTCAAACAAGAACAATATCGATTGGAAGTGTTGAAATAACATAATGACAACATAATAACAGGACACTAAATCAAATGGACTGTGTGGCTGAGGTTTAAATCACTGTTGTAAATGTTAAGAATAATCTAAATATACAATATATGACATTGACGGCAACACGGTTGGTGTAGTGGTTAGCACTCTTGCACTTGCAGCAAGTGGCTCGCTACGTGGTCAGAACAAGGGCCTTTCTGCATGTGAACATGCATGAGTTTGCATGTTCACCCCGTGTGTGCGTGGGTTTTCAACGGGCTCTCCGGCTTCCTCCCACAGTCCAAAAACATGCAGATTTGGGGATTAGGCCAATTGGACACTCTATATCAGTGTTTCCCAACCCTGGTCCTCAGGGAACACTGTCCTGCATGTTTTAGATGTTGCCCTGCTCCAACATGGGTCATTATCAGGCTTTTTCAGAGCTTGAAGACGAGCTGACCATTTGAATCAGTTGTGTTGGAGCAGAGCAACATCTAAAACATGCAGGACAGTGTTCCCTGAGGACCAGGGTTGGAAACACTGCTCTAAATTGCCCATAGGTGTGAATGTAGCCCAGCGATGGACTGGTGACCTGTCCAGGGTGTACCCCGTCTCTCACCCTGGAGTTAGGCACCATAAAGTGGTAGAAAATGAGCAAGTGAGTGTTACATAATTCCACTTTTTATTTATTTTAAACACTCAAATAAATAGATATTGTAAACATTACTAGCATCTCCTGGTATCTTGTATTTACTGAAAATTTTCATAATTTAGTGTTCAATTGATTTAGTGATGCAGACAAACATACACACCTTTTATCGATAAGGGAGGGGAGTTCTGGCATTTATATTTTTTCCCACTGAGCACAAATGATTTAATCTTTTTTGTCATGTTTTTATTCAGTTTTTATTTGCTACAATCTAAACTCACAAGTTAAGCCAGGATAAGTAAACCAAAGTAAAGATTTACAAATAATTTACACAGTATATCTTTGTCTACAGAATCATCCCATTCCTCTTGTGCACTGGAGCATTAAATTTAAATTATTTCCTCCGTCCCTCCTATTTCCTCTAGCTGTGTCCCATTTCCTTTTTTTATTTTCTGCAGACTGACTCAGTTTCCCCCGCTGCTTGTTCATGCAGGACATACATTTAAGAACTGTTCACAAATTAATATTTGATATGAGAATAATTACGGAGATTCGTTTACTAATCAGTGTGTGTGTGTTCTTGTATTTGCTGCAGAGTGAGGACCAAATATCATATAAACCCCACAGAGTGAGGACATTTTGGCTGGTCCTCACTTTTTCAACCCTTAAAAGCACTTTTTCCAGGGTTAAGACCTGGTTTTAGGGTTAGGGTTAGAACTGTGTTTAGTTTTGGGTGAGGGTTAGGCATCGAGTTGTGATGGTTCAGGTTAGTTTAAGGGGCTAGGGAATGTATTGTGTCTATGAGGGTCATGCATGTGTGTGTGCCTGGTATTCCTTATGTTGTAGTGATCTAAATCTGTTTACACAGCCACATTGTGGGGACTTGTCTTACTTACGGGGACAAAAATCAAGTTCTCATAATGTAAAGTATTACATTTTAAGGTGAAGACATGTTTAAATGTTAGGCTGAAGTTGGGGTTAGGTTAGGATTAGGGTCAGGGTTAGAGCACTAGTAACTATGTTTAAGGTTAGAGTAAGTCTCCAGGAAATGAATGGAAGTCATGGAAAGCTGTGTGTGTGTCTGCTGTATCATTTCTTTTTTGTTTTGTTCTTATTGCTGGCAATAAAGAAAACACTGTTCCTTTGTTTCCTTTGAATAGAGAAATAAATTACAATTTATAAGGCATGATGCTATGACTAAAGGTGCAGCAAAACATTTGTTTTGTGTTCTGAGTCTCAGATTGTGCGTGTGCCTGTTTGTGTGTTCCTGGGAGTTTGTGCTCATATCTCTTCACAGAAATAGAAACACAGGAGGAGAGAAGAGGAAACAAAACAAAACAAAACAAAAAAGAGTCTGAAGTGTCGCTTGTGAGTAATTCCAGAGCAAAACAATTGAATTGAATTTCTTGAACATTGATTAAGCAAATATTGACTTGAGCTTTCAGTTATGGAAGTATCAGAAGTTGCCATATGATTATTCTCCATCAGCCATTTGGAAACTCTATTTAAACCTTAATGGATGTACTCAGAAGCCCGCAATTGGGGCTTTGAAATAGTCACAGCGTTAGGAGGCAGAAACAAGAACCTGTGGTGAGCAAATCGATAGAAACTTCATTACATGGAAGCCTGGCTAGTAATCTCCTTGGCTGCAGCTGTGAGGGGCACACACTCTTAGCACAGCACCTGTTCTCAATGATATATCCAGCCTGCACCTGCAGCAACACACACACACACACACACACACATACACACACTGAGCTCTAACACTCTCAGACTATCTTACCATCTCAGTCTGTCTACCTATCAAATACAAGCTCACAAGGTTTTCATGTTATTTTACACTCTCCCTGTCTGTCTCACCTCTGCAGATGAGCTTCTCTCACCTACACCATGAGCCAAGATGCATCTTTAGCAGCCAACAAGAGCAGAAGGAGCAAAAACTGAGAGGAAAGAGTGAAGGAGAAGAGCAGGGGAGGTGTGTGAGAGTGAGAGTGAGAGAAACACAGACACAGAGAGATTCGGGGCTGGTTGTAACGGTTGAGTAGATTTTCATCTGTGCCCCTAAATTGTGTAGTATGCTCTTATGCTGAGACAAATCTATTTCAGTAATAATAATAATAACTGTATAGCACATTTTAAAGTTAAGCACACAAAAAACAAACAGAATACAGACAGGAAAACCAAAATAAAATGAAACAAAGCAATCAGGCAGCACTTAGCCTTTTATGTAAAAACCCAGGTATATTTTGCAATAATAACTAAAAATTTTATCTTCTGCCTGTGAGAAAATGAGGTGGAGAAATGACAAATCATCAACTTATGTGGCGTAAAATACGCCCCTTTTATATTTTAATTCATTCTTTGTTTTGTATTTAAACCTTTATTATTTATGTCTTTATTTATCAATAGGCAATGTGTCTTATTTTCTTGTAGACACTAAAGAAAATAACCGTTAACCATTATATCATATTTTGTTAAGAAATGTTTTCTCCTGTTCTGGAAAAATCAACTTCTTCCTTATTTCAAAAGATTCTGGCCTTAATAATAGAGTTCGTGACATTTAAAGACTGGCTTATGAGATATGGTCTGGGACATTTATCTGAAGAGTTATAGCAGCCATTGATTACTACCTGTCTTTAGGGTTAATTTTTAAATTACTGGTTGGAGAATTATGATTAAGATATAGCTTATAGTCCTGTGTGATTTGAAAAGCATTCTGTTTTGTTTTGTATGTCACTCTGTTTGTTTCTGTTTTTTTTTTTTAATATTTAAAACAAATGAAGAAAGGAGAATGTAAGCCCCTTTTAAAAATTTCTGCCCAAGCATTTCACACTAATCTATTTCTCCTATAGAATAAAAGGACCAGTAAAAATACAATAGTAGATTTTAGAGCAGTCATAGTAGAATTTGCATTTTTTTTTTTTTTTTTTTTTTTTGGTCCAAGTAGAAACAGGCCAGTAAAGATTTATGGATTTGGACTGGTTAATATGACGTATTTTGTTATAACAATTGAGCCAGTAGGTGGCAGTGACAGCGCAAGAACAACCAGGCCTGACTGCACATTAAAGGAAGTCATTTTGTACTCTGTTCATTATCCTCTGCAGAGATATAATGTAGATGAGGCTTGTCCTGGGCTTTTACACTCAGTCCTATTCATATACAAAAATACAGAAGTAATCACACATCTCTTCCTCCTCCTCTCTGCTCCTGCTTGGCTTCATGGTCACACATACAGAGGGGTAATATTGAGGCTTGTCCTCCAGAGAGTGACGGATGCAGCTGCAGTGCTGCCTCATGCAGGAGTGTGTGGAGCTGGAAAAGGTTGTTCAGTGATGGAATTAAAGACACAGGATTGGCTATTAATTGTCTTACATCACACTGAATTAGCACATATTGGTGCTAAAGGTCAATAATGGGACTTTATCAAGAGGGAATATCTACTGTGTGCTAATGATGGCCATTATGCATCCACACATATTGCAAAGTAAAGCAGAACCATGATGATAAAAGTCTCTTATGACCCATTTTAGGCCAGGCTGATATAACATATTAGGAGTGAATGGATAATCTCTGTTGCTAGGTGTTTCTCAGTCATAACAATAAGAAGACATCTAGTTTGATGATGTCAGGAAACAGCATGGGACTGTGAGAGTTGTTTTGTTTCCCTGTGCATTTGCTGTTTACATGGAGAACATCGACAGCAGCAGATAAAAATAAATAAGAAACAAAACAAATAAATAAAATTAAATTTAAAAAAAAAACACAAAAGACTAAGGAGTGGTACTACGTTCTGCAGTCTGATGTTTAATAGGAAGTTATAGGAGATGGTGATGCTGATGATGTCATTAAAAGGTGACCAAAACGAAACTGTATGGAGTCGAGGAGGTGCCACCTGTGGAAAGAACTCTATTAATAATGCCTGTTATTGTTTGTCATATGCATCAGTGTTTTTAGCTTTGTTGTGAAGCAACTTGTGGATTTTTCCTACCAAAGTAAGGTAGGAAATAAGCTACAACCTTGTTTTCCAAGAATGGAACAATAATGATTTTATAGGCATTACATTGTATTATGCTGATGGTGTTTCCAGGAATTATGAAAAATATGTGTTTTTCTCCTAAATAGATGCTATGGTATAATCTATAGTAAATAAGTTAATATTGGTTATATTGGTACTAAACCTGTATCATGGTGATGATATTAACTATTATTCTGAGTACAAGTTTGCAAAACATAATGGTAAGGTAAGTGTTTTACAAACAGGTGTGATAATATAATCTAGATTGAAGTAATGAAGCGTGTAGTCATTTTGTATTCATAATAATACAATATTGAGCATTTGCCTTGTCAGTGTTGCCATTTGTGGATGGTCCCTGTCTGTCACATTTCATAAAGGATGGCAGTCGGTGAAAACAAGGTTGTAGCTGATTGTCTAATTTACTTTGGGAAAACTTCACTACTTCTGTCACAACAGTACCACTAATGATAATAATATAACGCAGATATTATTTTCTTCTTACTTTATTGGCAGTTGAATTTTCAATAAAGTTAATAACCTATAACAAACTAACACAAACACTTTATTAATGTGTGGCCACATGATGTTTTTTGCCCCACAGATGTCACCTCTCAGTCTCCATAAAATGTTACATTGAACAGAAATACTGAAATCAAGGTGACCCTTTAAAATAAGGGTACTAATTTTAATTAATATCAGTAAATGCTGTAATAAGCATTTATTGAGTTAATTCATTCATTTAATAATGTTATTTAGGCTAATTAAAGCATCAATTCATACATTATTTTGAACACAGTAATAATAATGTTATAACTGAATAAGCATTATTTAACTATATTTCAGCATTTATTAAACATAGTTAACATTTATTAATGCTCCTCATGAACCTTTCCGTAAAGCTGATCATGTATCACTTCATAGTCTTCACAAAAACATAAGCAGGCTAAATAAGCCTTACAGGAACACAGCTTATTAACCATTAATAACCTTTATTAATGCTCCTTGTGAGCCTTAAACGACCACATAGATATTAACATTTGTGGAACATGTTTCTCACTTTACAATAAGTGTCACAAGGATCATTAATAAGTGTAAAGTATGCTTCAGTTATGCTTAACAGAGTTAAGTAATGATAATTACTAGTGCTAGTGTACATAAATGAAGTGTCACATAAGGGAAACAAAATTTCAACCTTTAATAGATGTTAACTAAAGAAAGACATTTACAGTCATTTTAAACTGTCGGTTAACAATTATTAATGCCAGTAGCAGTAGCTTTGACCCTTGAGTAATATACAGATTAATAACCCCATTAATGTGAATAACTTTAATCAATGGTTTGTTAAAACATGACTTAACTGTTAGTCAATAATGTTAACTAATGTAAAGTGTTACCAAAACCATAAATGATGAACTTTGCTGTAATGTACTTTAATGCTTGGCAAACACTGACTCTTGTAACCAAAGCCCAAATTTGTTTTTCTCTTAAATTAATTAAAATTAATAACAAAAGAAGTCAGAAATCAGATTGTTTGATGATCTGAATATATGATATTCTACTGGAACATTAAATGTTGTAAGTAACTGGTATATCGGACTGCAGTGGGTTGATCTGCCTAGAGGCAAATCTACACATTATTATTGTTATTATTACTAACAATGCAGCTGCACTGCCGGTTTCTGGAACACTACAAATGAAGCAGCCGTTCCAGCTGGCTCAGTGACTAATTACATTTACAGGCTTCATTGGTTCATTTGTACTGCACAAATGTCACATGCAATCTATCACACATCAAGCTATTTAGATTACGGTAATAGTTCAGCTCCCTAATGTTTTGAAGCATTTACACAATTACACTGATGGGCCCAAAGGGAGACTGACCAGAGCAGGTCACAACAATGTGAGACTTTCCCTCAAGGAAACTCCCTTTGATTAATGAGCATCCCGTGTCATTCTTCTTTTTATATTATTTATTTGTTTGTTTGTTTGTTTTTTTTTACAAATTTTCTGCCTTTGATGAAAAACATCTTATGTAAATAGGTACGCAGTTATTATTTGTTGTAAAATATAGAAATGTTGAATGAAGATGAATGCATGTGGTTGCTGCTCCTGTAGATCACAGCTTCTCTTCCAGGGGTTCACACACATGCAACATGCAGTGAAACAACAACAACATACAAATATAAAAAGCATTAGCATGTATGCATCTTTTCACGAAAAAAAAAAAAAAAGCAAATATTTCAAACAAAGCTTAAAGTAAAACTCAACTGGAAGTACTTCAGTTTCACAGCAAATTATTATGTGTATATTTACAATAAATGACTGTGCACTGCTTTCACAGAAAGGTACTGCATCATTTTATAATAAATTACTGTAATAATTTACACAGTTATACCATATATTACTGTGATTTAGCGTTGTTTCCTGTATAGTAACGATGTCACACAGTGTATTAAAAAAAACACTTATGGCCACACTTAACACAATAAAAAGACAAAAATATCGTATTATATTGTGAATTATTGCAGCTGAAAGTTTTGAAATGTACACTTAAATTCTTGGAAATAGTATACGCTGTATATAAAGTCAGTGGTGGTTTGATTATATGTATTTTTTGCTAACAGTGACTGGCCCAAGACATGTTTGCATTTCTGACTTTCCACTGCCAACGAGGAGAATGCAGGGCGATGCCAGTTCTAAGTTCAGAGTTCCAATGTAAACAGAACACAGCATTAGGTGTTCACTTTTTTACTTTTTTTTTTAGCAGTATACTTTTGCTCAGCAGCCGTTTTGCTGGAAAAGCAAGTGGCAACATTAATGGCAGCTTTATTCATGTTTAGATTACTTATGACTTATTGTGACTTACTGTATATCACAATGCTGCTGTTGTTAACACACTCAACAAATCATCCTGAAAACCAGAGTTTTATAGTTTTGACTGTCTTTGCACAGATTTGATGAAGTTTTCGAGCATCTCCTGAGTCATGGAGCTCTCTTGGTGCTATCAGAATAGCTTAGTGGCACTTTGATTAAAAAGGAAAAGACCAGGGTTAACAGAACATCTGTTAGAAAATCTGAGCAGAGATTACCCAGCATCGTTTGACGCAGCAGCAAATTGTGTAATTAAGACCAAAGTAATACAGCCTCTTGGCCTTGTTCAACCTTTGAGATTTTTTTTTTTGTGTGTAACACTATTCCAGAGCATATTTAAAAAATTGTATTTTTAAAATACAACTAAAAGTGTTATAATATTACAGAATGTAGTTAAAAATGTTATACAAAATATAAAATAACTTTCAAAAGGTAATTACTTTAGATTATTTTAATTGATTTCAGAGTCTTTTTTTTTTTTATTATTACAAATTCTCCTTTTCTCCAGTCAGTTGTTATCATCATGAGAAAAGTTGTGACTTTACGAGAGCCAACAGACACAGAGGTCACCGTCTCAGGTTGAGTGACACATGAACTGTAAAGCAAGACTGGCTTTCGTGTTGCAGCTCCTTGTAAAGCAACTGCTACAGAGTAAATAATCTAAAGAAGAAGAAAAAACAGCCTTTAACATTTGACATATTATTAAAGCATTACTGTCCTGATTCATGCCCACTTTGACTTAATTGGACTAAGGGTTTTTTTTCCATCAGTAATTTTCTTTAAAAGCATGATTACTTTAACAATATAGATGATTCGTGTCATCTCTAAATTTGAGTCTTCACTGATGATAAAGAGTTGAGTCTCTCAAAACCTCATAAACACATGCCAAAACACATTAAGGTGGGAAATGACTTATTACCCTCATCAGCTGTTTTCCTACGCTCTTAAGTCTACTACATCTACAGTCTGTGCTTCAAGAGATATTCTCTTTCCAGCCACTTTATTAGGTTGGTTTCAAGAGCATTATTATCACTTTGGTTGTAATAAATGGTCATTTGAGTTGATCTGATTTATCAGAATACAAACTTGTGTGCACAAAATATTAAGAATAACTTGAATCAATTTATCAGACATATAACCACATAAAAGAAAAAAGTAACAATTACATAAAAGGGAAACGTGCAGTATCCACAAGAGCAGAGACAAGACCCAGTTTATATTGGAAAACCATATGGAGACTATTGAGCTGACAGAATATATTATTCTAGAACTGGTTTTGATCTGTTATGAAGACAAATCTAAAGAAAATGCATTTGTACTGTAGAAAATTCTAAATTTTGGATCCTCAGTAGAGAAAGCAGATAGCAGAGTAGAATATTCTATGATGTGTAGTTATAAAACTAATATGGATTAGATGTATTATGAGATGTATTATGTCCACTCACTACATGCTTATGATGAGGCGTGACAGCAAGGGCCTCATGAAATGAATGTGTCTGACTTTGTCTCAATCCATAGCTCCAGCAGAGAACTTCAATTACTCATTTGTTTTTTTTCTCTCAGTCTGCTTCCAATCCCAGCAAACAGCTGGCCAGGCATTTAGAACACATGGGGATTATGAGGTTGATTTAGTTAAAGGCTCAATCCAGAGTCAGACCGCAGCAACAATTTATGACAAAATCACCTCTCTTCTGGCATTGTTTAGATTGTGTACGCTTTTCATGCATAATCTAACCTAATCTAATCTTTTTTAATAATTTTATTTTATGTTTAATTTTTATTTTGTTTAGCATGCTCTTAATGCTTTTGATCATATACACTGTATATACATGTACAGTATATACAGTGTATATAGTATATACAGTATGTGGGGGTATATATCGATTCTATTCTATTTCATTCTATTCTCTTCTATATTATATATTTTCTTTGGTTAATTCTTTACAGAAGTTTTAACTTACATCTTGTTTGTGTCACTAAAAACTCAGCTGTTATTACTGTGTTTTCATGTTCCCACAGAAATTCAAACTCTGCTGCTGCTGCTTTTCACAAAACATGGGTGTGTACATAAAATGCAGGTGTGTTTATGGTTGAGTGTTTTGCTTTTGTTTGTTTTTTTTTATGGCATGTGTGAAAGTTGAATCTGTGTATTTCAAGTTACAGTTCCCAGTGGGCTCTCATTGGTTAAGAAAGAGGGTCTGATTTGCATAAAGTGGGAGTGTCCTGAGCCTGCACTGGGATGAATGACTTGTTCAAGTCAGACAGCAATAAGGCATTGCACTCAGCAGAGGTCTGCACTGCTCAGCACTCAAAATGCCTGAGTTAATTCAGCGGCCGCTCTTACTGCTGTGAGTGAGTGGGAATGCTGGACTGACATGAACATGATCAACTGCAGACGGCCCAGCCTTAGCAACAGAGGAGGGATATGGGTAAGTTTTATCATACTTCACTAACTTTACTTTAACAAAACTGAAATTTTATGATACATAATTTATTCATTTTTTTCAAACTGAGGCACAGACACCACTAGGCCCTTGATATACTACAGTGTTTATCCTCACGTCACTGACTTTTCTTCTGAATCCATCAAATTCCTTGGATTATCTGCCTACAAAAGTGATCACAATGAGAGTTAAAGTGTGTGTAATCATTACAGTTTACATTACAATCATGGATGCCTGTGAAAAATAAAGCATGAGTAAAGGCTCCTTTTTCAAATGTCTTTAGAATCTTTTTGAAGGAAAAGATGTTTTCATATCTTTTCTGCAACTCTTTACTCATCCTCTTAAAGTTGTGCACAAATGTAAACTACAAATGTAAACAGTTGGGTAAAGTTCAAGTGATAATGAGAGTTGCATACAGTATGTGTAATGGTAACATTTAAAATCATGGTTGTGTGTCTGCTACTTAAAAAAAAAGTCAGTTTCACACAGAAATAAAGCATCAGTAATGCCTTTCCTTTGCAAATCTTACTGCAACTTTCATTATCTTTAATCATCTTCCTAAAGGTTTAAAAAAAAAAAAGTTAAAATGAATGAGTCTAGTTCCTTGGATCAGTTGGCTAAAATAATCAATGAGAGTTACAGTATGTGTAATGATTAGAGTACAGGTTATGGATGTACGTGTCAGAAAAAGTCCATTCTACTTGAACAATTAGTCAATTACTTAAACTGAATACATCTAGTTCATTGGAACAATTGGCTAAAATAAACATAATATTAAGGGTTACAGTATGTGTCATGATTACAATTCAAATCATGATTGTATGTGTCGGTTACTAAAACAAAAGAGTCACTTTCACAGTGAAGCCTTTTTTACAAATCTTACTCTTTTCTGCATCTTAATGTGTTGTTTTGCTATCTTACTCATCTACAGGGATTGTGCATCCTCCTGCTTTACATCAGCCCTCTCTCCTGTTTTGCAAATTTCGGCCAAGCAAAAGAGGTCATCTATAAGATAAAGGAGGGATTACCCACTGGGACCTTCATCGGGGCCATTGGGGTCGACTTAAAGTTGGATTTCACCGTCCAGCCCCCTTTACTGTTCAATCTCCCACAAATGGTCAGTCACCAGTATGTGAACCTAAATAATACCAATGGGGAGCTTTACACATCTGCTACAGAGATTGACAGGGAGACCCTCTGTCCTGATAACTCAGCACGGCATGGATGTGTCCTCTCACTGGATGTGTTTCTGCTGCCTCAACAGTACTTTCAGCTAATCAAAGTCAAGATTATAATTGAGGACGTGAATGACAACAGGCCAAAGTTCCCCGTGAATGAGATCTGTATATCTGTCCCTGAAAACACACCTGTCAGTGCTCGTTTTACAGTGGAACACTCTGCCATGGACCCAGACCTGGGTCTTCATGGAGTTCAGACCTACTGGCTGGTAAATGACTTTGGCAAGTTCACGATGGATGTTGAGGAGAATGAGGGAGGTGAGCTCACTCCCTTCCTCATTGTGACAGAAGCCTTGGACAGAGAGGAACAGGCTGAATACATAACAGATATCATTGCAGAGGATGGAGGGACCCCTCCTCTACTCGGCGCAGCCACTTTTAAAATTGTCATCACAGATGTAAATGATAATTGCCCCCAATTCACGTCCACACATATTAACATCAGTTTACATGGAAATGCAAGCAAAGGGGCACATTTGGCACGTCTGCACGCTTTTGACCCCGACCTTGGTGCTAATGCGCAGATCAGCTATGCTTACAGTGACAGAGTGCCAAAGGACACGAGGAGCTTGTTCCATTTGGACAAAATCACAGGCTTGATTAAGCTAGCAGCAAAAATAGACTCTGTCACAGCCACATTTTACAAACTCACTGTTCTGGCGAATGGACCAGGTTGTATTCCTGCTGTTGCCACAGTCACCATCCATATCATAAAAGATATCACTGGACCTCCTGCTGTCATACCCCGGTATATCGCACCAGAAAAGGATGGAGTGGTGACAGTCAAGGAGTCGGAGCCAGCGTTCTCTCCAATTGCTTTTTTTACTGTAAAGAACATTGATAGAAACCAAAAAGTGGACTGTCATTTGGAAGGGACTGGTCCCTTCAGACTTGGCCCCTATAAGCTGTTCAAGAGCGAATATCTGCTGGAGACAACAGAGCCCTTAGATTATGAAAAGACACAGGAGTACAATCTTATTGTGGTTGCGAACAATACTCAAGGACTTGTCATCAAGACGTACCTCAAAGTACAGGTACAGAATGAGAATGATAACACACCAGAGTTTCAGCAGTCTTTAGTGGAAATATCCATTGAGGAAAACAATCCACCAAATACTTTTCTGACCAAGCTCCAAGCCACAGACCTGGATGGCGACGGCCAAGGGAAAGTCAACTACCTCCTGGGAGGTGACGCACCTGGGATCTTTGCTGTGGATCGCGAGACGGGAGTCCTGACTGTAGCCACATCGCTGGACCGCGAGGAGAAAGAGAAATATCGCTTCATTGTGAGAGCAGTGGATCAGGGGACACCCAGGAGGGAGTCCATTGCAACTGTGGTGTTGACTGTGCAAGACCGCAATGACAACAGCCCCCGCTTCATCAACAAGGACTTCACTTTCTTTGTGCCAGAGAACTTTCCTGGTTATGGTGAGATCGGGGTCCTCTCTGTGACAGATGCTGATGCAGGAGAAAATGGCTGGGTTGCACTTTCCATTCTCAACGGCAGTGACATCTTCATGATAGACACGGGTCGAGGCACGCTAAGGACTATGACGTCGCTCGACCGCGAGCAACAAGGGACATACCACTTGTGGATCGAGGCCATTGACGGCGGACAGCCTGCGCTTTCCTGTGTTGCCATGGTGACCGTGTTGTTGTTGGACGTGAATGACAACCCACCTATTGTCCTCTTCCCCCAGTCCAATCAGTCTTACATGCTAGTGCTACCAAACACGTTACCAGGAACGTCAATTACAGAGGTGTATGCTGTGGATAAGGATACAGGCATGAATGCTGTGATCGCCTACAGTATCATTAAAAGGAAAGGCGGTGAGCCGGGGTCATTTGCTATTGACCCAGATACAGGAAATATCACATTAAAGAGAGAGCTCAGCAACCGCGGCCTCTATAGCCTCCTGGTGAAGGTCAGTGATCATGGTCAGCCTGAACCGCTTTACTCAACAGTAATGGTCAACTTCTTCGTAAATGAAACAGTCAGCAATGAGAGTTATATCCAGAGTCTGCTGACCAGAGAAGCTGACATCGAGATAGAGGAGAGGCCTTGGTATGTTGGCCAGATGATAGAAGGGCCCGAAAGGTACGAGCTGTGCCCCTGTCAGCCTGCCCTTATTTTTCTTTCAGTGACATGCCTCGGGCTGTTTTGCTTGGTTGTTGCTCTAACATCTTACATATGCTGCAAGAGATTTAAAAAGAGCACAAAGAGAAGATCAGAGGTGGAAATGCCTTTAAAAATGAAGAATGACTCCATGCAGGTTGTGAATGGAAAGCTCAGGCAGATCTCAGACACCTAACGTCCAGCTGTCGACAAAATAAAAAAATCCAGTTTACATGAATGTTTACAAAACTCACTGTGAGAAGTAAGTTGCTCTTTTTGCTAGTGTCATATAGTGATTTAAATCACTGATTCCCAAACACTAGGTCGGGACCCACAGATGGGTCATGGGAGAAAAATTTTGCAGAATCTTTCAAATTTTTTTGTTCAGATTTTGTGTATATGTTTTAAGTGACATGCATAGAAGAGAGGTTTACTTGCAAAAGATATGTTATCACTTCAAAAATTCAAAAATACAGATACAGCTGTAAATTAGCTGTCATGATTGATGTTGTGATTTGCGTCACAATAAAAGTGGGTCCCCATGTAGAAAGTTTGGGAAACACTGATTTAAAGAATATGCCATGAGTCACACACACACTACTGCTCTCTCCTCTACACTTCTACAGTTATGAGTAGAGACATAGAGGAAAAAAGTGTCAGAAAACCAAAGTAATGGATTAGTATTGGCATCAAAAAACAGCTTTATCATAATGTAATGAGAGCAGCCCAGTCTTGGCCCTGAAGAAAATTATTGTATAAAAAATGGTTTGTCAAATTATATGCAAAACAAATATTTATTTCCTTTTCTCTTCACATCACCTTTCAAAGTTGCAAATGTGGAGAATGATTTCTTTTTGATATGTCAAAAAATCAGTGAGGTTTTTATTCATATACAGTTCAAATGTAACTCAAGATTTGTAACTTTATTTAGGGCATCCATGTTGTTACAATTTGTTTTATGAATGCTAGCGCACTAAAAGCATTCTTCATTATGAACATGTCAATTCATTTTCAGTCTGTGTAAATGGTGCCTTGACCAATTCAAACCAAATTCATACGATATTAAAAAAAACACTAAATACCATACAATGAGTTGACATAGAAAGTTCAGGAAAGATGAGTGATTTAACATTTTTCTTGTCAAAATCCCGCGTGGCGTCTTGCCCTACTTTGTGTGAAGGCTCACTGACTGTGTACTGTGTGTGAAATAGAGTCCATTATTTTCATGGGGCAAAATTTGAATTGTTGGCTCACTGTCATGCATTTGCCTCAGTTTCATATATAGTATGTCACCCACCTTTTTTCAGCCATGGAATTCTCAATGTGTCTGTGAAAACATGGTATTACAGAAGATTGAATTATCTATTAAAGATTCTATATTTTTATAATACACTGTTTTTTTCTTTTTTTATTCTTGGATTGATAACACCAGTATGTGACCCAGTGTGGTTTTTAAAAGTGCGACAATGTAGATGAGGTCATTTTCATTTGGGAGAAATTGACAATAATCACTGCTTAACTAAATGATTGTAGGTGATAGTCTGGGTCAGCTTGACAAATGCCACCATTTTGGACCACTATATGCTAACTGAAGGCTACATACCGTTGGTTCTCCAACATTCTTTAATTATAATTATAAATATTGCAAAACTTCACACACTGTACCTTTTAATTAACACAGAAAACACCACATTTTTTGTTAAATTAATGACAGCTTCTTAAATATTGTATTTTAAAATGTCCAATTAGGGTTAGATAAACAAGATTAAACCTGGTGCCTAATTCAACCACTGCTTTTTCACCTCAGATTAAGATGACACACTTTAAGAGTTAAACCGCTGACATGTTTCACTCATCGCGCAAGGTAACACCCTGGATCACACTGTGCCAACTCGTAACAAGTTACAACACACCAGTATCTGCAGTTACAGTTACTGTAAGAAGCATTTCTCATTTTTCTTGAGTGATACTGCCAACTACTGCACCGCTGGTGCAACTATTTGATTTTGAAATATCAACTATAAAATGGTTGTGATGCTTTTTTTTTTTTTTTTTTTTTTTTTTTTACTTTCCACCACATACACCCACAGTGTTTGTGGTGGAAAGTAGACCTTTGCCTTTTTTTATGTGAGTGCTGTGAAAAGTCTACACAAAAAGACTTTCACAACACATCATATTCTTGCTAACAAACATACACACACACACTTTCCCGAGTGAGAAACTGCTATTGTAGTATACTGTATGTGCTTTAAAAACCTGTTTGGGGTTTGGCTCTTTGCAAAACAGGAAACATGCAACCAAACAAGTGCTTGGAGTCCATCACCACGTGCAACTCGTCAAGTTATAATCAGCATGTCAAAGTCTGGAAAAACGTCATGTCGTGTAAGCAACAGAGCACATCATCATATTGAAACAGCTCCATGTAATCCTCAGTAATCACCACTGGCCAAAATGTAGACGACACAAATAGGCTGAAAAAAAGGATAATCATTTGTATATGTGCACACAGTTGTGTATTTGAAGACAGGTTTTGTAATGACACCACTTGATTCATGATGGGAAATAAGAAGGGAATTTTTTCGACATTATGTCATAGAGGAAGGGAAACAGAATAAACACCTGGGAGGTTCCAAAGGCCACAGAGGTTCGTCTGTGTGAGATAAAGTGAACTGTGTAGTAGTTATGTGAGAGCAGCCCTTACAAAAACAGTAGCATATAATCCAGAGAACAGGAAAAATACTGAAACATGTCAGGGGAGGCCACAGGCAAAGAACTCACCTCACTTAAAAAAGAGAAATAAAAAATTACGAAACAAAAATTACGAAACTAGCCCAAGTCAGGGGAAAAGGTAACAGTAACAAAAACAACAGGAAAAAGCACACACATCTTCAGAGATACAAGAAATATACAAAAACCTCTAATGGTAATCTATGATGGTGCTGTGAGTTCCATATCTGTACACCACAATATATTTTTTGATACAGTACATAGAATAATAAACATTTTAATACATAATGTGTACAGCAACATAAATACACACTGTTTCCTGATATTGTACTTTATTTGAAGTATAGTACATAAATGTACTTACAGGTACAATACAATAACTATTCCAAAGGGCTTATATTTGCCTTCAATTGTACCTTGAGGTTCATACATGGACTTGTAATGTACTATTTCTGACAGTTTAAAAAACAAAAAAATGAGAACAAAATTATCCAAAGTATAAGCAAATATTTTTGCTGCTATATGGGAGCATGTCGTAATTTTATCTTTAGCATCTTTCACACTAAACTTTGCAGAATGTTTGAACTGGGTGACATTACAAATGCACCAGAAAACAAAACAAGACACAGGAAGAGCTCAGTGACAATAGCTATATTCACATGTGCAAAAAGGTTCTTCATTCCAAAAGATTTCTTAAAACTGGAATTTACAATTCCATTGTTTACACTGACTTATTGATCCAATTGTGCTAATGCTGCACCAACAATTATGATGGAATTTACGATGCTGCCAAAAATGAAGCATTCTAACCAATACCAGTCGAAGCCAAAACTGATAAAAACCACAGGGCAAATTATGCAATGCAATTTAGCAAAAAAACAATTTAAACCTGGGAATAAATATGTATTTTGACCAGGGGGAATGGGGCATAAGTTTAAAAGAAAACTTTAACTTTAGGTTATTGATTTTCTTTAACCTTTTTTAATTTGCCAAAATAACCATTTGAGGTGTTTCTGACTCAAGGAAACCGAAACTGTGCGTCATGATCCAACTTGTCCTTAGAAGTAGAAGAATCAATACTAAATCAATACCTTGGTGGAGTGTTCAGTGTCAACTGACAATAAATGGGGCCAGCTTCCCAAGTAATAGATGTTAGCAGCCAAGTGTAATATGGTTTCTGCACAATTTTACACTAAGCAAACAATTACAGCATATGATTAATTGCAACAATAACAACACAGATGTCATTTCACTGTATCAACTTTTTTCCAACTCTTAATTAGCCATTTTCCCTCAGCTTGTTGAAATAGAAAACACACAACACACTCATACAAGGCCTTTAGGCCCACTGTGGTGTAAACCCAGCTCTTATGGTGATATATGCTCCTGTGTGCAATAATAAACATCGGTTCTGGTTAATAAATGGTACAGGGTTAGATTATCTAACATTAACATTCATTAATAACCACATTTTAAATTGCAGTTTCTACTTGTTAAAAATGTGTCCTGTTTTGTTAAAAGTAGCTGTTCTTTTACACCCACTGTGTTTCTATGGTGTTGTACTGGACAGCAAAAAAAATACACAAGAATTAACACTTTGTTATGACTGAGAACTGCATGTTTTAAGTGTCAGCATGATGCCTAAAATGTGCTGCCCACCATGTTTACCAATAATTTTACTTGTTTTGCCACAAGTGGCACAAAAACAAAAGAAATCTGTGAATTACTAAAGAAATGAATAAGAAAATTTTATTGCAAATAGAAAGAACACTTCTTGCGAGTGACATTTTTGTCATGTGTTTTTCAAAACAAATCATCCTTTTTAGCTGAAACTGTCTCCATTACACTTTTACCCTACAATATACACCAACTTTTCCACCTCCCACAAAAATGAAAACTTGTATGCAGTATTGCATGTTTTCAGACCTCTTTTTAAGAATAAATTGAACATACGCATTAAAACTGTTTGATGGAAACCCACACAGACTTTTAAAAATATTGGGTTATCACACCTGTAAACTGAATGAATCAATATAGTACTATTCATCAGTTGTCATCAATCTGTAAGGTTTTTTTTAAGTGGAAATGTAATGATAGTGCTAAATGTGTATTACCAACATGATGTCAAATAATCATGTTCTGTGCTACAGTGAAGTGACCAACACATATAACATCCACATGTGAGAGGTACAGATGGTACAAAAATTTGGATTAAAATACTGAATTACAAAAATTTCAGGATCTATTTGCTATTTGTCCTGCAGTAAGATACTACTGTGTGTTTTTTATCTACACATACTCCAATCCAAGATCCTTAAATGACCCTTGACACTAACCATAATTGCTTTTAACCCTTAAAAGTGACATTTGGATTCTCTGTCTCATTACATGAATCCTTCTGGAGGTTTTATACGTACAGTAGCCATGAAACAGCTGGGAAGGGTCACAAACACAAAGACATTTCCCCAGCTTTTCTACATGAATGATGCTGTATAATCCTGCTGAAAAGCCAGTCCAGCATCTTCAGAGTTACTGACAGTGGAAGCATGAATTGGCTTATATCTTACTTCAACTCTTTGTGACCGCATGGGATTAGTCTTAGACACTGAATACGATGGGTATATTATTAAAAAGACATCAGTGTCAAGTAAAAGAGGCGTTAAGACTGAGACATCATATACTGTTGGCTGTTGGAGCATTTCTTAGTAACTTGAGCCGACTATCATATGCACATGCCTTGTCTTGGCAATGTATTTCCTCTTAACAGCTGAAGACTTGAGACTCACCACTATTCCCATGACTCTGTCTCTCTCTCTCCATCTCTCCTTGAAAGTGGGAAAGTCTGTCTGAAATTACATTAAATTCTTAATGGTGTAGACAGCAAGTAATTACCATCAGCAACAGCCAGATCCCATTTCCAGATTGGCTTTATTGTCATGTCCAGGCCTTGAAATCAAATAAATAAAGACACAATGGAGAGAGACCCAGGTTGGGTTACACAGCTCTCATGAATAGGGGAGGCTACATTTCCCGTTATGACATCAAATACGACCCCTCCAAACCTCCTGCCACCCACACACTCACACTTTGTTCACCTTTTCCAGTGATGCATCTCCATATTGTCCCTCTAAAAAAAGAAAGTCTTTGATCTGAAGCATCTTATATTTTGCAGTGATGCAACAAAAATATAATCCCATCACCTGGCTTTGATCCTGCCAATGGATTACGTTACTAATTTCCCTTATTGCTTGGTTCCTATTTGCCTTGCGGCTTCATCTGGTTTCATCCCAGTAAAACACAGGAGGGCTTCCAGGGAATTAGCTGCAGTGGTGTGTTTATGAGAACATTTCTCTTCAACAAACAACTTAATTCCATCCTGTCTTGCAAATGAATTTATCTCATCACATCCCCAAGGCTGTTCCCATGGACAGTGTTGTTGCTGTTCCCATGGCTAAAGAAAAACAATTCCTATGACCTGAGGTTAGTGGTCCTCATTTATCAAACATCACACCTCTCAGTGTACAGCATGTTGGAACTAATAAGAAGCGGAAGAATATAGTGGTGATCCTGGAAGATGCCTCTTGTGTTTCTTCCATCATCACGTATGCATCCACATGTCCCAAGATGTCATGCATGACAAGGTCTACAAGTAGTCTTTTCGCCTTTGGGTGGAATACTCTATGAACGATAGTCTGCACTGAGGAACCAAGAGCTTTGAGCTGAATGTTGATGAAGAGCTTCAAAATGTAATTTAAGAACTTTGAAATTTGGGGGGCAGCATTACACCCGAAATCTACCCGAAATTATAAGTAGAGGAAGAACTTGCATAGAAACAGCCAGGTCTCCTGTCATGAAACGTGCATAATGTCACAGTATTCTGGCATACGCCTGATCAGGCTATAATCAATGCAGTGGCAAAAAAAATTATTGTACAACATAATTTGAATACCATTCCATCCATATATTTATCATTTGAGTTTACGGCGCTTGAATGAGACCAAGAAGAGAGGCAAGCAGGAAATAAGCATCACAATGTTGGAATTTCAAAAGAGCAAGGTAATTCTGTTTGTCAGAGAGCAACAGAGTGGAGAGAAATCACCACTGCGGTAAACAGTGAAGTCCAGCTGAGTTTTGAATATTTCACTATTCAGTATTTGCAAGGTTGTGATGGTTTAGTCACATGCAGAGCAGAAATAATCATTATCTTGGACAAAGGATGTTGAAGATGAATCTGCCGGTCAGGAGGAAAAGAGGGAGACCACAGAGAAGGTTCATGGATGTTGTGAAGGAGGACATGAGGACAGTTTGTGTAACAGAAAAGGACACAAGGGAGAGGACACGATGGAGGCAGATGATCTACTGTGGTGACCCCTAAACGGAGAAGTTGAAAGAAGAAGATCATTCAATTATTAATGCATTTTCAGAAAGTCACCACCTTTCATATATCTTTAACTTACCTTGAAAGTCTTGGTTGGGAAAAAACATTTACCTTTACATGTGCAAATACTGAAAAATAAACATCCTTACACATACACAAATCTGTGATAAGTCAATCTGGGACATTTTACTTTAGCAAAGTTCCATTACAACATACATTGATGGAGCTTTTGTCTTCTGCTGATTGTTCTGAGGGAGATTCTTTGGTTTTTCAAATAATGTTTCAAGGTTATTTTTTCCCTTGTATGCAGATATCTGCAACTCCATTATGACTATACTTTCAATTTCAGACCAGTCAAACCCCAGCTCCCTTGGGTTTGAACTATTTAATATGGCTGTTGATATCATGAATTTCAATGATGACAATAGTTAGAATTACTGGAAAATAAAAAAAACTGGGGATACCAACTGGAATTAAAGGCAGCCATGATTCCACTTCACAGTTAATATACTGTCTTCATAATGAGAAACTCAACATATCAGGGAAAAAGTCTGAGTGTTTAAACCATCCAACATGAAACTATATTGTTTTGATCAGTCACAATGCTGTAATAGATAGCAACATTCGATAAGTTGAAATAACCTGATATCTGTAACATTGACTGTGGATCGTCAGACTTGCCATTGGTTTGTGCAGGCGCAGATGTATCTGTGTCTGTCCTTCACAGCAGGGTCTCTGTAAGCTGCACAGTAAACTGCCCTCGGCTTAATAAATGCATTTTATTTACACTTTATAACAGTTTTAGGGTTTGTGTTGGAAAAGTTGGATGGGTTAGTGAAGGTTAATTATAAACTCCCACACATAGACACGGGTTCCAGAATGCTGGCCCATTTATTTGACATAAGCTTTACTTCATAAAACCGGGCTATTTCCGTATAGCCCGGTTTTATGGCTGCTACTTCATCATACATGAGCAAAATAGATGCCACATGAAACCTGAACATTACAAAGGAAGTCGAGAGCCAGAGCAAAGCTTGTGAGTCCATGGCAACGTTAAACTACACACATATAAATGTCTGATGACATTGCTACTGCCGTATTCAGGTAATAACAGTCTTTCAGGTCTATTCTATTATTTCACCTTTTAAGACTTGAACTTCCAGGAGCTTGTTTTTGTGCATAGAACATCTGTGAAACTTGAAGAATGTTACATTCAATATCAACCAACAATTTCTGCATATAGGAAAAATTCCTGATGCAACTACTGGTGCAAACATCAAATCACTTGTACTATTACACCAGCCCTGAGTGGCTGGCAGTCATGATGTCTGCGTCAGCTACCTTCCTTTAAACTGCTTCACTTGTTTATTAAACACCTCTTCGCTTCAGAGGCATCCTTTCTTTAGCCGTGCCTCGGCATCGTCGTCTTGGAATATGCCCGTGCCATCAGGGAAGAAAACATCCATTGATGGAATAACCTGGTCATTCAGTATATTCAGGTAGTCAGCTGACCTCATTCTTTGGACACATAGTGTTGCTGAACCTAGACCTGACCAACTGCAGCAACCCGAGATCACTGCACTGCCTCCACAGGCTTGTACAGTAGGCACTAGGCATGATGGGTGCATCTCTTCATCTGCCTCTCTTCTTACCCTGATGCGCCCATCACTCTGGAACAGGGTAAATCTGGACTCATCAGACCACATGACCTTCTTCTACTGCTCCAGAGTCCAATCTTTATGCTCCCTAAAAAATTGAAGTTGAAAAAAATTACTTGTTTTAATACATAATGACAAACATTTATATGTTCCTTATCAGTGCACATGCTGTATTTGATCTATGCTTTACACACTAAGTGTAGAAAACAAGAGGTTGCAGAAAGTGGGTTCAGTTGTTTGTCTCAGTGGCTAACCCAAACAGCAGCAAGCCAATCACCAAACAGAGACCTTCTCACTGGATAGTTATTGCACTAGCCTATTCAAGCTCAGGCCTTCAAGAGTTCAAGAGTTGACTCCAACTGGGTTATGGGCACGTTTGACAAGGAGCCTTGCAACTTCTTGGGCCCTGTCTCTATCTGGAATATCAGAGATGCAGCTGGTTGGTCTTCGTCTGCTTGTTTTGAATGACAAGTGACACTGTGTCAGGTGTGTCAAAGGGCAGGTCCCCGATGCAGATGTCATGAGAGCCAGCCACTCAGGGCTGGTATAATGGTACCAGTGCATCTGTGAATAAGCGAGGGGGGCATATCCCATAGTGAGACATCTCACTCATGCTTCCCAGAGAAACAGGGTGATTAGAATAACTGAAATTTTTTCATTAAGAGAGACTTGAGTGACCACATTTGGCCTGCAGGCCCCCATTCAGGAAACACCGATGTAGGCAATGTTATCAGGTGCTGCTGAAACATTCCGTCCTGCAGAGTAGTGACAAAGAGAAGCATCCTGTCAAGGTGGAATGCTGTTTTTAACCTTTGAAGTCTTCTAATCTGTTAATTGGTGTGACAAATAGACACCTGTATCATGGAACAGAACCTGTTTTGTCCAGATTGTTCTTTGTAATATCTTTCAAGCACTTTAAACTTTAATTTATGCATACCTAAACGTGCAATGTGCATGTAAGCAGGAAAACAGTGTGTGAAAACAGTGTGTGATGCAGCACAGCATTCATAGTGAATCAGTTTGCTCAAAAAATATTTTCATAATATTGTTCCATCACCTTCGGTCCTGAATCGCATGGTTCAAATATTGCTATTACCCATTTGATTTGGCAAATTCACACTTTTGAAATGTCATATTTGCTTCTGCAAAGGATAAACAGATTTGTTGCACAGAGCTGAACCATTTCCTTTTTTTCTCAAGTACACATGTAGATTCATTAGGATTTTTCTAAGTTTCTTAGTTTCAATTTCTTTAATTATTCTAAAGCTTTGTTAAGACAATAAAACCTTAAGGTTGGAGTTTTATTTGGGATAGCTAAGAGAATAACAAAACACTGCAACAACTGCCAGAGTTACCCACTAATTCTATCAAAATGATAGATGAACATACAAACTCAGTCTGAAACTTGGGGGCCAAAAACAACCACATAAAGGAAAACAAAATAAATGACCAAAACACATTTAAAAATACAACCAACACAGAGTATCATTCATAATAGAAAATCAGATTATCATCTGAAGGTGTTGACCATCTGCAGACACAAAACCAAAACCAACAAAGCAGGCTATCACCAACCTACATATAAACTCCCAGCTATACTGATTGCCCTCAGCTGTGGGAGAACACAGGTGCAGCTTAGATTTCCTAATTAACAAAGAAATATGTGACCTAGATACTGGATCTCTGGCCATAATAAGCCTGAATAGGTTATGAAAATGTATGAACGTATAAAACGCTCAATCTACGAGGAAATGCTTGCATTCATGAACTTTAAAGAAGCTATCACTTTGTTTTTTTGTACTGCAAGTAAAAGCCTTGGTTATCCTGCTGATAGTAAACTGATGCTTTTCTCTAACCCCTGCTGTCTGTGCTCTGTTCCCAAGCTATATATTAGGCCCCGGTCTTGCTTCTCTCTCTCTCTCTCTCAGGTCATCAGGAAGACAGAAGGCCTTGCAGCTTCAGACTCCTCTATCTTCAATCTTAAAGCCCCTCCCTTCTTTGATCAACAAATTAATTAATTTCTAAGTTCTATCGGATTAATCTCTCTTGTGGACGGTCCTTTTCCAGACAGTGGGTGGATGGAGTCTGTTCTGTGTCACAGTGTCCAGAGTCCCGTGTCCGCTCAGGTTGGACCAAAGTTTCCCCTTCCCCTGGATGAACCCGCATCTGAGAACAACACACAGCCGCGTCCCCTACACATCACCGTTAATACTTACATTGACATTTTTACCAGCTATCTGTCCCTCTATTAGCTTCTGTTACATACTCCGCCACTTTCTACATTTTCACGTTTCAATCCTTTGTAATTTTGATGTTTTGTTTTTACTCTGCTGAACCTGTCTCTGTACATGTGACACCTACTGCATGTCTGTCCGTCCCATTTTTCCTCACTCAATGTGAGGACTGAGCGTGTCACATGCTGTACAGACTGTAAAGCCCTTTGAGGCAAAATGCGTTTGTGATGTTGGGCTATATAAATAAAACTGACTTATATAAATAAAATTGACTTGACTTGTGACATGCTGCATACCCCTATACACTTCAGGAGCAATAATCCATTGTTGATTCTCTACTATTAATCAACAGTATACAGTAATGTCAATTCATTGTTCTAGCATTCGGCCACCATCAACAGTTGAGATTAACCAGAAAGTAACACTTAATTGAACAGCCACCAGAGGGTGGAACCACTGGTTGCAAAAAGAACTCAGTATGATTTATAACTCTGTGGTCTCAAGCCCTAGTTTCAGCTTATGATTAACAGCGACTGTCATCCAAAACGAGCCTGGTGACAGGTGATTTCCAGAACCAACATGGATGCTTGGTTTGAACTTCAGCAGATCTCGAGATTTCCAAAAAGGATTTTGTTTGACAACTAAAGACTACATCTGCCACACAGTCTAAGAAGAATGAGAGAGAGAAGTGGTCAGTGTGGCACTGAACCAATCGAGAGAACAACATTTTAGCTGAAGGTGAAACAATGACTACTAGTCACACTGTGAGACAAAATATGACTGTGACATGACTGTGAAGATTTCCATTTTTGCGTGACAACACTGTCAATTTCCAATGCTAACCACATGTACTGTAAAAGTATAATATAAATCAGGCTTTAGTTGTTGTTCTCCTTTCAGAATAAGAGGGAATGGCTGTAGTGTGTAGTGTAGAGTGTATTACTGTCATTGTAGGGAAGTACTACATGCCCTGCGTGGTCTGACTGTCTTTCTGACTGGAGTATCATATGAGAGCTCCTTGTTAATATCAGCCACTCATGCATTTCAACAAACTGTTCCTTCTGTCAAGGGGAACTAAGTCTGCAAACCTAATTTGGTGAAGATGATGTACCATAGTTTTTCAGGAGGATGTGGCAGTGTATCATCATCTCTCTCATTTGCCCCCTAGATTGATGGTGATCACTGACCTGGCACATCGTAATTGAAAAGGCACACCATGTTTGGAGGTGGGTAAAACAGAGCTGAGCGAGTTCTGTCTTCAGACAAGCACATATGTATTCTACACTGCCACTGAGCTGATCCGAGTAATGAGGAGAGGCTTGTGCACAGATGTTTGATGAAAGTGGCTGAGCTGCTTTTTGGTGTTTATTCACAGTGGTGAATGAAAAATAATTTACTCACTGAGCCTCAGTTGTCCTTAGTTGAATAAATGAATATATTATTACGAAGATTTATTAAAGGGAGTGTGGTTGTATGAGCTTCTGACACAGTATAGCTGACTGCTCTGTGCATGTCTGTGGTGCCTGTGCTGCTTTCCATTTACATCCGAATTTGGAAGTCAGACCTGGGAATGATGCCACCTCCGCGTTCCAGCTGAGAAGCTGGAAACACAAATGTATTTATCGGGATAGTCATTGTTTGCAATACCAGTCCATAAGAGCGCTCTTCATGGTCTTTTGCACACACATGGTATGGTATTTTGTGTATGTGTACGACTGATTTACTGTGAAACAAATATGACAGAAGTGCTACTAATGGTAAAAGCAGTGTTTATGTGGCGCAGCCACCTTGCAATCCTAACTCGGGGAACATGAGGTAGCTCTGAGTTTCTGAGTTGAAAATCCGAGTTCAGGGGTGTTCCTGTGTAAGGAGCGCCCCATGACTGTAGAAATTTTGAGTTCTGACTACAAATGGAACACACCACTAAAACATACAGGTGTGCTAGCCTTTTTCCAACTGGAAATATCTATCCATCCATTTTCTGCCACTTTATCTTCTATATAAGGGTTATGGGGGGCTGGAGCCAATCCCTGCTGACATAGAGCGAAAGGTGAGGAGCAGCCTGGTCAGGTCGCCAGTCCATCACAGGACAAGCATACAGAGATGTCCATTCACTCACACATACATTCACACCTGTGGTCAATTTAGAGTGTCCAGTAAACCTCTGAATGAGTTTAGACTGTCGGAGTACCCGGAAAAAACCCTGTGCACGGCAAGAATGTACAAACTCCACACAGAGACTGTTGGATTTGAACCAGTGACCTTTTTACTGTGAAGACTGACTGGAAGCAGAAGTTTGTAAACTGCTCATTCTCCTGCACCAAAGTCCATAAGGAATATATATATATTTTTAGCTATCACGAGCAGGGACACAGGAGTTGTTCATCTACTGCTGCCTGGTTTGGTAAGTTTGTGTGACCAAGGTAAATCTGATCCAAGGATTTCAAACACATACGTAACAGAATAACACATTTGAACTTACTGATGGAAGCAGCAGTAGATCAACACAGTTCTGAATGCCATGATTTAAAATCTCTGTTTCTCTCTATGAACACTGGTGCAGGGAGAATGTGGTTCACAAACTTCAGGCTGTCTGGCTGTCTGACAGCAAGATAAAGTTGCAAAAATATTCTTAAGATACTGCAGACTTAAGCTGGTGTAGACTTTATCAGCAGCCTTTTATTAAGTTGCTAAAATCAGTTTTTCCTTCCTTTTCTCCCTGCTGGAAGTCACATTATCAATGAGAGCTAGTGTCCAGCTCTAAGGCAGGTCGACCGACAGAAGGGCACAGCTGATGAAGTCAGTTTTGATAATAGGTTAATTCCTCATACAACCACATTTCCAAAAAAACTTGAATTGTCTCTTTAACGGAGAACATTGTGAGTACAGGTCACATGCAGAAACAACCACTTCAAATTGCTTCAAGTACAACTGAAGCAAATCAGAATAGCATACAGTATGAGAGGAATTAGGAGACTGATGTCAGACTCGCTATTATCTCCTTGAAGAAAAAGGAGATTTTTTTAAAGCACATCTTAACCCAATGACTGGGACAAGATGACATGACAGAACATCTTTTAACACATCCTAAACTAAAAATCCCACATCCTAAACTAAAATATTCCAAAATCTTTGTTTTATACATCATGTACATATGTACATATACATCATGTGCAAAATTAATTTAAAGATCCCTCAAGTCCCAAATTACCTGACACTCAAAAGTGTAGCAAACAATGAATGACAGAATCTTCACAGACATACGTGACACTCGGTAAGTTTCCATTTACAATGACATCAAGCTATGGATTTAGCTTAGTCAAACTGCCTTTTTCAAGAGCACCTCCAGCCCTTGACCAATCATGGGATTTGAATGTACAACCCTCTGGTTAAAAACCCAACACCCCCCCCCCCCCCCTTACAGGAAAGGCGAGGTTACATGTCAAACCCCTCCAAAATTTTTTATTTCTATGCATTTACGCACTCTCACATTCACACCTACGGGCAATTTAGAGTGTCTAATTGGCCTAATACCCAAATCTGCATGCTTTTGGACTGTGGGAGGAAACTGGAGAGCCTGAAGAAAACCCACGCAAACACAGGGAGAACATGGGCTCCAACCAGGTCCAACCAGGTCACAAACCTGGGTCTTCTTCCTGCAAAGTCAAGAGAGTTAACCCCTACACAAACCACATGGCCATTTAACAATAATTATTTTTCTTTTGAAACATCATGTCATACTGAAAAAAGGAACAATATACTGTAATACAAGGAACAATTTAAAAACACGGTATGAGGGAGTCATTCCATTAAAGGCAATTAGAAGCGTTGACACAAACGTCAGCCTCAGAGAGCTAAATAAATAACAACAGCCTGAGAGTTCATTACAGCCATAGGCAACAAAAATAGAGGACACAATTACAGTGAGAGACAGAGAGATGAGGTGAGGTGGTGGAGGTGTAAAGAGAAGGTTGATTAGAGGGCAGAGAGACATAAATATGAACAGGTGGGCACAGAGATAAGTGCTCGTGACATGACGCATTTGGTGTCAGGTTTTTCCTATTTGTAAAGGCCAAAGTCCATCTGCCATATGGCACTAAGTCACCAAACTCTTCAGTGTATTCAGTCATGACACCTCAAGTATTGCACATACAGTATATTATCATCTTTTAGTTGTGTCCTTTCCTGTTATAGGAACCCTGGGACACCCAGCTAGAATCTGACAACAGAGAACTGAAATACACAATGACACATTGTTTGGTTCGAGGTGGAATTACCAGCTTTGCTTTGAATGTTAAACCTTCAATTCTTAGTGTTTCCGTGACAATAAAAAACAAGTTCATGGTGTTAGAGCCAGGACTTAAGGAGAACAATCTTCATTCACACCCACAGCAAGTTCTTGTCAGGATAGTAAATACAAACACTCACCAGCCACTTTATTAGGTACATCTTTTCAACGGGTTGTAGATACATTTTCTAATCAGCAGATCACAAGAGCAGCTCCGCAAGATAAGATAAGTCAGAAACTACCTTCCAGAGATGGCATCATAAAGATATATCCAAATCGGATATCGTAGTCATAGTATAGCAATAAAAAAGCAATAGTGTAGTATCATGCGACCAATTCATAAAGAAATATCAGCTCCAAAAAAACAAGATTTGTTTTAATTCCTTACAAATAAGGCATTATATTGTCAATGGTACAACCTTCACTGAAACAGCTGTTTCAAAAGTTTGCTTTATGGTGTAATGTCCGGCATGTCTTCCTCTGACATGCAAATGATTAAAGGTGTATGGGAGAAAGAACTGTCAATGACTATTAGTGAGAAAATTCTGAAAAAAAAAATATCCATTTGTACTCATACCAAAGCACTACAGTTTAAAATCATTCTGTACATAGGTTGCATTTATCTTGCAGCCGCAGACATTCTTTTGACCCATCACATTTTCCACTGTGTCTTAAAGGTCATAACCTACAGAAATATTGGTAGGACATACTACGTGAAATGCAAAAAATATTTGGTAGAGGCTGATTTTAGGCTGATCTATATGTACTGTCACTGGTAAGAGATTATATTACGTTCTCAATTTTGCTGTGAGGAAAACTATATTTATTCAGCGAATTAATGATAAGAGCCTTTCAGTTACATAAATATAAACATAATGTATTGTACTGTACCCGGTTGTGAACTAAACTAGACTATAACCTTTTGGCAAGACTTCTGTGACATCATGACAAAAATACCTTGCCAGACGAGAATGGCCAAACTGGTTTGAGGGAGAAAGGCAACAGTAACTTGCACAACTGCTCGTCACAACAACCAAGGTGTGAAGAGGTATGAAGAAGATCCTCACTGAACGCACAACAAATGGGCCACTCCTGACACTTTATGAAGGGCAAGGTGTACCTAATAAAGTGGCCTATTTTGTACAACTATTTTGTCATAATATGTTCTAATACCTCATACTGCACGTCAGATTCTAGTATGCATCAATAAATCCTAACTCCACATACTTAGCAATTTACAGCAAAGCTGCAGTGCCTAACTTTGGTTGATTTATTTTATTTATTTATTTATTTTATTTGTGTGTGTGTGTGTGTGTGTGTGTGTGTGTGTATTGCTGTGTTATGTTTCTTCCTCTGTTTGGTCTTCCTGAACAGAAACATTCGTGCATGATTAAGCTGAAAACAGGCCCTGTCATGCAATACTATCAGTCCCGACATTTGTGTGCGTACAGCAGTTGTGCGGGGGGCAGGTGGAGACGCAAAGCGAACCAAGTTTTTTTTAGCAGTAGAATTCACTTCTGAAACTTATGGGTGATTCTTTGTGTTTCTTGTTTGCAGCCATCTCATTTTACTAGCAAAATGTTGCTGTTGTTTGTCTTGACATGAAATGAATCACTTCCTGTGTACTTCCTGAGCAGCACAAGATCTAAACACTGCTACACTGAGAAACACAGAGAGACTGTTTTAATTTGTCAGTCAATGTTTATTGTACAGCCCTTTACAACACTCGAAAAGTACCCAAAGTGATTCATATACAATTATAAAACATGTAGTAAAGTCTCAGAAATGAAACCCATTATAATGAATAAAATAAGAACCAATAAACCAATCAGAAAATAAAATCAGCTATGCCATTACAGCATCAGTTAGGAATTCAGTACTACGTAGCAACAATCGGCATCTTTTGATGAAAACATGGCAGCTATCAACATATCTGTATAAGTAATATGATCTCTCTGTATGTGACCCTGAGGAATTATCTTTATGACTGTTGAAAACTCTGAAAGCCAGTGTTGTACCGGCGACAATTTTGTAAACTTTAGCAAAAGTCCATTTTTGTATCTTATCAAGTGCAATTCGGTACAATAAAAAAACATGTACTTTCGCAACACTTAGGTACAGAAATGTACCCAGTGAAAACATGGCAGCTATCAACATATAAATGGTCAGAATCTTCTAGTCTTGATGACCACTCAAAGCTGCTTTACACTACAGTAAAGCAATTCAAGTGGCTTAACTGATGGCTGTGGCTGCCAGATTTTATATATTCCGTTCTTGTTGTATTTATATTAATAGAGGTTGTGCACACACTAATGATTATGGATTTAAAAAATTTTTTGGTTTATTTTTTTTTTGTTAGTTTGTTGTTTTATTATTGAAAATTAATTGAAAGATCCTGATCAAACTGAGCCTTATTTAATATTTGCCACCCTCACAAAACCAAAAACCAAAAAGAGAGGGGTAATTGTTTTTGTGAACATGTAGACAGCAACGTTGAAACTGTTAAATAACAAATGTCATTACTGTTCTAAAGAGAAAATCCTCTTACCTCTCCGTGCGCGCACTCAGGTTTGACCAGTTTAACTAACACAAAGCATTCTTTTGCAGAGACAGTCTTACATTTACTTGTCAATTGCTGCAGCTACACAAAGAAGAGGGGTCAAAAGAAAAGGCTGCTGGTACATGAACCACTACAGGTTCACATGTCGGTGAGCCTTATTACAGTACTTCTGCAGTAGTGGCTCCAAAATTATGTAACACTGAACTCTTTTCCTTTTTTGTTACACGATCAGCAGCCTCTGTGTCTGTTTTTGAAAGCAAAGACCCACCTGTTTAAAGAGGCCCTCCTGTCACCTTAGGTGTTTGAGTACTTGTTTATCATGCTTGTTGTCTATGTCTGATTGCCTTTTCATTTTTGCTGTGTTTTATGTCTATTTTTATGGTCTGTTGGGTTTTATTCTTGTGAGGCACGATAAACTTGATTGGACTTCTGTGAAAAGGTGTGATACTAAATAAATGTATTCTTTTTTCTAATTTATTTTATTTTGAAATAGAAAGACAGTACACATTAATGAACATTCACCTGTAAATGTGCCATAATGTAGCAATTTTCTAATTTCTATCTCTAGTACCGATGCAGGTTAATAAATAGCATATTAAAACACACAGTAAAGTACATACTTTAAATTCCTGTTTTCAACAACAAAACACATATGTTGGGGTCATGCTATTGCAAGGGCAATCTATTGATACACTGGATTATTATTTAAGGCCGCTCTGAATTTTCTTTTTCATCTTTTTGCTTCACATATGTGAGTCAAGTAAATTTTAGAGATATATAGACATCACCGACAGAGGTTGCCACGATGGACTTCACAGACGTGCAGTAAGTGTCACATGTACAGAAACAAGTTCAGCAGATTACAAAAAAATTGCATTTAAAATTAGTGAAAACAAATAAATCACAATAAATGGTCATAATAAATAATATAAATAATAGTTAAATTAACTAGTATTAATATGGCGTGAGCACAAGGCTGGGGTGCAGGTTTTGCCTGATTGCGGTCTCATCAGATGAATTTGGCAACCCAAGAAGCTGCCAAACAGAACAAAAGCACAAGGGCTGTGGAGGTCACTTACTCTTTGAGCACACTTCCGAGGGCCTTGTCATGCAAAGGACTCATCAAGCTTGGTGTCCACACCAGGAGCTGTGAAATTTATGATCTGACCAAGCTTTATGGCTAAACGATGATTTTTGCAGGAATCATAGATAAAAAACACTTTTTCATATTTTCATATTTTGCGTTCCCACTGGCTACACTGCAGTCTTCCGCCCAGACAGATGTCATCCTCACCTTCCTTTGATCTGTATGTGGGTTACCACAGCAACCATGGAAGTGGGCAAAAATATGTTTGCAGGAAAAACACAGAGGAAGGCTTCTCCCCTCTCTGTATTCTTCTTTGGGTCAATTCGTTCCTCAATGACAACCTGCAAAGCCACTCATTGTGCCACCTACTGGCAACAGGAAGTACGACTTTAGTAACAAAGCTTTGTGTTTTGGTTTACATGTACAGTACTCTGACATAACAAATTATTGGTGGCCTCTCTCTAGCGCCACATTGGCCATTGCCGTCACTCCACACACTGACATGTCTGGGGGAATGAGGGCCTGTTGATGCTGCTTGCAGCCTTAGTTAAAACCGGTTCAATGTAAAATCCATATAAGTCAGTTCAAGTCAATTTTATTTTTATATCCCAACATCACAAACACAATTTGCTCGAAGGGCTTTTACAGTCTGAAAAGCAAATGACACCATCTATCATTAGACCCAGGGGGAAAAAATGGGGGAAATCTCAGGAAAAGCCACAGAGGAGGGATCCCTCTTCCAGGATGGACAGACGTGCAGTAGGTGTCACATGCACAGAAGCAGACGAGGTCAGAATTAAATAAGTCTTCATAATAATATAAGCCTCTTACAGAAGGAATGGGGGGGGGGCATTATGGTACTTATCATCTTTGCTGATCATGACTGTCAAGCTGGAATGCAAATCTCGTCCACAGATTAATCTCGGGATTAAAGGGAATTTCAGACACTTCCTGAACATAAATAAACTTTGGTTGCTTCATTATCTTTCTATGATTCTTTGACTAAATCCAAGGTCAATGCAGCTTGGAATAATAGGTTTTGAGAGGTAATTTAATTAAAATTAACTGAACTGAACTAAGCCAATAAAATGGTGTAAAACTGCGTTTCATTGTTGAAACTAATGAGGACAAATGTGTTCTAAAGAAAAATCCAGCAAGTCCAAACATTCCACTGCCCTTCAGTAACTCCAAAACATACAGTAATGGCCTCATTAGGAAAGTCATGGGACTAGAAACTGAAGACATAAAACAAAGCAAAGTCAGTGTTTAGTCATCCACTGAGAGCAAACTCATCGCAAATTCACTATCTCTAAATCTCTCCAAATATCAAGAGGAACTGAGAAACATCAGGGTAACTTTGATCCATCATGACCTTAAAAACTTGTTTAATGAAAAACTAATTCCCAAAATGTCCTCAACAAGGACGTGGGATTAAAATGAGTTTAGTATTAGTATTTGGCAAATATATAATGCTTTTTCTTCCTGTAAAATCCCATTCATTTTTATTTATCTGCTGCTACTATCAATGCTGATAGTACAACAATTTACTTCAGCGTTTTTTGTTTTATTGCTTAAATGTACACAGTACATCCATTACTTAGATCACTTATCCTCTTCGATTCCCCTCTTTTTTAATGGGTCAAGGGTGCATCAGTGGAAGAGTAAGTTGTCTTTCAACTGGAAGGTTAGGGTTCTATTTCCAGCTCACACAGAAACAAACATCCATTCACAACCAACTCCGCATTTGGTCACTTAGTTTTTTCAGTCTGCATAGATGTTGTGAACCAGGAGGATGAAACAGACAGGCAAACTGGAGAAAAATGCCTGTGTATATTGTGATATTGTGTATATTGTGATGCTTGTTTAGAATAAAATGAAATGTATCTCAGAAACAGTCCGAATTTGAGAGGCTGTGTCATCCTTAATTTTTTTTTAACTTAATTAAATTTGTGTTTGGATAATTAATGTCTTTTTAAATAAAAATTTTTAAATATTATTTTCTCTTTTTGCTCCTTTTCATTCATGTTTTCTTGTATTTGTGTTGCGTGAGGAATGAAATTTAAAAAATAAAAATAAAACAAAACATTCTTGCTGTAAGGTAACAGTACTTGTGAGCTAAAATTAATACCAAAATATATATAATTAGTCCAGGGTTTTGGCAAGATTGTGTCACACTGCAAGTAAATTAGGACCCAGGAGTGGAAATGCTGAAATTAATTAATTAATAATTGAAACAGGATAATGAAAGTCAGAATGACACAATGAAAAGTCCAAATTAACCAAATATAAACCAAAATAAACCAAATCACCTGTAGTACCTAGGAGACATCACACCTCCTGTATTTTGTATAAAATGTGCTTCTGATCATGCCCATGCTCTTGCTTTATTATCATATTTTATCATATTTTTTCTCAGACAAAACACACATAATACGTCATAACTCTAAGCAACATCAATGCAATACAATATAAATCTTTTGAAAGAGAAAAAGAAGCGTAAAACCAAAGGGAAAGGGGAGGGGATCCTCAGTTTTAGTGAGTTTGAATCAGTTGCAAATGAGACATTTTTGAAAATATTTTGAGGAAAAAATAATAGAAGATACAGCTAAAACAGGCACCGTACATTGTCCCACATAAAAAACTTTTCTCCCATTTACTTTGCAAGGATCTCATCATAAAGGGATTATTGAATTGATAATTAACATAATGCAAAGATCATCTTCCATTTTGTCCCTCATACTATTTCTAATGTTATTACCAGACTATTACTGTAGAAATAAGATGGTGTTACCATAATATTACATTAATACTATATAATTGCCACTTTTTTACCAAAATAGCCAGAGGAATATTTAAATAAAGAAAGCTAATTGCGGTGTTTACTTGTTATGTGTTATTGTTGATTATAGTTTACTCTTATATACCAACTACACCATTAGCATGAAAAAGTATACAATGAAGCATAGCATCACAAAAACAACGCTGTATGGATTTGTAGTCAAGTTACATTATTTGATATATTTGTTTCATAAAGCAACACCAAGGAGAAAAATATAAATAAGTGAAAACGTGTTTGATTCCTTAGAGCTATACAACTGCACTAATAAATGCTTTAAAGCTATGGATTATGGATAACATAAGACTGATGATATAACACTTTAACATATGGCACTGACTTTCAACCTCTGACACTCTGACACTACACAAATCAAAAAAAAAAACAAAAAAAAAAAACAGAAGAATGTGGAGTCAGATGTTTCAGTGCCTTTGATCAGTTAATTCAGTCGTTGAGGAGCCACTTATGTCTGGGCCACATGCACACGACCTATAACTCCATGTGTTTTTCTCTCTGAGAATTGGACACAGAACAGGAGACAGTGTGACAAACAGGATTATCCGCAGATGATGTGTGTGGCACCTACAGATCAAAGTGAGACACTGAGGCGCTGTGAAGGAGACACTGTGCGAGTGGATGGATCAGTTGTTTGTTTTGTAGCCGCAGCAAAAACAAAAGAGTAGAGAAAAAAAATGGCTTCTTTTGTTTCATAAGCATTTTAGTTCAAGTACAAATTGCTATCATGAGACCGTGTTAAAACAGAATGCTGCCTCTCACCACTGATAACATGGCTGTGTGTTGCCGTGTTTTCTCACCATTAGACATCTTTTCCTAGCTGAGACAGGTGGCAGAACTGAAAATGTTGCTGAGTTTGTTTTGGAGTGACCAGGATGGACAGGATTAGAATTAAGCATAAGCATAATAATAGTTTGGTAATAAAGTAAGAGAGGCAAGGTTGAGATGGTGAAGATGGAGCTGCCTGGCGAAAAGAGGAAGACCGCAGATTCATGGATGTTGTGAAGGAGGACATGAGGACAGTTGGTGTAGCAGAAGAGGACACAAGGGAGAGGACAAGATGGAGGCAGATGGTCCACTGTGGCGACCCTTACAGGGATGAAGACATCCTTTTCTGACTGGAAACTAAAGAATGTGAACTGCTCACTCCCCCGCATCAAAGTCCACAGAAAAATTTGCCTCTTTACTACAAACAGTAGCTGTTAATACACATCTGCCTCCAGTAATCTTGTGATTTCAGTGTTTAATATCTTTCTTCAGAATTACATGAGTGACACAAACCTACTAAATGAGGTAGCAGTAGACCAACAGCTCCCACGTCTCCATGAGCTAAAAATGCAGTTTTTCTCTATGGGATTTGGTGTGAGGGATTGAGCAGTTTACAAACTTCAGCTTCCAGCCAGATCGATGTGCCAAATAGTAGGAAAAAGTAGCCAAGATACTCTAAAGATATTAACTTACGTAAATCTGTGTGGATTTATTTAGGTGAGTCTTTTGTTAAGTGGCTAAAATTAGTTTTTCCTTCCATCCCTGAAGGCGACATTGGTTATGAGTATGTGTCCAGGTCCACAGGAAATGCAGCAAACTGCAAAATCAATATCTCCTACAAACACATTTTGAAAACCTGAACTATTCTTTTAAGGAAATGTACTGTTTGCAAGTAACAATCAGAAACAACAACAACAGCGCAACTATACTTTGTGGACTTTACAGTTGTTCTTCCTGAGGTATAGCTATTAGGTGCAACTGGACAGGGACCATAAAAGTGACTGAAAGGTGCTTTAATCCATGTTTGCTTTGCTGTGTGGACCCATATGTGGTAATGGTAAAGATCAATACGCAGCCTGCTGATTCATCATTCCCCCTTAGTCCATAGTGTCTTTGGTCAAACTAACTGGCCCCATTTGACCATTATATTGCGATGTGTTATGAGTAACACTGAAGGGCTGCTTGGCAACCAATGTTGGCAGGATGTATGAGGAATGACCCATGCAGGACATGGTCCGCTGCACACTAAACAACAGCCAATACCACTGACAAACTGCACCTATCTTGCTCAAGTGTAGTTCAAGTAATTACACTTGAACTTGAGCTTGGGCCAAACTTGCTTTTGGGCAGTGGTGGTGCATAATTTTGAGCATTATTTGCTCAAAATGCTGATAATAACATGAAAAATGCAATAATACATGAAGCAACCTACAGTTTAGTTTAGTTCTACTTATTTGTTATATATGAACAGTATATTTCCTGAATAACTCTAAAACCAAAATAACCAAACCAAAATTGTACCCCTGGTACATGTTTTTAGCTCCATTGGCTGCTCAAACAGCCACAGATTATCTCACACTCACTCAAAACAACCATGATTTTACAGGCCATCCTCTGTGATTACAGCAGGCCATATATGATTTTCTCCACATCATAAATCTGAGAGAGAAGGCTTTGTGGAAAACATTAACTTTCTTCTCCATGTGTTACAGGCATAACATAACCTGCAGAAACACGTAGACACACAGGAGGCAGGCCACTTGTTTTACCATATAATTACCACCACCAAGCATGATGATGAAGAGTCCTTAAAAGAATTCCTGGATCCAGACGGCGATCTGGATCACCACCAAATTCTAATCATCTGTTCCTTGTCCCTTTACTTTTCTGAAAATTTTATCAAATCTGTCCATAAGTTATTTTGCTAACAGACAAACAGACTGACAGACAGACAAACAAACACTGCAGAAAACATAACCTTGATGGCAGAGATAATAATGAAAGTAGGATTCCACAGTTAAACTGGAAGATGCAAATAAGTGAAACCATTATCTCTGTAGGGGGCTGACTGCAAAAAAATGCACTTAGAAATGAAAGTATGAAATTGGGAATAGGAGAGAATAGGAGAAAAATTGGGCTTGTTAGTAGAGGGCTGCCAGTTCAAATACCAGGACAGGTCAAGGGCCGGGGTGCCACAGAGCAAGGTACCCAACCCCCTCATTGCTTCCAAGGATGCGGATTTGTGTGTATAACTCATAACTGTTGTCTGTCGTATTTATTTCACAGTAAATCAGTCCTATCCTATTTAACTTTTAACCACAGGCATGTTACTGCACTGTTTGTGTGCAAAATACAGCATTGTTATCGACTGTTAGACAAAAGCAGAAAAAGGAGGAACATGAACAGGAAATATATGCAGTTAACAAAAGTATATAAACAAAGTAATCCGGAATAAACTAAATTAACCAACGTAGATACTAGGCAGCACAAAGACTAAATACACTAGGGAGGCAGGTATAATCAAACACAGGTGACTCACATTAGGGCGGGGCAAACAATCAGCAGGGAAAGCAGGACAAGAAGTCAAACTTAACACACACACTAGGAAGAAGTACAAAATATAACAAGAAACCAGAAACAGAACTAAAAACCAAAGTTAAGAAAACAGATCAAGAGAAGGTCCCAACAAAATAAATGTCCAACAAAAAGTGCCAGGATAAATTCAGGGGTTGGGACACACCCCAGTTTCAACCTTCGATATAAATGCAATGCAATGTAACATAATTACAACATGGATACAATCACAAATTGTGTCAATGATAAGTTACACAAAAATCCAATTAAAAATCAATATACCGGCCAACTTCATGTCCAGTAACAGTGTGGTTGATGGTATGCAAAAGGCTGAACGTCTGACACTGTGGCTGTTTCACATGTGTGAGTAAGTGCTTTGCAACACTTGCTGACACTTTGCAAATCAAATGACTTCTGTCTGTACACTGTAGAGATTTCAAGAGAGCATGAACATGAACACACAGAGTTTGCATGTTAGTGGTGTAGCAATCTACACGACGGCGATTGAAGTTTGTATCCTTGGATTTGCATGCAAACAACAACCATGGACCAGGAGATGCCAACTCATCGCTGACCCTGTGCTCACACACAAACAGCATATGTACACTTAGTCACAAACATTGAAATTATATATGTTATTTTAGACATGTTAAATTATTGCTACATGGAATAAACAACATATTCTAATATTTTGTCTTATGTTTTATATTGTTTTATATTGTTTTATGTCTTAATTATTGTAAATTTTGTATTTTATATTCTTAATCTTATTTTTTTTTCTTGTTTTATGTTTTTATCTTATGTTATTGCGTATTCTTATTCTTTTCTGTATTTGTCGTGTCTAATTCTGACCCTTTGGCTGCTGTAACAAGTGCATTTTCGCCAGTGTGGAATCAATAAAGTCTAATCTGACTTAATCTCATCAAATCATGGACTTTGCATTATTGAACATCAGTTACAGGACAAAGACAAATACTCCCAGTCACTTAACCCCAAAAATACAAGAAAAAAAAAAGAATCAAAAATCACAAAGGCTGCCAGATTTTTTGTAGAGAAAGAATCATATTTGACTATTGTTTCATTGGTTCTAATGTAGGCATGTTCAGACCTTAATAACCTCAAGGTCAGAGGCCACGAATAAAAAGTATAATCATTAAACCCATCTTTATATGTAACATGCATAGCATTTACATTTTAAAAGTAAAAATGTTGTTTTCATTCAAAACATTTTCCTTTCCAGTGACTATTTCAAAATAAAAATCTGGCTGTGATTCACTCTTTAAATTGTTGTAATGCAAATACAACAATTACAACAAACTGAAATGTTCAAAACTGTGTTTCTTCATTTGTCTCACCATATCCGTCACAAATGCAAATATCATACTGCTGATCTGTCACTTAAGTTAACTTAAGGTAACCATTGAGGACATCGCAAGTCCAGATAGAACCCCTTTTTTGCAGAGCCAGCCCAAGGCATAAGCAAACTAAGCAGCTGTTTGTGGCCTCTGATGTAGGAGGGAAAAAACATTTAATATATCTAGATATTATTAGATATATTCAGTATCTAATAGTGTTGAGCTTAAGTGATTTGGTTATATTTTGAAGTTGAAAATTCTTCATTTAGCGCACATTTGTACTCAGTTTAAAAAAATAAAGTAATTAAACTGGTTTATTTGTTTAATTCAGGTTTAGTATCACCACACTCATGAATATGAAAGTGCAAATTAATGCAAGTCCACTTTGATTTTTCTCTAAGGTTACAAAAACAAGAATGATACTGGTTTGTTGTAAATAACACAACTGTAATTAATGCAATTTATGGTGTTACATTTGTATGACACTCACCTGTTTCCAGTTAACCTGTTCATCTGTGAAATGTTCCAAACAGATGTTCTTCGAGCATTCCTCGGCTTCCCCAGTCTTCTGTTGCCCCGTCCCAGCTTTTTTGGAACCAGTTGCAGGCATCAAATTCAAAATGAATGAATATTTAAAAAACAAACAAATAAATAAAATGTATCACTTTAAACATAAAAGGTTAAAAAGAATTTGCAGTGTATTCTGTTTTTATGTTTTAAGTTTTACTCGGCGTCTAAACTTCATTGGAATTGGGGTTTGTAGATCTCTTGGCTTTCGTACCTTTGGAATAAGCCTTTTATATGTACTGTGTGCAAGGATCGTGCTTTACTGAAAACTGCTAACTTGCTCCATCATTTTCTACAGTAGCCTGAACGAACAAAAGCAGCCACAGCATATACATATCTGTATACAAAGAACAGCTCCATCTGCACAGACCTGATGCATTTCGAACATCTGCGTCTATGGAAACCTCATCAGCTTAGGGACAACTCCAAATGTATAAGTAAATAAAGCTTCCCTTCCTTTCTTTTCTGTTGTCTCTGAAAGGGACAACCAATCCGTGAAGTCAGGAGGATTACAATGTTGCATGACTGACTTTTTGAGCAGTGACGGTGTGTTGGTGTGTTTAATCTATTCATATTCTCTCCACTGCCAGTTTTCTTTGTATGTTGAATAAATCAGACATGCTATTCCTATATAATGTCAACAGTTGGTCAGGAAGATCAGATTCAGGTCATATATGCTTACAAATCCGATTTGGGCTGCAGCCTAAACAACAGCCACTACCAGTTCTCTTCTCCCTGTGTCTCTCACTTAGATTCAGCCCTGCTTCTTTCCTGGCTCTTTCCTGTTTCCTCCCTGAGTGTGAGCAGTCTGAGCACCACCTGCCCCTCCCCCCACTCCACTCACTACTACATGTAGTGACCACATGGTGACAGACAAAGACGGGGTCAAGCTGCCAGCAAACCACTGGTTAGTTAAACAATATATATATATATATATATATATATATATATATATACAGTATATATCATCTCACTTCTTTGGAGCTGGACATAGAGGAAGCTGCAGTTGGCGATGGAGACTCCGATGGAGACTCACAGAAGTGAGCAGAATGCACCTGTTTCACTTCACGTCTGTATTTACATTAAATACAGACTTACATCATCAGAAAAAAATGTGTTTAGTGTCTGATTCCCTACTCTGAGTTTGTTCTCAATCCTGTAGCAATGGTGTGTCTGAGGAGCACCTGAACTCAAATGACCTAGGGTCAATGAGCATCTAGACCGGTCAAGAGGAAGTCGGTCGAGTGAAAAAAGGTGGGATGATTAGACAACAGTACCATAGCGGGTGGGCAATACTCAATATTCCATTGTAATATCGCAATAAAAAATATCCGCTGTGATATTTCACAGAATTTCCAAGTAAATGTGCTTGTTTCGATATGGAACGATGTTTACTTCACAATAATAACATATTTATTATGCAAAATAAAAATCAATAAATTAAAATGAGAGAAAGATAAATACGTAATATAATATGTAATACGTAATGATAATAATAATGTGGACAACATTAACCTAACCCTGTAATTAAAACACCAAACAAGCATGTAATACGTTTAATAATGCAATAGTTAAATGTCTTGTTTTGTCGTTAGAAAATACAGTATATTTAGTATTATATTCTGTCTATATTCCATCTGTGCTGTGTTTAAAGGAACAGGAGGTAGCAGGTACCCTTTTCATTATAACATGAAATTAATTGGCCACCAGTTTGACACCTCTGATTTACATCTAATAATTATACATAAGTGTATATTTTGTTACACAGGACATTAACTTCATTTATTCTATTTTATTCAAGGAACATTTTTAAATAGTTTATTTCTGCATTTTTTTTTTCCCTCTGCCCATTTTTGATGATACTCTGCAACTGTCTGTAGTCAAAGTGCGTGTGTGACATTTAGCACACATGTGGCTTTGACTTACAACTGACTTTTTGTTATTACTTAACTGAAAAAAAAAACTACCAAGATATATATTCCAATAAAAAAAATATCAAGCTATTAGTTTTGGTCCATACTGTCCAGCTGTACCTACCTACTTTCTTATTGACGTATTATAAAAAAAAACATTTATTCTTTTGTCCTCTATTAGAAATTAAATGAAATAATCAAATATTGTTCTAAATGTAACCTCCTTACTTATATCTTTCTTCTCATCTATGAGAAGGAGAGAATGAACCATATTGTTGAGGTCCATGTTCGAATGATGCTAGAAAAGACGTATTGAACAGGATCACAGGGTTCAGATGTCACCGCCACAAAGGTGTCATGGTGGAAAGAAGGAGGCCGAGGGGTCAGGTAAGCAGTGATACAATGGTCAGCAGCTGTGAATGGAGATCCGAGCAGAGGCGGGCAGGTGGGAAACGAAAGCACAGAGCAAAAAGGGGGACGTTAATGTGGGAACGAAGGTTGTTCCCCTGTCTCGAGGAGAGAAAAGCATTCCTCCTGCTGCAGCTGATCAGGTTGCAGGTGGAGAGAGGCCTGGGAAAGGGTTGTGCAGGAACAAGGAAGCTTGTTTCCAAAGCTTCAGTGACGGTATTTCTTAGAGCGTGTGTAAAGCAAATGCAGTTTCTCCTCTTTTTATTTATTATAGTGAGAAAAAACAGTGTCAGTAGGGTTGACAAAACTCATAACACCTGAATGGATTAAGTTCCTTTAAACTTAAGTAAGCAAGTTGAATGAACTTAATTCATTCAGGTGTTACCAACCGAAGTAATATGCTTTAGGTTGTCAACCATTTTCTTTTTACAGCGTCAACACTAATCATACCAGCACATCATGTGAGACTGGGTACTCCTGTCTCCTCACCATTGACTTCTGACACTTGTTCTTCACATCAGACCTGACTTTGGCAACCTTCTTTACAGTTCCAGAGACATATTTTTTATTTATTTTGGGTCTTTAAAGTGAATGACAAACTAAAGTCTGATCGGTTTAATTGATGTTATGGCAAAAACACACATAATTCAGACAAATAATACAACCTCTTTACACCTTGTGCTCCTTTCTTTGCACTGAGATTAGATGCTGTGATCTGTGGAGTCCTTTACAAAGAGAGTTTTGCACCTTCACAATAATAGCATTGAACTAGTGTAATACAGCCAAACCTTTATTTTGAAGTAGTCACAGGAATTTAAATGTTTACGTGAGGTTCCACATCACAGCTAAAATATTATGTATTTTGTCAGCAAGTTGCATATAAAGATTGGTTTAATGACTATTTCTTTACAAAATACTATTTGTGACCCTTCACTTGTTGTGCTGAGTAAACAAAGACAGAGACTCTTTTGGAGGCAGTCTGGATTAAACATATGATAGACAGCCCAATCCAATCCAGTTTTATTTATGATGCACATTTTTAAAGCACGGGGTGGACCAAGGTGCAGTACACAAGGTTAGCAATACATAAGTTACACATAAAAGACAAATTTAACATTCAAATTAAAAAATAAATACATAGCTAAAACACATAAAACAGAACTCACTCTGGGTTAAAAGCCAATGAATAAATGTGTTTTTAAACGAGATGTATAAACAGTAAGTGTGGGGGCTCATTCCTCAATTTAGAAGCTGAAACAGAGAAAGCTCAGTCCTCCTCTAAGCTTCAGCCTTGTTTTTGGGACAACTAAGAGGATCTGATCTGCAGATCTTAGTGTCCGTGAAAGGACATAAGGCTGGAACAGATCACAAAGGTAGGGAGGGCCAAGGTTATGAAGGCATTCAAAAGCAAATTTTAAAATCAATGTGTAAAAAAAAAAAAGGAAAAAAAAAAGGAAAGAAGTAAGTGCATGAAACAAACAAAAAACACCAGTCAGACACAAGTGGAGCCACTCTTCTCTGGTGTATCACATCAGAAAGAGTGACAGTGGTTCCAGCTGTGGCTCTAGAAAGGTGTGGCGGGGTTTCCTGGGCACCTGGCACGGCTGCACGGCTGCATGCCATTTCCACTCAGCCAGATGGCCAGTTCTCCTGAGAGCTTTTGTGACTTGTCTTGAGCAACAACCTTTGATCAGAAAATCAAAACGTCTTAGTCATTTTTAAAGACTCTTAATTTGTTCCTCCCTCATTACAAAAACATTTAAAAAACAAAAACAAAATAAACTTCCAGCCACTCACAACACCTGACAGACAATAACATTTCTAACACCTGATGGAAGTGCATAAAACAAACAAAAATAACACCAGATAAACACATGTGGAGCCCGTGAACAGGTGAAAAAAAAAATATAGGTATACAAATAATAGGAAAACACAAAATATATAAACAAGGAAGCTACAGCACAAGACACAAGTGAAGCACTAACATGGGAGACACACTCTTTCACAGGAGTGCCCTGATTTCATGAATTCAAATAAAAAAGTTGTGGGGCATAAATTAATGAGGTAGTGAAAAGGATATAATCTGTACATTAGAGCTCATGACTATAGGAGAACTACACTGCCCAGCAACAGAGAAAGTCAAACAAAAGTCTACAATACAAACCTGAAGTGTCAGTGTTAGGATTAAGAGTTGCTTCAGTTGCTCAGGTCTATGTTCAGTAATGGTGCCTCCTACAGTGACGTGCTTTTTCTGGGATATTCCAAGAGGACAATTCCAGGATTCATCATGTACAGGGAACATGAACGTGAGTCATTTTCAGGGTCCAGTGTTCAGAGTCCAGACCTCAGCCTAATACTGTGATACAACTCTTGCATTATAGATACAAGATCTTGGTAAAATAAATAAATAAAGCTTTAATAAATAAATAAATAAATAAATAAAGCAAATATGACTGAAAAATGTAACTTTTTGGCTGTGTTTTTTGCTTGTAGTCCTCCATGTATAGTATAGTATAGTATAGTATAGTATAGTATAGTATAGTATAGTATAGTAAAGTATAGTATAGGAGAATATAGTATATGAGTAAGTTGGCAATTCAATGATTTTATGTTTATGTGTCTTTTTTATGTTGGGATGAAAGGCATTCTGTGGGACAATAATAGCATCTGTTATTATTTTGTATGTCACACATTGATGTGATTGGATTACTGTAAACCATATGTTGGGGTGATGAGATGAAGTACTTCGATGTGATGTTTATAACTCACGCTGATGTTTTTACATTTAAAAAAAAAACACACGCCACTATACAGTCATGCAATTTCATAATTACTGCATATTTCATTTGTAAATGCCACCTTGTGGATACTTATGTGTTGCATATATATTTATATTCTTGCACTTTTCTGCTCCTCAGCAATCTATATATATATATATATATATATATATATATATATATATATATATGTATAGTTTTATTTATGATTTATTTGTATACACTGTGATATGCATGTCAGATTGGATGACAAACTTTTTAATACTTTTCCATGACAATAAAACCTAATCTAATCTAATCTAATCTAATCTAATCTAATCTAATCTAATCTAATCTAATCTAATCTAATCTAAGGAGGACACATACAATTAGTCACCAGTTCTCTCTGAACTGTAGAACGCATTTATCTTTATTTTAGTTTTATCTATTTTGATTTCTTCTGCAATTAGGCTGCTCACCATAGACTTTCTTTGCAAGAATTTGAATATTTTAACATTTGGAAATATCTCTTCTTTAATTTATTGTTCATTTGTTGCTGTTTACTGTGACCTCTGACCCATCCTTTTTACACACGATGGTGCAGGAGCAGTGGGTAGTACTTTTGGGCACCTAGGGAGAAATGGGGATTGGGTGCTTTGCTCAAATGTGACGAGCATCAATGCAACAGCCTTTAAAACCCAGGAAAAGTCATCACAGATAACGATATGACTCTAAGACTATATCTTGTCTCATGTCACGATATACATATATTACAGACATAGATATATAGATATTTATCAGATTTTAGCCTCTTGACCTTTGTACTGAAGTGAGGCAATCGTGCCACCCTCTCATAATCCAATACTGGAGACACAATCAAACTGAAGCTGACTGCACGACAAACCTATCAAACATTATGAAACAAATACCCCCACAGTAAATCCGCCTTTGTAAAAATCCATCCATACGTTTTTTTTGAATGCAGATCTAACAACAGAGTGTTTTTGCTTTAGATTTATCAGTTTTACCACAGTGTTAACAAGATTCTATCAGGAACTGTGCAGTTCCATTTAACATGAAAACCAAGATGCAATGTAATCTGCACTGCCAGCTTTCATGGCCTTTTACGTACTTTGGTCTTGTTCTCTCTTTATACAGAATAAAATGGAATAAAAAGCTCACCTACACTGAGTTACAATGTTTACGAATCATAAAAAAAAAGGAAAACATTTGCATTACCATTGTGAATATACATGAATTTAAACACAAAACACATTTTGTTTTTATACAAATTTTATGCATGTACTGTATATAGCAGAATAAAAGATTATAACAAACTAGTTTCAGAACCTAATGGTCCTATAATCCCGTCATTATCAAATCTTTTTTATATGGGGACCTACTTTTTATAGATGCCAAACAATCATGACCATATTCAGAATATAAATTGGACCTTGAAATAAAAAGGCTGGAAAACTCTCTCTCTTGACCTATAAGTAGGTCCTGACCCTGTCTGTGGGAATCACCACTGTGATGCACAGCTTCAAGATTTGCACTCACACATATTGAGTGCAATGATTAAAGGTTTCACATTTTCAAAGATGGAATGGGCTTAATTCCATCTACCAAAATTATACATTTATGTGATTTCAAATCACTCCTTCATGATTCTCTAACTTGAGCATCACAGCCACAGTCTGCTTTCAAGAGCTTCACTTTCAGTTATTTCCTCACGGATAGGATTCCATAATACGAGCTGTTAATTATTCATCCGTGCTCAGCTGGCATCTGGGTTGGAAAATAAAGTAAAGCAAAAGCTTTGGAGCACAGCACGGTGACCTCTCTGCTGAACCGTGCTGTATTGTGCATTTGTCTCCTACTGTTGTTAACGAGTGAAACTGGAGCCAAGGCGGAGATTATTTCTCTGTGTGCAAAACGTGTTTCTCGAACAGCACAGCCTCTATAAACAGCCAGCACATTGGTGTATGTGTGTGCAGAGCTTGAAGACCTGGGTACAGTTCCTTTTGTGATGTGCAAAATGATATCTCTGCAGTGTAACCATCTCAATTACAGGGGGAAGAGATTGTCTTACCCCCTTGGATTAGCTTCAGAGAGCACAGCGAATGAGCTGAAGCTGATGCTGCTGCTGTGGACTTTACTGTATTGTCTGTCCACACCAGTTGAAAAGACTGACGTGTGCAGCCAGATTTAGCTGTTTGCGAGCAGATTTCACGAGACGTTATCACGTCATCAGATAAAACCGCTGTGCAGAACTTTTGGTCCTTTTGGTTGTTGTCAATCGCACGAGTGCAAGGATTAATCGATTATTAAACCAATCAAAATAACTCTTTTGACACTAGCACTGTGGTATAGAGCAGTGATTCCCAAGGTGTGGGCCGCAGCCGCCGAGTGGGCCATGACAGTTCTGCAGGTGTGCCGTGAAAGGTCATTTAATAAATATACAAAATATATGCTTTCCATTTTGTTTAGAAAATGCTGAAAAATATGTGCGTATGATTTTAAGAAATACTTATGAGGAATAAAACTTTGTGTTATTTTTCTTTATCTGACCTAGTACAGCAGGTAATATATATACAGGATATAACAATATTGTGACAAATGTGTTGCTGTCCAGTGTCTCTCGGTCAGCGTACAGGCCTAATATGTCAGTATTTGCTCCCAATGCTAATCTGTAAATGATTTATGCTGATGGCTGTAACAACCACATGCATCTGTTGAAAGATATGCAAGTACAAAAATAAAGTGAAGTGGACCGAACAACAAAATTAACATTCCCCAAGTTCCCCACATTCCAGTCGAGAAGTCTGAAACACAAATGTATTTCATGGTAGCCATTGTTAGCCAATGTTAGCAATACCAATCGCTAACAGTGCTCTACGTGGTATTGTGCATAGACTAACAGCATAGCAACATGTCTATGGTTAAAAATGTAACAGTACTGTGTATGACTGACTTAGTTCAAGGGCGCATTCCAACTCCTGTTGGAATGCCGTTGCCTCCCTCTGGCTGATGTCGCTGAGAAAAAGAGTTGTGAGGAGCGGACAGGCTTAATCAGCATTGTGTGTGTGAATATAATACACGTTTGTATTGATGCTGTGCACTGCAGTTTTAAAATGAGCTCAAATTAACTTCATAAAGCTAGCTGCTACATTTGGGGGTCAGTGAGAGGTCACTGTCACCTGTTTATATATCCTTACATTTAGTGTTTTTGCGTGTCTCCTTTTGTTATATACTATGTGTATGTTTATGTAATGAAAAAACTAAATAAAAAACTAAAAAACTATCTGATATTCATAACTACTAATAAAATAAAAAACAAAGGACCCCCAAGAAGTTTCTGTTTCTGCTCTTCATTATTTATTTATTTGATACTTAAAAAAACATTAAAACAACCAAGTTGCTACATACTCTAATAACCATTATTTTGAATGCATCCATTGAGAACAAATCTTCACATGTACAGTAGATATGTGTGGGAACAAAAACAACAGGTGCTCATGTCAGTTTCTCTTTTATTTTTGCATCAGGTCCAAGCCCTTTGAAAAGATCTGTATGTCCCGACAGTGTGTATACAGTTTATATACACACACATACAAACACACACTTAGAAAACATCAGGAAGCACTCAGGATTGTTGCAGAAAAGTGACACAATCTGCCGCTGAAGGATGTGGGATACGCACACTGATGGATAAAGAACAAGAAAAAAAGAGGAAAATTATTTTTTTTTTAAAGTGTACAAGAATCAGCCATTTTTAAATATTGATGCTTCTGGGAGTTTGGTTAAAATATTTTTTTATCTACTGCAATAGTTATTATACAATAATTAAAATGCTGTGAATGAAAGTCTTCTATTTAGAAAAAGGAGCACAGCTCCCAGATTTAATGCACATTAAAAAGGAGGAAATCATTTATTTAAAAAGTGTACAGCCATTACCAATTTTTATTAATAATATTAATAAAAATTGTAATAATATTGAGCATCTGGTTTTAAATCTGATATAGTAAAGTATATGGCATTCATCTAGAATTTCAAAAGCTTCGTTTTTCTGACTTAACCAGATTTCTGTTTTTCTGTATTAATGAGATATTTGTCATAACAATACTTTTTGCTGAAGGTTTATGAATTATGAATTAACAAGAACATTTTTTTTTAATCAAACCTGTGAATATCTTTGATATTGGTGACAAAATCATAAATTACAGACTTTCACACCACAAAATTACCACAACCCAAGTCAAAAAACTTTAACATAAAAGTGTTTCTGAACCTTTCTGTATGAAGTCATGATGCAAGAAATAATTTCTGGACAGTCTATATACTTCATCATGTTTATTAAATAAATAAAATGAAATGTTATGGATAAAAATCTTCCATTTAGAAATAGGAGCACTGTGTGTATACACATTCATATTTCATATGTAATAATATTGGGATAAAAATGAATGAATTAGTTAATTAATTAATTTACCTGCCGATGCAAAATGCAGACACATCAGTCTCGTGCCCTGGGTGGCTGGTAATACTGTTGAGTAGGTCTTGTCCGTCTGGGCTGTCCATCTCCCCCACGGCGAAACTCCAGGGAACTGTCATAGTAACCATCGTCTTCTTCCTGCCATTGTACATTTAACATGATTGTAATGTTATTGTGGGGTCATTCATAGTTTCTCACCTTAAAATCTGTTAATGGTATGTTTTCTTTGGCCTTACCAACATGTCAGCAGTGACAGGTTTAATGTTATGCAGCAGCACTTCTTCGCAGTTTCCATAGTCACTAAATACCACCACAGCCGTGGAGCCCGATGGATGGACAGCATCTATTCTGGCATGGTAGAACTTCACAGGCAGAGACATACATTCACAGTGACAAGACGAATTTATGTCCATTAATATAAAGTGAGAAACAAATCTGAAAATTTGTCACTGAGTCGTTTTATTTTGACTAGTAAAACGGCACCTGGACCCGTTCTCTTGCATTTCTAATGCAAGCAACATTTTAGTCCACACTGCACTCTGGTGCCCTTAGTAAGTCACCTGCCAAATTTGAAGCCTATCAAACAAACTGTTGAACAGTTCCTTGAATTAGATGCTAGAGAATTAAAAGACTTATTTCCACGGTGTGACTTTAAAGGGTAACTAAACCCCCTCTTCTAAGGCTAATTATGCCCAATGCCTGATTTTGAAAATTTGCAAGATGTGGGCTGAGAGCTGAGTGTGGGAGGGTGAGTGGGTAGCAGTTAAGGGGGTGTGGTCTGATAGTGAAATCTGACAGAGTTGAAGGTGTGTGAGGTGCTCGGTGAGACAAGCCTCTAATTCACATTGACAAACCAACACCACCAATGTTTCTAAAGGGGGAGGAATATGGGACTCTTTGTCTGTCTGTCTGTCTGGGAGCCTTTCAGACAGAAAGACAAAGGCAACAGCATCATTGCACTAGTAATGTGAGGAGACTGCAAACAGGATGGAGTATGACTGAAAACACAAAAAAAACCCACAAAAAGTTTTAGAAGTTAATTGTACTGTTCAAAAAACCTGGTTGTTGTCCTGCCCTAGAAGTTACGCACTGCAGCTTTACATATCTCTAACTTAATTTATACTTGGTAGAATATAAACATGTTTTAACAATAGCAGTTATTGTTGCCAGGCCAGAAATTACATACCTTGCTGTCTTCCCAGTAAAGTGCCAGACACTGGTCACCAGGTTTCCAAGCGTGATCCATGATGTGACTTTTTTCTGGTCCACGAGGACCTTGACCTCTGCCTTGCCCTGACCTTCTTTTAGGTCCTGAGTTATAAAAAGGGGCTTTCTTGGGAGGGGGCTCCCTGTTGGGGGGGCAAGAGGAGTTTGTTGGCTTGATTGGCCCAGTTCTTTTGTGTTCCACATCTCCATTTTGGAAATGAGGAGGACCCCCTGTCATGACTCGAGAATCGTGTGATAACCCTATCTCTTGGGTCGTCACTGAGCTCCCTCCCCTCATGTTAAAGTTCTGTGGCCCGGGATCTCTTTGTCGGTCAGGGTCGGCCCTCCCCTTCCTCCTGCCGTTGTTGTTGGGTTCTTCAATTCTGTCCATGCGCTTATGATTTACTCTTCCATCCACCTCACTGCCTGCAGAGTTAGCTGGTTTCGATGCGAGTCCGTTATCTTTAAAGCCCCTCCTGTGTGATGGTCCAGTCATGTTCCCACCACCATCTCCATTTCTGGATCGCTGCAGGTTAGAGCCACTAAACTCCATTTGCTGCTGAGGCTCTTTTGATCGTGTGAAAGTTGTCTGGAAGGAAGAAGGAAATATTTGCTCGTCTCTGGTCTCTCTTCGTTCATTTTGTGGTCTGTCTGATGGTCCTCTTGGCCATCTCTCCTGGGTCTTCCCCTGATGTGTTTGAGCTGATGTATGGGTGGATGCACAGATAGAGAGAGGCTCCTGACCAGGTTTGGGAAAGTCAGTGTCCCTGTGGAAGCGAGGTGGTCTGTCATTCCTTTGCTGCCGATGCTCATAATGGGAGGAGAACTTTGTCTGCGATACGTCTTTGGAGTAGCTGTGTGTGTTGGAGAAATGCGCTTTACTCTCTTGATGTTTCTGAGGTGCTTGGTTCTTTGGCTCTGCGAAAACAAACCAAAACATGCAGTTTTGTGAAAAACACAAGGTAAAACACTGCTGGCATAAACTGACATGAAACTGTATGAAGGGTTTCATGTCACCAAGTTACAAGTTGGTGCCACAGATGCAACACCTGCTGTGTGGAAATTTAGTATAAGGGAGAAAGAACAACATGTTGGGTCAATTTGAGAGAAAGTACTATATTTTATGTGTTTTGGTCTCTCAGCCTCAGAGGTGCCCCATATTTAACTTATACAGTAATACCACATCCTTAGGTATATAAAACATGCCTTTTGCCTTTTATACACATACTGTAACTATCCTCACAGAGCCTGCTGGTATCTTTGGCTTAGTGTCATTTATTGAAATAAAGGCAGAACTAAGGGTTATAGCTGTGCTCTACAGTCACAGGACAAAAAAAGACTACACATTCTCTTTTATATGATCCCCACAGTCAAATGAAAAAGATACATGTGCTAACAGCACCAAGCAATTTAAATCTACCATTATAATCACCTACAAAAAGAGAGCACACATGAGGAATTTTATTATATTTAATTAGTTTTCTAATGAAATTGACTGTGATCCCCACCTTTTATGTGCAAAAATAAATTGCTTGTATCCAAGTTCTGTCAAAAGCGGCAGTTATACATGTCAGTTCAAATTTATAATGGTTATATGGAAATCCTGGCACTTTTGTAGTAGGTGTACAGTGTCTACCTTCGTATCATGTAGACGACACCACTGCTCCAGGCCTATTTCTCTTCATCTTAAATTACCATCTAGCACGTCTATGAGTGGTCTTGAGGAAATATGGAAGTCTAGAGCGTAGCAATATGAAATGTTAGGTGCACCAGTGCAAATAAAGGAAAAAAATTACACTTGGAACTTGAAATATTTTTGAATATTTTCTGAAGCGCTGCAAAGGTTTGCTATCTCTACAACATTTTTGGTTTTGCTACCTTCACATTTATGCACTATGTATTTTAGCAGTTGCAAAACTGCAAAAAAACATGGCATGTAATGCCATGTAATCATAAAAGCACACTGTCTTTGGTAAAATAGTATGAAATATACATACCCACTTATACACTACTAGTCAAAAGTTTGGACACACCTTCTCATTTAATGTGGTCCAAAGGTGTGTGTGTGTGTGTGTGTGTGTGTTCATGGCCAGCATTGCATTGGTCTGTTGGTGTTTTCAGAAAAAAAACGGCTTGATTCCACTCGGCACGTCACAGCAAGACAGCCATCTGCCTGAGCTCAATCATACTTCTACCCATGCTACTACTTACTTGAAAAATTAAATACCTAATTTATTATTATGACACATGTCTCTTCTTAAAATAATGGACAAACTTGAAGCTTAATTGCAGCGAAAGTGAGTGAGGTTAACAATCTCTGGGCAGTTGGAAAAAAGAAACAAGAAACCTGCTCAGTTCACCCACCATCAATGGAGAAAACTCCCATCTTTGATTCCAGGAAGTCAAACAGGGTGCTTGGTCCAGATGGCCTTCCTCCTCCTCCCTCCTCCTCATCTTCATTTCTAGACCGACCTCTTCCCTTCCCTCTGCCTGAGTAGAAATCAATGTTGATACAGTAAGGAACAGTTTGTTCAAGCTCCTTATGTGTGACAAAGCTCGGACTCGTCTGACAAGGGTGTTGTTTCAAGTTGCTGAAAGTTGACTGTCAGTCCCGTAACAAATATAATAAAAATAATAATAATAATAACAATAACAACACATCAGATTTCTAACATTAAACATATAAACATTGGAGGCAGCACAGAATATCCGCCAGAAGGCTTACGGTGTGCTTGGGTAAAAGCAGTAGCAGTAAATGAACTAAAAAAGTAATTTCACTCTTACTCTGTAAAAATAGTTCTTGGCTCTGAGGCTATTTTTTATGCTAAAGCAAACAGAGAGAAAGACTATGTGTGAACCTCTGGGTTGGAGCTTGTTAGACTCGGGTAGCACAGGTCCAGGTCTGCTCCCAGAAGATCCAGTCAGTAAGCTGTTTAGTGCCACTTCCAGATTGTTGTTGTTATCCATCAGGGCCTGTCGAGCAGCCTCCCGGTTAAAGCCCATCTCCATGATGTCTCTCAGAGCACGTTCATCCACCTACACACACACACAAAACATACTGTAATATTAGATGCAGAAATAATGAATGCGAAAGAGAAATGCAGACTTCATGAATGTTCACAACCTCAACTTCTAGAGAGTCCTACTTTCTCCACCACCAGAGATCAAGTGAAGCTAAAATCACCTTAACAAGCTACACAATTAATTTATACTGTATAATGTATAATGCAGTTATTTTGACTAAAATTGTGATTCACGATATGAGAGGGAATGGTAATTTTTACATAATTATTCTTTTATTTCAATAATAACATAAATGTTTTCTTCATTTAATCTAAAATTATAATTCGACAAACACTTTGGCTTTAAGAAATGCCTCCTGTAAAAATTGTAGTAGGCCATATTGCGATTTCAATAAGATTTTGATTAATTCAGCCCTAGTGTTTGTGTTTACTAGCAGTATCCCTTTTACTTACAATGACCTTACTTGTAAGTAACCTTACAATCAGCAGCTGGGAATCAGAAAATGCTGGTAAATTGTGCTAATATGTTCCAGTTCCCAACTGTTCTAAGCTGGAAAAGTTAGAATACGCACAACATGAACACTGATATCAGCATAGTTTGTCCAAAAGCTGATTATTACTTTGGTACTGACCAATGAGGCACTGGTACTAATTTAGAACCGGTTTTCTATACCCATCCGTAGACATGTTTTTCATTTTCAAGTTCACTATAACATTATCATTTCCTTTAGCTCAACTTTGATTTCAACGAACTGGAAGGTCACAAAATAAAGCTTGAAAAAATTTCATCAGAAACAAGAAAGTAGATGTCCGCCCTTATTTTTGTGCAAGACTTCCTTCCACTAGTTGTGTAGCTTTACACAGCAGGAGAAAAAAAATGTAACATTGCTTCTACAAAAACAAGTACAGTATGTGCAGTCAGGGGGTGCTATTATACTTACTTTAAATGAAAGGTTTTAATGAAATGATAATGTTTTGATCACCAGCCACAAACAAGATGGGAATGTGGATGCAAAGCATTGTTTCCTCCTCTGAGGGACAACAAAACTGAAAGCCTTAAATTTGAAGAGGCCACCTAAGTTTCCCTATGTCCATTTGTTTCACTTTGTAGAAAAACCAACAAAACCCCTAGTTATTTCCACATTCAAATTAAGGTCTATAAGCTGTGAAATAAGGCTAAAGAAACCAAAGCAGGACGCAGGACGGGTTCCAACCAATAAACTGCATTGTTACAGTGAATAAAGGCTTCAAAAATGTGTAGTAATACCCTCCCTTCAACACAGGCCTCAACTGTTTTACAGGTTTGAACCAAGTTCAACTTCTCACCAGCTCTCTGTAGTTTCCATCCTGTCTGCTGTCAGTTCTTTCAACCCTGTCTTCTCCTCGTCTCCTCTGCTGGTATGAGTCTCTGCCCCGGGAGGAGGAAGCAGTGCTGGATAAATTACTGCCGGCATTTCCTCCACCTCCAAATGTGCGGGGACCCTAACAAGGAAAAAAAGAACATCAAGGATCAACACAGCTGCATGGTTTAACAATACAGCAAGTACAAGGAGCAGAAACTGTGCAGCTGACAATCTCATTAAGATTTTAATGTGAGAAGCTGTTTGAAAGCCAAAAGCAATCATAATGAAAATGAATGCCAATAAGGAGTGCACACAGAATTAAGTTATTCTGAAAATTATACATCCAACATAAAGGCAGTAGACACTAGAGTAGTAGTAACTTTGTTGTCCACAATCATTTCCATGAGCTGTGTAATAAAGACGTAGATTTCAGGTAAAGATTTACCTCTTTGGTCTTGGCCACCTCAGCAATAGCAGCTATCCGCTGCTTTTCAAACTCATCATTCTCATCAGCAGTTTTGACCACGCTGTGAGTCTGAAGGGTTTTCCTCTGGTCCAGTTCTCTGCTGTCCACTTCATCCTTCCTTGCACATTTCTATAGGACACAAAGAGTCTTTGTCAACCAGAATCAATGCACTTGTTCCAATTTTACACTTGTTACAAATGCACTTGTTACAAATTTTCTATTGGGAATGAAATATGGGTTTATGAGATTTGCAATTAACATTTTACCCTAAGGCCAAGCTTTTTTGGAACTGGGGTTTTAAAACAAATACTTAAGTAAACTGCTTTCATGTCTTTCTATTTTGGGTTCACTGCTAACATAGACCCAGACAGTGAATATGCAGTCTACTATACTATATGCAGACACTGACAAAGAAGGAGATGAAAAGCATTATTTCACTCCAGTCCAATAATGGTTTTACTGAAGAAAAAACAAAAATAAAAAACCTTGAAAAATTTGTTTCAAGGCCGCTTGAAACAGAAACATCACTTATCACCTGGAATATCAGAATAGATGTGAGAAATATATCTGAAACCAAGTTAAATATCTGAAACCAAGTTAAAATGTTTTTTAAAAAACAAAATTTAAAATTAACATACTAAATAAAATCCAAAACACAATGTCTCTCACCACTTCCTTTATTTCTCTGCAACAAGTAAAACAATTTTTAAACTGTTTAATTGATATCATTGTTGTTATTATTATTATTATTATTATTATTATTATTATGGTTTTAGGAGTATTATGGGTTTTATCTCTGTTTGTTGCTTTGCCTCATTTCCAAACTGGTGGGAAAGCAATTAATCTGCTTCTTGTTTTGTGTGCTTTTCTTTTAGTTGAGTTGTTTTCGCCCTTATATGAGCAACTTGAAAGTGTTGGTTAATGTATTGATGTGTTGTATGGTTAGGATGAGGTGTCACTTTTATTGTGAAGAACGTGTTAAATTCTGCATGTATGAGAAGTGCTGTACATATTCCCTTTTTGATTTGATTGATTGAGGCAGCTGCAGTAAGAGATGAGATTTACATGTGATTTTACTTGCTTGGCCAAACAAAACGTGCAATTAATGTAGTTCAAGCAGTCTTTTTTGTTATATACTATATATATTTTTTTATTTTTTTTTCACACACACGCACACGCACACACACACCTCTTACAATACGTATACTGTACACGTCGATATGTGGTGATGGTACATTTTCAATATACTATGCAGACCTAAATAGAGTTATACTGAAGTTTCCTACAGTGTTTAACATGAACTCCACGATAAAACATCTCAAAGCTTTATCCACAGATTCATACCCATCTGTGAATCGAGATTCAAAAATATCAAGAACGATTTTGCAGGAATCAGACAGAAAGTCAACACTTTCTGCAGCTCTTTCATGACTATACTAGGGAGTGATGATTCAGTCAGTGAAGCCAGCAAATGAATGGAGCAATGACCTTTACTTGCGAGCAGGTTCACCACCTTTTTTCTGTTGTGTTGGCAATCTCAGCACAGTAAAGTGATAGGCAGCCAGATTAAAAAGCCAGAGGTGATTTATCTGAAGAGAAAGAATGTGGGCAAGCTGACAAAAAACAAGCCAAATGTTTCAGGTGTTAAGAGGATGGTTTGAAGACCACCTGCTCTAACACTAAGCTCAGCCATCCCAAATGTGACCAATCCCCAAAGTAATAGAACTCCAGGAAAATCTGAAAATCTGGAGAATATTACATGATTTGCAATTCCAACTCATCTGCGTAAGAATCCCAATATCCAACTATCAATGCGATTTGATTATTTCCTGCTCTGAAATTATGATCCTTGCACAGGAGCTTATTAACTCACACAGAGTATGTTTTAAATGAGAAATAATGTATTTAATGTGTTGAGCTTTTTTTTCAAAATGGCAATAAAAAAGGTTTATTAATTTCTGACACTTTTAAAATCAAATGCTGTCAATGAAAACAGAAATGAATGTTTGGCAACGTGATAAAGCGTTATTTTTAATAGTGCACTTGAGGCCTGTTGACTATCTTCAAAATGCTTCACCTCTTCTCACCTTCTCTACAAATGACATCATTCACAACATGTGTTTCTTGACAGGGGAAAAAGTGACAGACACTCATCTGTGAGCAACACAACAAAGCAAAATTACAAAATCAGTCCTGAATTTTAGAGATTCATGAAAACCACAGAAAGATTAGAGAGATCGGTGTTCAACAGACCCCACAACATCTATTAAAGCACCACTTCAATTTCTTTTTCATTTACATTATTCTGATCATATTCTGTTGCATTTTATTTGTGCTTTATTGTTTTTCTTTTAGTGTTCATAGAGGGAACGCTGAAAGTTGTTTTGAAAAAGGTAAATATTTTGCCTCACCTGACCAAATGGCACAAAGGGAGGAGGTCCACCTTCTGCTCCAATATTACTCCTGTTGTGTTTTGCCAGACTCTACATGTGGAATAACAAATATGATTAAAAACTAGAAAGAATCCTAGAAAGAGTCAAAACAGACCCACTGTGGTATTTAATGCAGATTTCAAATGATTACCAACATATAATAGCAGCCAAGCAGCAATCATAATCAAATTGACCCTCACCCTTTGCAGCTCCCACTTCTCCACCATGTGATCGACCTCTCCTCCGAGTACAGAGATTTTCGAGTCATCGAGTAGCAAAAGACCATTTTTAACCTGGACTGTACCAAGGAGCTTTACCTTTGTTCCAGGGGGGGTATTAATACTGAAAAGCAACAACATAAGAACAAAACATTACTGATGAAAGAATGTTTAACTCTACAGATGAACATATCAACTGGTATTTGCATATTTTGATCTTGCTCAGCATGGACTGGAGCAGCACTGAGTGTGATGTCACTCTTATTCAACACTGACGAGATGCATTCAAACACCCTGGTAAATTTCATCACTTCAGCTAGATCTAAAGCGTGTTAAGTTTAGCGGAGCAACTCCAAGATGCTTTCAAGAAGCCTTGAAATTTCACTACTTCCGCAAACACACATTACATCCACCAAGCAAAAGCTTGCTGCTGCTGCTGCCACCTTGTGATAATAGATGCATGAAAATTAGGTAATTGGAGTAGAAGTAATGATTTTTATCACTGATAAAACATTTGTTTAGTATCTTTTTAATATATGACATCCCTACTCACCACTCTCAGCTAACAGTTTATTATATTATATTATTCAGTTGCACCTTTTTTTGTTTTGGTAAGGTTAAAGGTTTGTTTGTTAATTTTTAATTTATTAAAATAAAATATGTCAGATAAAGTTGTGTGTACAGCACCTTATTTTGATAAAGGTTTAAAAGTGAGAGAACATCCTAAATACAGTTTTGGTGAAACTGTTTTCACGAAAGTTTTAATCATTTCTTTTACCATGAAAATAAAATTCTGCATTGAACATAGGAATGCACAATACTGGACTTTTTTGCCGATATCTAATTTGCCGAGATATTGGGAGTGCTTGGGTCGATGTACAGTACACAGAGATTTTTTTCCCTGCACCCAACTGAGGTCATTTATATGTATTATATGTATACATTTTCTTAATTGTGTAAAATAAATACACATTAAAAAAATAATATTTATAGAAGACACCAACATAAAATTCAAGGGGGTAGCAGTCTATTCAGGATCGTGTTTTAGTCATTAGTAATATCGGGGGATATTAGTGTGTTTGCCGATACCTGATAATACATTTTAAAGCCAATATCTGCCGATACCAATATTATACCAACAATATCCTTCATCTCTAACTGAAGAATTTCTACATACAGTCAGAAAAAAATCTTGCAGTCAGTGGATCTTTAGTTTAATGTAACACTTAAATGCTGAATACATTCAAGGGTTTCACACATTGTAATTATATATACTCACCCACACCCTATCGCCTCGTTCATTCCATCTTATAAATGACATGGCTGAGTGCCAGGAGATGGGTGGCCAGACTTCGAGAGCCTATTAATAATCCCAGCTGCTCACCCCATCCTCATGGTAAATTAAAAACCCCTCTATCTCATCAGGCCTGATAAGGCCTCTGCCTCTCTCATTAGAGAAGCACTGGGACTTAGAGAGATTTCCAGCTACTGATGCCCGGATGCCAAACAACTATTGGGGATTTCACTCTAAACCTCTGGGATGGATGCTCGAGCCTCATGACAGTAGCAAATGCAGAAATGAGGCATTTTCTATCCTAGATTCAATCATGAGAATCAAATTCTATAAACACATTATTCAACCTCTGATCAATGTTTCTGTTTAATTCTCATTGTCATTCATCTTTAACAGTCTCCCACACACTGAACAGTCCTGTTATCAGACCCATCGCTCACGGCCTCATCCGCACATTAAGAAACACTGACCACCACTGTTGGTAGCAGTGTGTGTGTGAGTGTGTGTGTGCGCGCGCTTCATAAAGAAGGGATTTGTTCTGGTCTCTCCTCTCTTCCCAACAGGAAATCAAGGATCACACTCTGGCCACTCCACCTGTACAGACTAGGCTAGTCACCATGGTAGCAGTCGCCAAGGCCACCGTTGCTGGGATGGAGATGCAATTAACGGGTAGGGATTGTTAGATCAGCTGCCACCATGTGGAAAATGCAGATAAAGGGGAAAAAACAGAGGCATGTGGTGGGGTGAGAGTGTTGACAGTGAGGTGAAGGAGAGGGATATGAGCAGAATCTTATACATTGTGCTTTGAATATATGAGGCACAACTGGCTACATGACACCTGCTTTGCATTCAAGAAGCAACTAGAAATACATTCTTCTGTCCTGAAAAGGGTTTCAAAGCATCAGGGATGAAAACCAGGGAAGAAAGAAAGAAAGTCTTCATGGATTTACCAAAGTCTCTGAAGATATGTAATATGTATTACCCCTTTGGGGTATCTGGTACTCCCCTTATCGGGGGGTTATCCTCACAAATCACGTAGTTATTTTAAAAGACGCACACCTTCTTGTTATGTTGCTACCTAGGGCTGCAGCAATTAATCAATTATTCATCAACTATTTATCTATTAATCTTTACTCCAAAGCAAAAAGAAATTGTTAAAAATACATACATTTTTAGTCTTTAGACAAAACAAAATCATCCATTTAAGGTTTCAGAAACAATGATCAACATTTTCTGGAGCAAACAACAAATTGTTTAATCACATAATTAACTTACAGTCCTGCAGTCCCAATGGTACCATTATCGAAAATCTCAAAAATTCTTAAAAATTCTGAGCACAAAAAACTCATTCATACAACTGCAACAGTTAACATGACAGAACCCATAAATAAGCTATTTCTTATGCTCCTATTATCAGCTGTTGTGGCTGAGGGGAAAGTAACAGAATGCATCATGTTCCTTAAGAGTCACATGGTCTTGAACTCAGAAAACACACAAACAGGCAAAGCAATAGAAGAGGATTAGGGCTACATGAGAATATTCTCAGGCAGAAATCTGAGATTAAAAGCAGAATCCTGACTTTAATCATTTTTTTCTCAGAAATAATACATTTTTTTCAAGAAATCTGAGATTAAAGTTGGAATTCCACCTTTTAATCTCAGAATTTTTTGAAAAAAGTTTGAATTCTGAGATTCAAAACATAATTTTGCGGAAAATTAAAAAAATCTCAGAAATCTGACTTTAATCTCAAAGAATTCTGATTTTTTTCTCAGAATTCTAAGATTCAAGACAGAATTCTGACATAAGAAATAAAACTCAGAATTGCAACTTTAATCTGAGAATTCTGACTTAAATCTCTTAGATTTCCTTCCTTGGAAGTCTTAGGGGAAAAAACAACTAAAAATCAAACAGACAACAATGCAGAGACACATCTTACACAATTGACCTTGGAGTTACTACTAAAAAACAGGAATAATCAGGGATAATGAGTTTGACGACCTCTGTCTTCAAATGCTAAGATTAACGTTCTCGTCTGACAGTAAACAGTAATAATTATAATGAATAATGTTTCATTACTATTACTTCTATGAGATATTGCTGCATTGTGTTTTTTTTTCCTTTTTTAGGAAAAAAACACAATGCAGCAATTATCATTGATCTTACCTTCCCAGACAATTAATAAGGCACCACATCCACTTATTTGCACTTAAAACAATATATTTCTAAATGAGATACCTGATCTTAGACAGGTGTTTAAATTCCAGTCCAACACAGGTGGTGTGCCCATCTGTCATTTGCAGGCGCAGCATTCGTGGCGCGCCCTGGGACTCCTCATGGTCTTTAGGAGCTGAGATGTTCCTCACCTTCTGCACCTGTAGAACACATGGACCCACCAACTGTCCATGTGCAAGAGACAACAGATGAATTAAGTCTTCTAAGGCAAAACAGCAGCAGTATGAACTGAGGCATGATTGAAAAACAAAAAAATCCCATTTAGTGACTTTCCTTAAATATCACAATGATTGTTTTATTTAAAAAGCAATTGATAGACCTGTTTTGTATTCAGTGAAAAATGTAAAATTTGGAAATGCAATCTACATTGCAATCGTGCAATCTGTCCTGTACTGCAACTTTAAAAGCTCAAATAGGATTCATTCTTTCATTCATAATATTTACTTTGTGAGATTATTAGTGTACGACCAGGAGGACACAAGTGTCCACTTCATTCTAAATCTAAGGAGAGCCAGGTTAAGTTCACAGGTTTTAATTAGATGTTTTAATCCACTGACACTACCGTTGAATTCTTTCCATTTGACAGCTCCACCTTCTCTGTCCTGAGATCTGTTTGTCTGTCTATTAGGGCCATCTAGTGGCACTTAAAATAACTGCATTTCAAAACATCCACCTGAGTATATAGTCCTGTGGCAATCAGCTAAAAAGCTTTTTATATCTGTTCTCCTTAGCACTTGACTCTATTTAATACGTAGACATTATTTTATTTGTTTTTACAGTTTTGTATGGCTGTTATTTTTATCCACATTTTAGGTCTTTTAATTTGTTGTATTTGTTTTTAATACTGTACATATTTTATTGCCTCTTGTGAGCTTTTATGTCAGGACATTGGTCACACTTTAGAACAACCACTGACACTGTGGTTGTTCTAAAGTGTTTTACAAATAAAGATGGATTGGATTGAAGCAAAGTTTCATAAGATTTTCTATATCACTCACCAACTCGGTCCTTCCACTGTTGATGTCAGTTGGTAGAAATTTTCGCCCAGTAGATCTAAGATCACTCTGCAAAGGACACACAGTTTAAAAGATATGACCAATAATGTGACGGATAATGAAATTTAAAAACAGGTTTGAATACACAGTATGGAGCTCCATTTCAGTTTAGAACTTGCAGTGCATATGAAGCATGTATAAAAATGTTAATGTAAAGAATTAGTCCTGCAGCTAATGATTCTTTTCATAATCATTAGTTTAACCTGTCATTTATTATGTCTGTTATTTTCTCAAATTATCTAATTAGTTATTTGGTCTATAAAATATCAGAAAATATTGAAACATGTGTTTTGTGTTTTCCAACATCTTAATTTGTCCACAAACCAAAATTAGTCAGTTGTAATGAGTTATATGGAGCAAAGAAAGTTGAAAATATACACATGTAAGAAGCTGAAAATCTTGTTTTAAATCATTAAAAAAAACACTTAGCCAAGAATTAAGTAATCAATTAATAATGGAATAATCAATTAATAGTTGCAGTCCTGTATAGGTATAAATGGTTGAGTATTGACAGACTGATTCAATTCAATTTAAACTGACTGTTAAATATTTAGAAGTTGCATAACAACCTTACAGGATTATACTTCTCTATTATGTGCATATTTTCTTTTTATCACAATAGTTATGATATTGCAATTTTGCAGTTGACAGTAACTCTATGCTGCCTTTTCGTTTTGCCAATATGTCTCAATAAAATGACTCTGAACACATTTCTTGTTAATATACTGCATCAAGACTTTGAACAGGGAAGAGGAAATTTGACTACCGCAATGTTTTAGCAAATCGGCTACAGCTCTTGGTTAACTTTACAACTATATTTTAGGTTTTCAAAGTGCCACCATAACACCAACCAAAAGCTGTTAAAACCTTCAGTCTGCAATATACTAGTATATCTCATATACTACTTAAAGTAGTATATCTACTTTTTAGTAACTGTAACTACTACATACAGTATATTTATCAATGAATGTCAGGAAAAGGTATGAGAGTAATTTTGGGAATTTTAAAATCAAACTGAATCCTCATTATTATAGTTGGCCACTGGCCAGTGTCATAACACTAAAAATCTAGTGTAATGGTCTTTTTTAGCATAATAATTGCAATATGTCATCAAATTGTGCCTTGATGATTTAATGTAAAGATGTGAGATAATACTTAAAGCTGGCGGTAACAAAGATGTTCAGAGTTAGAGTTGACCATGAAGGTAAGAGGTCATACAACGACACTATTAACTGCCTCAATCATATGATTTCACAAAAAACAATTTACACATTTAGACATACAAGTATGTAACATAATGTAACTGCAACAACTAATCGGTCAATCATACACACACACATAAGAAAATTGAAAAACTTACATCAAGTGCAATACGAAAAATGTCACTGTGTGTTATTTTCTCCACAGATCCTTTCAGTTCAGCTATGCCTTCATCACTGAGGTACCTGTGAGATGACACACAGGGTGGAGGGGGAAGGTGATGAGGTTAGCAGAGGTTTCAAGCATGAGATGTTCACATTTAGCAAAGCATTTGACCACATCAGTTCAGATCATAACTTAAATACCTAAAAAAGGTTGTTTTGTCTCACACACAATTCAGTTATAGATTCAGTACAAATGCTGAAACTGGCACAAAGCGTGTTCCCTCTTTCTGAAGTATATTGTAATACTGTTTGATTAAAATACATTTTATAGTTACACTAAAAAAACATCATTCAGCCTCGGAAGAAACACTTTAATACACAGAAGGAGAGAGAATACAATTTACAACAAATTGAAAGAGGTCAATAACTACATTTATATGTAGACAAAGCTGAGCTGGAAAGTAACGTACGTTATACACTGGAAGGTGGTATCAACAAGATCTCAGTATCAAAAGAAACTGCAGTATTTGGACTGAAGTCGAACTCGGCTGGTATCTTTATCCAACTCTTTTATAATATTGTTACTGATGAATACTTAACACAAACCGGATGGAACATAGTTCACACTAAGTAGTGGAAAGCCAAGTGTTCATTAGCTAGCTAACGATGTTTATATAGCTAGCTACTTAGTTAGCGAACCATTCTTTCGCTTTAAAAACTAACAGTCAAGAACACATGCAACTTTAGGTGACCACGTGCACTTGCGATAAACTATGAAAATACATATCATTAATCATAGCTTGTGTTATTATTAGACATGAAAATCTGACATTAGCTCCAGTGCTACCTACCAGCCCTCTTTCGCCAAGGAATCTGTCAAATCGGTCATTTTCTTCTATACCGTATGTGTGTGATGAAAACAGATACCGCGAGGTTTATACCGAGCACGCGTAGATAACGATTATATGCTTTTGTAATGCATATTCTTCTGCTGTCATCGATAAGGCTCAATAGCATGAGAAACGAACGACCCTGCGTAATGACGTAGAACGACACACGTTTTTTATGAGTACGGGGAGCGGAGAGGGTCAAAACACAATTCTGGGAGAAAAGAGCGATGAGAGCGGAGCATACGTCAGAGAAGTGACGTCACAGTGGAGACTTGCATCGGGACATTTTAGATCAAGGGTGCCCTACTGTCCGTTACATTCAAATATAAACTTTAAAAGTGCAGCTATCTCTCAGAACCTGAAGTACATATAGGGATTCACTGCTCATTTTCTGTCGTCTGACAGTATATATATATTCATCAGTAATATATATATATATACACATACATACGTATATATATATATATACTCATGCATACGTATATATGCATATATATACTATAAAGCAAAATAAAACTTGCAGGCCAACTTTGTCCAGTCCTGTTTTAGATCAAGTGACATCATAGGTTTTGGTTAAAAAAAACTGTCACAGGAAACTTTTCTGAGCTCACTCAGTCTCAGTGAGACTCGACTAATGTTTTTTTTTTCTATGACTGATGCTTTTTTCAGATAGTTAGAAATCAGTGCCACTGAGGACTGATATGCATTTCTTACATTTTTGGGCTGAGTTAGCTGTAGGCAACTGGACGTGCTTCAGTGATTTGTGTATTTCTTATTAAAAAACAAAAGAAGAGAGACAGAGAGAGGGTGGGGGGCTTGGCTTTACATACAACAATGTTGGTTCTCATTGATACCACAAGATGGCAGTATATGCACACAGAAAATTAGAAAGGCGTTCTCTATCAACGTAGATTTCCAAAGATTTATGGCAGCTCTTGTTGAGAAGCTTCACAAATAGAGATGGACCGGTCCAGTAACCAGGCTTTAGTGTGAGGATGACATCTTTCTCTTTCTAACTCAGAGCCTTTGAATCACACTCTGACCCTCTTGTCTCATTGCGGCTAATGCAAACATTTATTAAACTGACATTTTCAACATTAAATCTACATTAATATTAAATGAATAGAACCAAACAGAGTGTATGCATCATTTTGTCATTGTCATAACAATATTTTGTTATGAGGTTGAATTGTGCAGTCACTGGCGCAGCCACTGCACCAAAAAAAGGACTTCTATGTTGTGATGCAACAGATTATAAATCTACATAAAATGTCCCTGCATGATTCACTTCTTCAAAACAATGTATAAAACATTGAAACTTCCTGTCCTTGACTATAAATAGAATCACTTTAAGACTCAGTGTTTTATGCCATTTTAACAACCACCACTCACTATTTTCTGTGACGTGTTGGTGTATTAATTTTTTATGTTATGGCAATGGTGACTTGAGATAGTTGTTGTAATAACTCATGCTCAAGTCAAGCAGAAAATACACTCCCAAGATGTTTTTTTTAGTGTCTGGCAACAAAGATCAGTGTCATTATCAGTGCACAACACTATGGATTGCCATCATCTACCATTTGAGCTTTATGTACATCAATCTTTATGACATTTCTTGACTGTTTTGGACGGGTAGAGCTGTCTGAGAGGATTAAAACACAACTGACACAACAAGGCTTGTGTTTGACGAGATAAAGAGTGTTAATGTCATACAGGCATCCATGTGGAAGCCTTTCAGAGAACCAGAAAAAAAAGATAACATGAATTACACAGGTTAAATTCAAATACATTTCTCAGTGAAGATGTTGCCTGCATGTTTTGACGTAAATTTGTTTTCAGCTATTCCTATTCAAGCCATTTCTACCATGTCAATTTTTCTCACAATATATTTCAGTTCAGAGCATTTTACAGATTGTTGTAGCAATAGTATTAAACCACTTAAATTTCTCCAAAATGTAAGCGAATAAGAGCTTTCCCTCTATCTCTGCTACCTGTGACAAGTGCATTTCTGGGATGATATTTATCATTTATCATTTATCATTACAGTGTCTATAATATGCCACTATGGCTTGAAGATATCTTCACAATACTGCATTGCTCCACCTCCTCACTGACTCTCCCCACAGCATTACAAGAAGCCCTTTTGTCATTCTGAGGGAATGAAACTGAAGCACCCCATATTGGTTTAAAAATTACTGAATGATACGGTGTCTTGTCTATATCTTCAAGACTTATGAAAAGTCAGATACCCACACCAGCCTTCGTAAAACCTGGGAAACATTTATTGATTATATCAACAGAGATAAAGATACAGTGTCAGACTAATCATATTTAGGTATTCTGTACAGTACCATACTGTATTATTTGTTCTCTAGCTCTGTCCTCTGGATACAACTTGCCAGAGGCCCAGGACTTTTGGCTTGGACACCTCTCTTACCTTTCTTGACCTCATGGACAATTCCTGACAACTTATGCCATTTGATGGACTGATCTACATACAGTAGATGCACTTCCTCTATGAACTGTTGCTGTGTTGTCTTGTTCTGGTCTGATCATGTACTCAATGTTATCAGCAAAATCCTCAGAAATAAGACATAAAAAAGCTGAAGGCCCACAGTCCAAGTGCGGCCCTCCAATTGATTGGAGGATGGTTATATCAGCCTAAAATGATTGATAATCCCGATTATATACACATATGGTAACATCAGTTGTGTTTGTTAACTTTTTTTTCTTTTATAACATCTTTTCCTTGAGAGATTAATTTTATGTTTATTTTATATATGTTTTCCTTGTTTTTATAGTTGTTGAATACAACTGACAAGATATTTGAGAAAATATAGGAGGAATGATTTTATATATAATAAAATGCTGTTTATATCTATCATTTCCATGCGCCATGACACGTATAACTGCAGAAAAAGTAAAACAAACAAAAAAGAAACCTAAATAGTTCACATAGATCAATGCGGGACATCCAGGTTAGTAAAACGAACAGCTTCAATAAGAGGGGCGTTTGATTGACAGCCGCAAAAACCAATGGCACGCCTGTGCTTTGATAAACACAGCCGGATCAACCAAGAACTGTTGACTATACGTGTCACCGCAAATGCAATTGGTTAGATTAAACATGCGGAGCGAAGTGCGTCATTGCGCGGGTCTGTCAAAAAATATGTACCTCATAAATGTATCCGGCCGACGCCTAACCTACTGCTTTTATTGATTATTAGGTTTCAGTCGATGGATGGATACTTTTTTTTTAACGGACGAAGAAAACCGCTGTGTTGAATGTTGCTTTCACCTCGTCGGAAATTCAAGCAGCGCTTAAGAGCCCATAAATTGGATTAGCTTAGTAAAGCCACCGGTTAATGTTAGTTTAGCATTCTAGCTAACTGGCTAAACGGACGGGTTAACTGCAGGGAATGAACTTTGCATTAGCTCGTATGGGTTAAGGTTTATATAACTTAAGACACGAACGTTAACTTTGAGGACAGTTCGGTGTGTGTGGCTCTTCACCTTGTCACTCTGTGCTTACGTCACAAACATTTGCCTCCTAGCTTAGCATCATATACATTTACCTGCCCATTTTTACAAAGGCATTTGGCTGACAACATGGACAGTAACAGTCAGAGGTTTGACTCCGGACGAGACAATAAAGCTCAAAAGAAGAAGGGTTCCTCTCACTACAGCACACCGAGTCATGATGAGGGAGACCGGAAGCCAAAGTTTGTAAGTACGGCTGACAAAGTTAGTTTAAATTATAGTAAATATATTTTATATTAGTAAATGCAGTATATGTCGGAGAATAAACACAGGGACGTGTTGGGACAACATGATTGTAATAATGTGTTTTGGTATTTATATTTATTGTATGTACACTCACATGCCACTTCATTCAGTACACCTGTTCAACCGCTTGTTAATCTGTCTAATCAGCCGAAAAAATGCCAGCAGCTCAGTGCATTTGTGCATTTGCGTCATGGTCAAAGTGTTCATACAAATTGGCGTTATATTGACCCTGTATTTGTTAATTAATTAATGAATTAATTAATTGAATTTTTAGGGCTCTTGGTGTGATTATGGACAGCACCTTAGAAACAGATAAGCTCGCAAGTGAAAATAAAAATCTTCCAATTAAGGCTCCTTGAAAACATGAAGGTCTGCTTTCACCTTGAAAGTCTTTGAGGGGCAGTTTATGCCTTCTTACACCTTGGCTGGATTGTTGCAATTCCCTCTATGTTGGTCTTAATCAGTCATCTCTCAGGTTGTCCAACATGATGCTGCATGTCTTCTGAGAGGGACAAAACACATAGAGCATATCACTCCTGTTCTGCCCCTTTTTACACTGGCTACCTGTCTGTTTTAAGATCTATTATAGGATCTTATTATTTGCTTTTAAATATCTCAAACCTGACAGAGCTATTGAAGCCACACACTCCAGGCAGAGCTCTGAGGTTACCTGACTAGATGGTCTTACACCTGTGCCGAGATCACAGCTAAAATTCAGTTGTGATAGAGCTTTTTTTCTGGCAGCAGCTCCTACACTGTGGGACATATGAAAGCTGCCCAGACCCTTGATCATTTCAAAATATTTTGGAGACTTATCTCTTCTCACTGGCTTTTAACACTAGTTAGGTAAGACATCCTGACCTGTCTGGACAGTCAGTCATGCACTATTCTAATTTTCTTTCTTTCTATTTTCCTATGATTTTGTCCTCTCTTCTCCTTCTCCTCTGTTCTCTCTCATAAGCTGTGTTTCCTTCATGATTTGGTTTGGCATGATAAAGCCCTGGGTTACACTGGCATTTTGACTGAGAATGGTACCTTTGCTTGGTAGGTGAGGTGTGGGCTATGTCCTATGGCTGTGGCAGCGAGATATGTAGGGTGATGTCGTACCAATGTGGCGACAGTGAACGATGACAGACCACAGTGGAGGACATCCACCAGCTTTAAATATGTGATCTGTTTGTGATCCGTTTGTGGCTGTTTGTCTCAACAAGACATCAAGTTTTGTATGAGAAGGTGATGAAGAAACACCGGTCACTAGAAAGTGACGTTTTTCTGTCGCCCCCAGTCTTCTGACTGTACAGCATCATTTTACTCTGGTACCTAAAGGGAAGGGTGCCAAAGAACGGATTATTTTGGTACGATTCCTAATTGAAATGTAAAAAAATACATACTGTACCAAACCGAGGTGTTCCCCTTGGTGGAAATATGGCTATATACTCCTGCTCTTTCTTCTTTCTCCTCTCTTGTCCCCCATTTTTTCTTGTGCCATTAGTATTTACCTTTATGGTTTTATTGTGGAGGCTTAGTCTGTTCTAGGATTCCTATTTTATTGTTGTATTGTTTTGTTCTTGTTTGTCTTTTATTGTTGTTTTCTTTGGTGCTTTTGCTGTTGGTTCACGTTCCCTCTTTCTCTTGTTCCCTACCTTTCCTCCTATTTTATTTTTATTTTAACATACTAGTTGTATTGTTTGTTATGTGGCATATGTTGATTTGTTGTCTCCGTCTCTCATCTCTCCTTGTCACTCCTCTCTTTTTTTTTTCCTCTCCCCCTTTCTGTACCCCACCTCTGTTCCTTATTTTCTTCTAACCCCAACCTACTACCTCGAATGTGAGTCTGGTTCTGTCAGAGATTTCTTCCTGTTAAAAGGGAGTTTTTTTTCTCTCCACTGATGCCTAGTGCTTGTTCATTGTATGATCTGTTGGATTTCTTTTTTCTCTGTAATATTGTAAAGGTTTTGGCCTTACTGTGTTCAGTGCCTTGAGATAATGTATGTTGTGATTCGGCACTATACAAATAAAACTGAATTGAATTAAAAAATACCTACTTACAACCAGTGTATAAGGACAATATCTGACCACATAACATGAAGTAGATGGGCTACAGCAGCAGTAGACCACACCTGGTGCCACTCCTGCCACTTTATTATTTCAAATTACCAAATGTATTTCTATACAACATTTATAAACAACAGGGTTGGAGTTTGCATGTTCTCCCCGTGTGTGCGTGGGTTATAACCGGGTACTCCGGCCTCCTCCCACAGTCCAAAAACATGAAGATTAGAGCGCAAATGCTTGTCTAAAGGATAATGCTGTAGAAAATGAGGGAGTGAAAGTTGACCAAAGGGCTGTACATTGCATAAATACATAAAAATGAAGCAATGTAAAAACTATTAAAACAGAAAATAAAACCAAAAATATATAATATAACACAAACCTGGTTAGGGAACACCAATGGGGGTTTTAGGTGAGGTTTATAAGGTCTCATGTACTTAATAAATTGGTCATTAAATGTATGTTTTCATGAGTTTGGATCATTTTGAGTAATTTTTTGCATTGATTTTAAAACTAGAGCAATACAACATCTTAGACATTTCCTCTTGCGTGTAAAGAGCAGCAGAATTATATCATTATGTGACTTCTTCAGTTGCTGAGAAAATGCCTCCACAGACTTATCCTGATATTTTGGATATCTCACTCATAATGCAGTTTCTTCTCTGTGATCAGCAACCTTGAGTGTTTGTTGATTCTGCTTTGCTTGTAAAACATCAGAGGGTTAAAATTAGCACAGGGTTTAGCCCGTACGTTAATCCATGTGCTTCCCACTACTACAAGAACAACCTGATTCTCATTCTGACTGTGAAAATTATTTGGTCGGGGAGGTCAGAACAATGCTTTTATTATGTCTTTAATTAGGGCAGTGGTCTTCTACCATCAACAACAAACAGGATGTACAGTATATCCTCCTTCAGACGTATCAGATCGACTCAATTCATGTTCAACCTGCTTTTGACCTCACAGTGCAACCACAGGTAATGCTGCAGCAGAAACACACCAGAGAAGGTGACATTGAGCATGCATATACAACATGCTTTATTCAAATAAATATACATATCAATGTATACAATCACAGAAAGAGAGAATGAAGAAAGCTAGGGCACCTAAGGACAGAAAATAAGTTATCATAAAGTTAATAGAGAAAGCAATCTCCAAACTTCTCTCCAAAGAAGATGACAAATTTTAGGATTGCCACAGTGAATGCAAGGGCAAGGGAGAAGTGGTGCTATGACATTGTTCTTTTCCCAAGGTAGTATATTTGTTGTATTCATGAAAATGTTAGGGCGGTTTTGAGATTTTTTTACTTTGAGGCCTGTTTTAGGGCTCCCAAAGCACTGGTTTTGTAATAAACCTCCAAAATAATAAAAAACTTTCGCAGATTCTTTAAGATGCTGTACACGCAAAAACAATTTAATGTGAATCCACTAAAAGTATTGAGTTTTGTGAGCCCCGAAAAGCTATTTTTTTGAAAGCAGGCTACAGAGAGGTAAAATCTCACCATCCTTGTGTTTTTGTGTTTACTACTAATATGCTACTTTGGAAAAAGGATAATGTCATAGCCCCACCTCTCTCTTTCTCTGAGTCTTCTTTCTCTCTTTGTGTTTGGAGATTGTTTGTTTACTTTGTGATAACCTATTTTCTTTCCTTAGTCACCTTGGCTTTCTTTATTCTGTCTCTATTTCTGTGATTGTATACATTGTACTGTATTCAAATAAAGTTTTTTGAAAAATAGGTTTGTACACGTTGCACGCTCCATATGCTCGGCGTCTTCTCTGCATTCTCTGGTTTTGGTGTATTTCTAAAACCAGGCCTGGTATATTTACTTTTGTCATTTTGGAGGATTTCACATGGATAAAGATATTTCCTGAAGTGATGCCATGCTTAAGGAAAACCTTTTTTCCTTAAATTACACAGAACAAGATTGTGTAGGAAAATTTCTATTTGTATAAGGGCCTTAACTCATTCTCATATGTACATGGCATGAGGTTATTTTTTGAAAATTTTATTTCACCACTTGTTATCTGTCAAAATGCAGAAAGCTCTACATTGGAAATTTAATTCAGCAAAATTATTTTTAATTTCAGGGTGACTTACAGCTTTTGTGTAGTTTCCACTTGTAAATTATGGTAAGGAATGAAGGAGATACTGCAGTTGTTATTCCTCAGCTGTTTTCATGTGACCTGAATTTTAAACTTCATCTCAAGTAGTTTTATGTTGGGGGAGCTCATAACCCATGTCGTCTTCAGGGACAGGGGGGGGTCTGTGGTGAAGCTGGTGGCCATTCACACGAGCATACTTACCTTGAACACCCCTTATATGATCACATTTCAAATGGCCGCCTGTCCAGGAATTGGGCTTTGAATTTATGTGGTGACCATTAGACCTCCAGTCCAGACGACACCTCCGTTTATCTCTTTAAATACAAGGACAACGGAGCTGCCTATATGAAAACTGGGTGAACTCAGTGTGTTGATGCCGACTGTGAGCTTTAGCTAAAATCCCTAAAAATGTAGTAAGTGGGTTTTGAGTTTAGATGCCATTTACCTTCTCAGTCAGGACCGATTAATTTTGATACTGCACATAACATAACATACTTAAGACTGTGTAGCAATTTTGAATTAGGGCTGAAACAATACATTCATTGATTATTAATTCATTATTAAATTAATCATCAACTAATGCTGGGCAAGATGGCTTATAAATAATATCTGGATAATTTTAGGCTATATCCCGATAGACAAGATATATCGGGATATGAAGCTCCACACAGGTTGTTTCTCTTGACTCATGAAAAGTTTTCTTTTGAGAAGTTTGTGCTTCTAAAAGGTTAGTGACAATACATTGTAAATACACTCAAATAAAATATCTACTGAAACAGCCTTTTAAACCAGGAAAAGTCATCACAGATACTTTATGATATGATGATATCCAAAATCTAAGACCATATCTCGGCTCATGTCATGATACATAGATATAATATTGATATATTGCCCAGCTCTATCGCCAACTATTTTGATAATTGATTAATTGGTTTGAGTGTTTATTTTATCAATTATAACTCTGCTCCAACAAAGAAATAATAAAAAAAAGATTTACTTTAAATTTTGAGACTTTTGAGAACATCATAATTTTGAGGAAAATACCTGCTAGGTTAATTGATTATGAAAATATTTCTTTCTTGCAGTTTCTAGTTTGAATTTAAACAATTTAAAAATGTGGATTAGATTAGTTTAAGTAACTAACCCTAACTTTATAAGTTTAATCTACAGTATTACTATTATTATTTTTTTTATTAAAAGTTAATTCAAAAAGTGTGTACTGTAAAAAAAACTCTTAGTGTGAAAAGTGTAGGAAGTGTTGTGTTTGTGGTGAAAAGAGATTTTCTTTTTGTGCTGTTAAATTACTCTTAGTAGGTTAGGAGTAAAAAGGAGCAGTCTCCTGTCAAAAAAGAGCAAAGCACCCTTATGTGAGTGGAACTCCAGACTTGCACCTGTGTTATCAGAGGTGTTTGTTATTGTCCTTGTTCTGATTTTTTTTTTTTAAAAGGCAGCTAAGTACACAGAGGCCATTCTGTGTCTGTCTTTTTTTTGTTGTGTTTAGCTGTTGGAAATGCACAATGAAAGAACATCTTGTCACTACCCCCCACCCCCCAAAATACACACACTGTCAAGTAGTTGTGATAGTGCAGCTTATTATTGCTAATTTAAGTCCCAACCTGTATGATTGTCATATTAACAAATAATTGTGAATGTTCTTTCACTTTCAGCAGTATTTATATATTTTACCCAACCTTCAATACTGCACTGTAATAATACCATCGTCCTTTTACTACAATTACTGGAAAGTAATTTGGCGGAAGCCATTTTAATGAAATGCATGTGTGGTTGGTGTTTTATCAGGCAGAATACTGTGAACCTGATAAAAGAGGACCTCTTCATGCAGTGTGTTCATGTTCTTTTCCGAGGCCATTTTTGTCTGTTCTTTTTGTCACATTCAAAATTGGTTGCACTTGTCCGTCTTGGTGAGCTCCAAGGAGGTTTTATGGTCTCATTAATGTAATGGGCGTTGAATATTTTTGTTCTATATCACAAATTTTTAGAGGGGATTTTACTGTTAATGGGTAATATGACTGGATTTTTCATGCTCAAATCCATGAATTGGCATAAGTGAAAGTGATGCCTCATTTACTTTATTCATCATAGACCTTAAAAAATTCAATGAAAATTTAAATCTAGGCCACTGTGATATCCAAAAAAAGGAGCAGTGTTGATAATGTATCACTTCATCCTGCATAGGTGCGAAAATCTGCCAGTCAGTTTGTTTGATTGACAGAAAATAAAAGATTTTTCGAGTGACATTCTGTGTTTGTATAAACAAAACAAAACCCATACAAAAAAGAAATTATAAAGACATGGCAGGAAAGGACGGCGAGATAAAACCTGATGTCTTCATTTAAGTTTCTTTTTTTCCATGACCTCCATGAATCCCTTTTGTGGTCACCTCTCTTCTCTATAGTAGATTCCATGTGTGCAGTGTTTTACAAAAGAGTGTTTTGTCCACTAGTAGGATGTCTGTCTCAGTTAATTGAAAAGGATTGTTATCACAGTTTAATTGAATTAACAGCTTGATGATGGAAAATAAAATGTATTCACTGACAGTTACAAATGACTGCTATTTTGTCCGTCCTATTTTGTCCATTAAAACAGAGGATTTGCAATAGGGAGATGAAAAAAAGCATAGCCTGGTAAACCTTAGTCAAATTTGCATTATTTTGTTATGAGGGCTGTTCTTTATTTATGGAATTAAAAAAAAAAACAAACAAACAAAAACAATAAAACAAAAATCTAGTTTCTCCTACTCAGGCTGCAGGTCAGGATTTTTCAGTATTGATCCGTCATCTGCCATTTTGTCACCAAATGTCAGGAAAAGGTGAAGAACAACTTATTGATAAAGTGTCTAATCTGCACACCTGAGCATTTATGGGGTTCTTTATTTGAACATTGTTTACTCTAAATAATTACTGTAACTCTGCAATGTCATACACACTGTGTGACATTGTTTAGCAGAGTAGTAAAGGTTATCAGTATGTTTTTTTTTTTTTTTTTTTTGAGTGCTGTTGTAGAGTTGCCCTGTTCTGCAGCAATATACATATTGCATGATATATCTATATTGTGACACAATAAATATTGTGGTATTTCTAATATCATCATATTTCATTTCATAGGCTGTTGCATTGATAATCATATATTTTTTTTTACTTCTCAGCCTAATTATTTGTCTTATAGCAGAATTTGACCATAATGATGCTTTTAAACACATAAATATCCCTCATTTAACATTACGAATCAAAGAAATAAACCGGGTATTATCTAAAATGACAGGTAATAGGTGTAATTCAAGATCATGTAATACAGATCATTAACAGTAGATATTTTGTTTTACAGTTTATTAAAAATTATGTATTATCACTAGATCTGTACCGACTATTTATATGCCATATCACCCAGCTTTACAGAAATATTGATTTTATTTATATCATGATTATCGATATCAAATTATATAAAAAAGCGTGATAAATTGTTTTTCCCCATATGATCCGATAGTAGCAGTGACTCTGGCACTGACTTTTCATTTGTAATAATAATGAAATAATAATAATAATGAAAATAATGAATAGAATTGTAGGTTGTTATTGTGTGGAGAAATGTTGGAGGGAGCACATTGTGGTGACGAAGAATTAGGTCACTGACACAAATTAACTTTTACTTATCAATATATGTCTGCACTGTTGGGGGTTGAAAGGCACTGGGGTGATTTTTAAAATGCTATAAATATCCTGATTTGTTTTTGTTTGTTCCATTCCCCACCTGTAGCATTTACCCTTTAGAAGCATCACAGATGATGTGGTAAGATTTCAGAAACTGTGCGTTTTTTTTTTTTTGTTTTGTTTTTGGTTGTTTGTTTCTGCAGCATGTCACAACACTATAACTCATTTAGATCCTGTTCAGACCAGGTGTTAACATCTGTTGTGATTAATCCGACGACAAGTAGACAGTAAAATTCCAAATGTACACTATGTGTCTTCAGATCCTACCACAAAAACCACATTCAGAGGTGGTGTTTAATGACACATGTGAAAGACCATCACCTTCACAGCTGCCATCCCCTGATCCACTCCCATTGCACAATATTTTACAATATTACCTGCCCATATTTTGATTTATTTGTATGTTTCTAAACGCCATTAGTGCAGGGCTATGTCAGTTTAGAAATTAAAAATAATGTATCAAAACATTTCTTGTCATCATAATAATCTTGTGAGACATTTTAGCACTTTCCCATGCATGTTTATTTCTGAGTACAAAAATGTGTAAAATTGTGTGAATAATCACCACCCGATTAATTGGCTGAAATGATTAATCAGTCTCCTTCTACAACCCATAGAGATAAACACATCTCTACATTCAGACTCATTACAAACGGAAATGACGTTTATGTGTATTTGAACACAGTGCAGAGGAAGTGAGGTCCAGTCAAGTCAAATTTCTCAGCAAGGATATTTAATACCATGTCTGAACTGGCCCTAATATGCTTGCTTCTTTTTAGGCTTCTGTGCTTTTCTCACCAACTAATGTCCTTTACATTAACTCATTAGTAGGCATTTTTTCCTTTTACTCTGTTCCAAAAATTGCCATTACTAATTAAATATACTGATAATATTTCACTGCTTCTTTGTATATTAAGTTGCTGAAAATGCTTGTGTTTTTTTCCCCATTGTAATTATATTTTCTCTGTTTCCACAGCTGGACAGATTTGCCAGTATTCGGATCCCTGGTAGTAGGAAGGAGCGGCTGCCTTTATCCCACTCCAAACACAACACCAGTGACTGGTCTTCCTCGTCCACCTCACATCAGTTTGAGGAGCTGTCCGCAAAGATTACCTCCGAAAAAGAGATCTTGGCCTTGTTTGAAAAGATGATGGTACGTTGAGTGGTTGAGCTATCAAAAATTTTCTTTGAAAAAAAATAAAAAAATCTATTAAGCTTGTAAGCTTATTTTTAAAACCCATACATTTTCACCACAAAAGTTGAAGCACATACTAGTATTGGAAATATATTTATGGGGATACTAGGGTTACATGATTGTAGGAAAAATGAGAATCATTATTTTCTAGCTTAGAATAAAGAATTTTATACAATACAGTATAATATGTACAAGCTACAATACTCTTTTTGATAACTCACAAATTATCAGTCATTGAATTATTTTGCTAACAGACAGACCAAAGCAAATGCTTGCAAAAACTGCAGTACCATCAAATTACCACAAAGTGGCAGGACATGCACATAAGTGAATGTAGTGCTGCATGTGTCACATGAGGCTTTGCAGTGAGTGGTTCGGCATAGAGTGATAAAAACTTTCCTGTATTAAGACAGCACCAAAATCTAAACATCTGTTCCTTATCCCATTAAACACCTTTCCTGAAAGTTTCATCAAAATCCATCCATTACTTTTGGAGTAATTTTGCTAACGGACGGACAGACAGACAGACAGACCAAACAACACTGGCAAAAACCATAACCTACTTGGTGGAGGTAATGAGTTATCATGACATAAAACCAGTGTTTTAGAGTACACTGGACAAGTCTTTTTTTTTAGAAAAAAAAGATCCTAAAATTGAAAATAGAATTGAATCAAGGATTCGGAGTATCATGGCACCCCTAATCTAAGGACAGTGCCCTGGTAAATTAGTCATCACAGATCATAGTTAGCTGACTCACCTCTCAGGTCAAAATGTGATTGCTGCTTTTCTTTTCAAATGTGTCAGTTGAAACTTATGAGGGTGCGTCTTATTATGAGGCAAAATATTCTCAAAAAACTTGCACAGCGACGCTACACAGCTTCATTTTCTTTTCTTTTTTCCCCCTTCCATTCATTTGTAATGGCACTTCTTTTATTTCTGTTTTCTGTTGTTGTCTTTAGAATGTTTCTCTGTCCTTCCCATGCAGAGAAATGGATGATTGTGTGGTATTAGATTTGTCTGCTGTTGTGTGGGCCAAATGTCTTTCAGTGTTCTATCATGCATTATTAATAACTCACTCTGTAATAGTTCTTAAAGAAAAATAGGCACTTGGACTGAAAATGTCAGAAAACCAACACTGATAATCTGACCATCATCATTAGTCAACCGCATTAAAACAATTGAATTGTAATATAATACTTAATATAGTATTAAATCCCGTCAAACATTTATCAGCAAAGTATTGTTAATATAAAGACACCTTACATTGATTAGACCCAACCCATAATATCTCAAGTTGTTACACCATTGCTTCTCCAACTTTTGACACATAAATAAACAAACATAACTTCCTCTGTGCAGGATAATGAATGTTAGGAGTACCAATCTGAATCAACATTATTAAGAATATTGCTGATTCAAATTACATTGTTTCTTTATCTTTTTTTCCAGGAGGACATGAACTTGAGTGAGGAAAAAAAGACTCCTCTAAGAGAAAAGGATCTCAACACAAAGAGGGAGATGGTCATCCAGTTTATTTTTAGTGCCTCTAAAGCTGTGAGTTTTTGAATGTTTTCTATGTTAAACTGTACTCTGAGCTCATTTTATTAAGATAAAGTGTTACAAGTAATAATTTACCACATGAAACATTGACATTTATGCAAGTATGATATAATTACATTTTTAAAAAAAAATTCTTTGTCTTGCATCAGGTAAGGTTTCCATTCCACCAAAAAGCTCAACCTATTTTCCTTTGACACACTCTCAGCTACAAGTCTGTTTTGCCAATTAACCTTTAGTATTATGACCTCAACTGATGTGTGTCTCTTGTTGACATAATCAAGCATTGGTTCAAGCCTGTGAATTTCAAAGCCTGCCTTGTGGAAAAACAACTGTCATACAGTTTGTTACACAAAATAATTGCTGACCTTTGCCAGTACATTGTGTGGCACACCTTCCGTCCATCTACAGACGTGTGTAAAAGTATATATATTTCTTTAAAGCACCCACAAAGTATTTTAGACCTTTGACATCACAATTCACAAGATTGATTTTGCAAAATCAAATAGGTCTCTTTTAGACTTTGTTTTTGGGAAAAATATACAAGCAAATTTTACTTCACCCCTCTCGTCCTTGGTGTAAAGACTAGGCTTTGGGGGGGGTGGGGGCTGTTGACGGCAGTGGGTGGACTAGAAGAATAACAGGACTGAAAAGATGGTGGTGGTGCTGATGTTAGTTTCCTCCCAAGCTAATGCGAAGTCAAGTTGAGACAATTGTAGTGTGTCCATTTAACCTATAAATGAGTCCATGTTTTTGGATTGTCGGAGGAAGCTGGAGAAAAGCCACTAACACACATGGAAATCCTGCAAACGCCACACAGAAAGGCCTTTGGTTGAACCACAATTCCAACCTGTGACCTTGCTGTGAGGCAGCAATCCTAGCCATTGATGATGCTAGCCGTGTTGCAAAATTGTAGCTTACAAGCTTACAAATTCTAGTTTTGGTAAAATACTTGGTCACTTACTAAGGAGCTGATCATTGAAAGAATGACTTTCCAACAATCACTGTTAACTGCCCAACAAGAACAGTGCTCTTCATAAATTGTAAACATACCATGTGAAGATGAATACAAATCTCAATGGATACAGTCAAAAAATACAGTATATGCATACCTAGGTAATGTTAATATGTTCTCCGGATGGGCTTGAGTATTTGATTATTTGCTGGATTACAATATGTTAGTGTCATGAAAAAAAAATGTTTTATCAATGATTGCATTTCTAAAAACAAATAGGTCTGCTCTAGTGATGACCTAATTTGTGGTGCATCTATTATCACAAGGTAACAGCAGCAGCAGCAATCATTGGACTTAATGTTTTAGTGTAAGTGATGAATTTTACAAGGTTTCTTGACTGCATCTTAAGGCTGCTCCTCTACACTCATTATGCTATAGATCCTGCAGAAGTAATGAAAATCTTTGAGTGCATCTCATTAGCTGCTCCCTTTAGCTCAACATGCAGTGAACCCTGTATTACTTACTAGTTCTCATGTGCTCCAGATGACAATATTGAACAAATATCACCATCTAATATTCAAATAGCATTTTTTGTTAGAAATGCCCATCCCTAATATGTTTCTACCTAACTGCATTCTGTGCTTAATTTTACACATTGAGTCTTTTTAAGATACTGGTATATAATAGAACTCAACCGATTTTGAATAAATATGTAATTGAAAATTATTTTCGATTAAAATTGCAATTGCGAAATGATTTGCAATATGAGAGGGAATGGTAAATTTTACATAATTATTCTCATTTTCATTTGAACAACATTTAAAACTAGACAATTACCCTGCGGGAAAATGTGAGACTGGTGCTGTGTGGAGTATAGGATACTATGATGCTATGATACTGCAATGCTGTGATAGTATGATAAAACAATGGAATGATATTATACTGCAGTGCTATGATACTACAATGCTATGATGAATTCATCTTACCTCGTACCATTAATTTTCAAATAGAATACTGTTGAATCAAAACTATAACTATTTTTATTTAACACACTAATGTTTGAGTGGAATTAACCTTAAAGTGTTGAGTACTTTGACAAAGTATTAATTTTTGTGACGTTAACCTTAAAATTGTAAATGTTTAAACAATAATAATTAGAGTGGAATGTCCCTTTACAAAATGTAAGCATGCTAACAATTAGGTGAGAAAGTAGTTAAAATTATGTATTTGGATAGTAATGTTTTAGGTGGAATGACCCTCTAAAATGTTGAATACTCAGACAAAGTATTCATTTTGTGGAATTAACCTTTAAAAGTGTAACTGTTTAGACAGAAATATTTAGAGTGGACCTTTTTAAAACTTTTCTCTGTTCACGCTCATTAGCTGATGTGAATCAGGTGTGTTTTGTTTGTGCGTGTGTGTGGCACCTGCTGAGTGACAGTTACATTACAAATACAGAGAAAGTGTGTACATGCTCTGAGCTTGAGTGCAGTTAGAAAAAGAGGTATCGAAGTATTGTGGCCCTGCTCCCATTTTCCCTTTTCTGTTCTGAAGAGAAAATGCAGATATCTCTGTGAAAAGACTGAGTGAGATGGAACAAAAAAGCTGCTCCAATACCATCATTTTCCCAGGCAGAGTTATTTGAGAAATAAGTGGAAATCACTGTGAATAAAGAGATGGGACCTCTCCAAATGGTCATTACAGAGGTGATGAGAGGACAGAGATGAGCAAAGATTTGTACTTGCTTGAAGTAATATTTGACTTTTTCACTGACTATTCTCTCTGGTGAAGTTAAGGGTAGCTGTATGGAAGAATTGAAGAGTACAGAGCTTCTGGAGCAATTTTAAACAGTAAAATTGATCCGTCCTGATACAGGTTTTACACATACAAAATGCTGATACAACATTGGACTGATATTGATACCAATACATAATTTACCTCTTCCAACTTAGCTGTTGAAAAAAGTGTTAATGCATTTATCACCTTTCTATTTCAAAATCAAAGTTGTTGATTGTGTAGCAGACATTTTCAACCCTCATTCATTTCCTTGTAACACGAGAGTGGTGGTGGACATTTAACAGCATGTTTCCTGTGTTTGGTGATACATTTATGTTGTATTGATTTATTGACATATGATACAACTGGGTTTTACTTTTTTCTTTTCCGTTATCTAATTTTTGGAGATCAGCTCACTCAAGATGAAGCCAACATGCATCATGGATGGAGGCCACATGACCCTTTGCTCAAAGACAATAAAAGGACCATGTGGGGGCCACAAAGGGCCATAAAACTCAGTCTCAAAATCCCCTATCTTTCACTTGTCAGTTTGGTCAGTTTGTGACATGTGACCCCATGTGTCACCAACATTAAAAAAGCCAGGTTTCGCTCCTCTTGCAGTTAGCTCTTTCTCCTCTGGCCCTGCTGTGAGGAGGACAGCAACTCTTTCTCCTCTCCCCCTGCAAGGAGAAGATCAACTATCTTCTCTCCTCAGTCCGCCTGTGTGAAGAAAGGACACAGATACCAGCTCTTAAACTGAAGGTTCTTCAGTACAGAGCTAAACAAGCTCCCAGCAGCAAAAGAACCCTCACTGCTAATCTCAAAGCAGCCTGTTCTCCCCTCATCAGAGGCAGTGACATAAGAGCCTGCCTAAGGATCAACCAAGGATCCAGAGCCAAGATAGCTCCAACTGCTAACTTTGTGAGGAGGAACCTGAACAACAGACACCAGAAATACAGTCATCCAACTACAGTTTTCTGGATCAACGGATAGCACCTCAAAATAACTTTTCTTGCAGCTTTCAAGGACTTGGTAACATAACTGGGCCTAGCACAGTATAACACAAATTGGCAAGCATAGACTGCTAAACCTTGTTAAATATTGTATTTTGCATATTTGTTATGTCTAGATTTAGGTTAATATGATGCTAGTGATGTCCATGCTTCCTAGCTTTCAGTTCGAGATGTGCATGCTACTAACCTCTCATCTAACCTGGCACCCCATCCTACAAATATGGCCTTAACACAGAAACACAGCAGCCATGTGGTCAAGAAGTGGCCATTTTTGACTCCGCCATCTTGTTGTAGTTCCTTTGACAACGACCATCTTGATTTGTAGTCTCTTTACCTGATTTGGTCATTTGGTCTGTCATGTACACTCTCTCTCTCTCTCTCTCTCTCTCTCTCTCTCTCTCTCTCTCTCTCTCTCTCTCTCTCTCTCTCTCTCTCTCTCTCTTACACACACACAGTATATTGTTACATTTAGTAGATATTGTTGTTTAATCTTTAATGCCTCCTTTTTTAATAAATGTTTCTAAAATATACCGTGTGGTCCGATTAATGTTGCACAATGTGAATATTGCCAACCTCTTCCCAGCAGAAAATCCTTCAATCCAAGCTAACTATTGATGTGGCATTGTGATTTATAAAATATTAAGATAATTATTAATCACAATCCAAATTGGTAATCGGCTGATGTCATGAGACTGAATCAGTAAATTGGCTATCTTTTCCCTTCTTTTGAAGGGTGGTGCCCCGATGAACTTTATTAAGTAAAGTAATTACTTTTATTATTACTTTTTGATAGCCAATAACTGATACATAGGCTTCATTTCATGGTGCCTCACTTGATAACGCTCACCTCCCCCAACACTCATCCAGTGGTTTTTGTCCAATATCAGACATCCTGAGGTTCCTACTGCGTCATTTCTTATCTACTTTTGGTTCATCTTATTTTTAAGGAGATTCGTTTTGGTCCAAACCTACATAAAATAATAATTGTCAAAAGACATGAAGACAAAAACCATATTAGATTTTGTATATTTTCTCCTTTTATCAAACTTCTCTGCTACCTTTCATCTGCAGTGTTAGCATATGCAAATAGTCCCACACCAAAGTCCTTAGAGAGTATTAGTCTTTTTAGCTTGCAGGGTGACAGGAGCTGTTCTACTGCTATCTCATTTGGTAAGCCTGTGCCACTTGGGTAAATCCAAAAAAATGACTTTGAACACTGAATTCACAAGATAAGATTTTTTTTATTTTTTATTTATTTACTTTTTTTATTTTATGAGGCAAGCAGAAATGGATAAACAACTCCTGTGTGCTGGTTTCCTCTATGAACTTTGGAGTGGGAGAATGAGTGGTGTACGAACTTCACTTTCCAGGTGTAAAGGGCAGTCTAACACTAAAAGAAAGTTGCAAAAATGTATTCAACCACACTTGAAATCTAAAATATGCCATTAAAGAGAAAAGGTTGTTTATTTTTTGGTGAAGATTGGAAAATACATTTTGTGTGTAACTTTTAAATATAAACAAATGTCTGGTAAATTCAAATCACAGCTGAGTGCACACATTGCTGATTAAGTCTAAAAAGTTAAAAAAATAATAATAATAATAATAATAATAAAAAAAATCCTTTTGTGCTTTGTGAGGATAAATGCTTTTTGTCCCTGTCTGCCCCTGCACTACTGCTGTATACACAAAAGCTCTCTTAAGTCGGGTCTGACAGTAATGCTTGACAGAGCCTGTTTTCAGAGGAAGGACACAGAATATAAGTAATGTTACATAATTTCAGAGGCAGATGCAGAATAATAAAAAACAAAGCAGAAAAAATCAAAAACAAAACACAACATTTCAGTGAGATTCCACAGTGTAAGGAAGGTTTAACACAAAAATGTTTTCATCCTCTGAGAGAACTAATAGTCAAATATTAGTCAAAATAGTTGACCATTTTAGTAATCGCTTAATTGTTGCAGCCCTCCTGTAAACAACTGAATTAACAGTTTTGTGTTAAACTTCATGACAAATCAACACAGCCCTCATAGTCTCAAGAACTGTCTCAGTTTTACTTATGTGGCCCAGTGAATGTCTTCTCCCTGTCAGTGTATTTAGTATTTTAATTGTTGCTCAAGTGTTGATTTGATCACTTTTTTTTGCTTCTCCTAAGAGATGTTTTCTATTTCTCTCTTTGAGGGCACCTTGAGAAGCAGCCATCAGATAACTCCGCAGGAATTTCTTGGAGAGCTGAGGTCCGGGGTGATGGACGAACGCCTGTTTGCCTGTCTGGACTCATTGCGTGTGTCCCTTACCAGCAACCCTGTCAGGTACAGTGCAGTCTTTTGATGACATAAAATAACAACTGTGTCCTTAGGTAGGGTTGTTTAGGGGGTGGCCTAATCAGCTTTTTTTTGGTCCCTGATCTGGGTGATTTGGTTGCCTTGTTGATGCCAGACTGCATCTCAATCTAATTTGAGGTTAAGCATGTGACTAGAAAAGGTGTAGTTACCTCCCACTTGCAAGAGGTGTGACCAAAGGAATGTTGGTCAAAATGACTCTGTACATAATTTGATCGATTTACAACCAGTCAGACCAATGATCTGGATCATGCATACAAAGCAACAGAAAATGTTTAAACAAACATGCTTGTTGTAGTTTTCTAGGTGTGATGGGTATCTAGTAATTTTGTCTTATGACTTTTGCCTTGAGGGGCCCATGGGGCAAGTGGTGTTCTGCATGGAAACCCTAACAAATATCTCATTGAATTAGAAATTTGAAGAGATGTAGGTGGAGCCCTGTTTAGCTCTGAGTGATGCTAAGTTGTGACTCTTTCTCTAGTTTTCCATCAAAAGAAATAGAAATTACACATTTCTGATTAAACTAACTGAAAGGTTTGAAAATTACATGACAAAAGTATAGACTGGTAAAACAAACAGAGCTGCAGTTCACGTATCATAAACCATGGAGCCTGACAAGGTGTATCATAGTTGTAGCAAATAAAAAAAGTCATCACTGGCAACAAAACAGAGTGCATGTGTTTAAACTATTAAATATATGGAGTTCTGCAAAGCCAAATTTTGCTTCAGTCTACCATAAGCAGCACAGGCTTTTAAGGTTGAGTTACTTCTTACTGCAGTGTCTATTGGGAATTTTTGTAGTCTTAATTTATAGTCCTCTGTGTTTCAGCTTTAATAATAACAATTTTTTTTTACTCGTGCTGTTCCACATTGTTTTTTGCTCGTTGTTTTGTAGTGAGTATGAAGCACATTAAACCCTTAAGTGGTTCTCTCTCTATCAGCTACCTTAGTTGTCTGTGAAGAAAATGGATGGGACTTTCACAACTCTAGACACCCATATAATTTCTCCCCTTTTTTAATGTCTAGTAACTTTAAAAAGTACACAATGGTATTTTCCACATTGTCCCTAAGTCCTACGTGGTTTAATTAGATAAATTCAATAGCCCAACAACAGACACTACTCTTTTTAACTGTATAATGTGCTTGGTTTCAGTTGATTGTGAATAAGATGTGATTCTTATATAATGCAGCTTAAATGTAAGATATGTGTTTGATATAATTAATTTTGTTAATCTCAATATTTATGCACTTGTTTTCAGGATTCTACACATATCTGCAGGTCAAGGTTCACTCTCAGGAAGTTTTCAACTTCTGTTTCTGAATTTGATACTCAATACTCTTTCTCTCTATTGTCTCTGGGTCAATTTTTGAAAATTAAATGTAGTTCAAGCTGAAACAAAGCAATCATTCTGCAAGACTGCATACAAATATTTTGGTATACAATCACAATCAAATATCTAGTCAATTGAGCAAGACCAAAATCTCCAGAACCCCACCCAGTCATTAATTAATAATAACTAAAGTAGTTATAAATAGTATTACATTATTTGTATGGATATAATGTGGACTGGTGGATAAAGGTCCAATGTGATTTTAGTCTCAGTTTGAAGCTGACAAAGCTAAATGTTTATCTTATTTGTCAGTGCAGAAAAGTCTCACTATTTTTACTGTCAGTCTAATAAATAGCTATTCACGTTCTTTGCATTGCATCAGCACCTGAACATTTCAATTAGGGATGTATGATATTTGGCCAATATACGCTGCCTGGCCAAAAAAAAGTCACCACCTGGATTTAACTAAGCAAATAGGTAAGTGCCTCCTATTGGATAATTACTGCATGGACGATTATCTTTCAGCTGGCAACAAGTTATTTATCTCCAACTGATGCAATGAGTAGCTGATTTTTTTAAACAACCATGTGGAAAGACACATCCCGTGGCTGTGGAAAAGATGTTAGTCTGTTTGAGAAGGGTCAAATCATTGGCATGCATCAAGCAGAGAAAATATCTAAGGAAGGGATTGGGACTTTAAATACTGCTAGGGAGAAGGAGGAGTTACATGACATTATGAGGGAATGCTCCTGGAGTTTGAGCTCTTGTTGTGTTTTACGGAGAGCCCTCTTCAGCCAACTGTGGGAAAAGATGGCGGTGATTGTCTGAAAAACTCTCATTGTGCAGTCAGTCCAATGCCTCTGACTCTTGAGGGAATTTGTTACCCCCAAATTAAGATTGTGGCCAAAGCAATTGAGCACCTCAAGACGTCCACTGTTGCAGACTTGATGTTGTTGCGTTGTCAGTTGTGATGCAAGCCAGTTTGCTTTTTGTGGCTGTGTGGCTCTCGAGGAAAAAGGAGATTTAAAGGCACTTGGACTGTAAAGTCCACTTGGGTAAAATATATTGTGCAGTCACTGACATGTACGTATGGTGTCATGTCAACATTGGACCATATATCCGTTGTTAATAAGACAAACTCAACTCCAATGACCAAACTGACTTCCTCTGTTACCTTAATAAACATGTCGGGGATGGAAGTCTTGGTAAAATACTTTAAACTGGGCAAATCAAAGGGCGAATGCTCTTCATATTTTAGGTTGGTGATTGCGGCTATCGGTGCTAGTGGATGTTTCCTCCCGAGCTAATGTTGCGGAGTCTAGTTGAGCAAACTGCAAAGGATGATGGACTCTGGAGGTGGACTGCAAGTTTGCGTTGCTTCCTTGCTTCATCATCATCTGCTTGCGGCAAAGACGACATTTGGCCTCATTCAAATCCTTTGGCTCTCCATTTCCTCCTGCTTTAAAACCAAATACTGCTTAATAAAGCAAGCTAGCACTTTTCTTTGCAATTAAGTCCACCATCACGTTGCTGTATTAAGTGCTTCATGCATCTCGCAACCAAATCCAGCTCCTCTGGGATTTTTCTTTTCAAAATAAATCTGAAAATAAGCAGCAGCCATTTGATATAAGATGTAAAAAAATATAGAATTTAATGGCAAAAGTATTGGTCCAAAATATTGGCAATATTGGTCCAAACCTAATATATACTATATGTAATGGCTACAATTGCCAATCAAAGTAAAGGTGTAGTTATTATTAATACAAAGAGAAGCTGACTGTTAGGAGGGGGGTTTTGAGTAGATGTATATCATAATGAGATCCAGTGCCTATCTACACTTGCATAAAATGCCTTTTGAGTTCTGTCCATTTCTTCATGGTGGAGTAAGGATAACTCCAGTCTTTCATCATGTCGTGGACCCTCTCACCTTTGAGTTCACCCTGATCTTTTCTGCTGGCTGTCTAGTCTCTGCAGGTCAGTGTGTAGCCTTCAGTTGTGGTGCCATTTTTAAAGCTAAACTCCATTCAGAGGATAGCGTGATTTTTGACCTTGTGTTTAATCTCATGTGCGTAAGGAATTCACTCATTACCCACTCTCAAATGAGCATTCAAAATCTGCAACAGATTAAAGCATTGAGTCTGATATGCGTGTAATATTAAAGTTGTAGTGCATTCAAATAAAATGTAATTAATAATAATAATAAGTAGTGTAGCGCTGGACTGTCACCAGGCAGCATGAGATCCAAACTTGACTTAATCAGCTTTGGGTGAACTAATTTCAGAATGGTTTGAAAGTAACAGACATATGTTCATATTTAAAAGCTGTGTACTATGGTTTTAAAGTATAAACCACTATTTTAAGGTATAAACCAGTGTGAAATCTAGTTGCAAGTTTTCAAAGTTTAGTGTAAAGTGTTGAAACTTACATGTCTGAGCAAAATCACTATACTACCGTAGGACTAACAAGTATTTTGGTAGTTGACTAGTAACGATTATTGAAGCGATTAGTTGACTAATCGGATAATAAATCATGCATTCACTCAATGGCTCTCTTTACCCTACCAGCTTTTCAATTTACCTTGAGGTTTGTTTTGGACATGTGCTTACTAACAGTTAAGACAGTAAAAATACCTTGGTGAGTTAGTGAAGGCAGTTACTGTAGAGTACATGTCTGCTTCCTTTGCAGAAAACCATCTATAGAGTACCTTTACGCTCCTTAGGAGGACTGCATACATTTGATAAAAAATAAATGTTAGATAAGAATTAACATTTCTCATGGGGCTCATTATCCCAGACTGCTCCTTTTCATAAATGTTGGAGGTGTCGCTTCATCACCTTTGTCTCTTCCCCTCTTGGAGTAAGGTGTGAGCAATTGAGAGTCTTGTTTTATTGAGCACCTCACACAGCTGCAACTCAGTGTCAGATTTCACTACCATACCACACCCCCTGCACTGCTCCTCACTCTCCCTTTCTCCTCCTCTCCCTCACATACTGTATATGTGTGTACATATGTGCACTCTACGGTGTTTTACTGTTTTGTCTATCTTTTAGTATTTTTCAGTAGTTTATTTTATTTATTTCTAATGTATAGCACTTTGCTTCAGCTGTTGTTTTTAAAGTGCTTTCTAAATAAAGTTGAATTGGATTGGAGTTGGAAAATCCGGCATTGAGGCAGCGTTAATTTCTCCGAACATGCTCCGAATATACGGGATGAGACATAACCGAGTGATGACGAGCTGGTGATGCTCCTGCTGCTCACAGGCAGGGGTGGTTGCAGAATGTACACTCAGCATCCAACGGAAGGTCCATTACAACCCCCATCCACATGTCTTGGAATTGTTTTATAGAATTTCTTTTTATTTAAAAAAGTACTGTACGTCATCAAAAACACTTGCTCTTGTTGGTTAGCTGTGAATTTGTCATGAAAGGAAGCTCAGAAATATCTACCTCAATCCGAAACAATATCAAGTGCAATTTTGCCCAGTGAAAATAAAAAAGGCCTTCATCCTCAGGTGAGGGGATTTGGTCATCATTGAACAACTTGTGGCAGCCGGTCCATTAATTGGCAAGTAGTTGCCAATTAGAACCACAGCCATAAATCTGCCTTGGCCATTAACAGTGGCTCGGCAGTGTTAATCCCTTGTTCTCTTGTGACATAATTTTGCTTCTGAGTTGTTGTATGGGATTTGGCAGTAAATGTATATGGTCTGCTGCTCTTTTTTGGTGCTGATCACTATCACTTTTCTGGCACTTTTGTTAGAACAACTTTCACCCTTTTCCTCAGGTAAATGCCTTCTTTTGTACAGGATGACAGACTTGCAGTATATGCTCCCTCATCAGGCTCCTTCTCGCAGAGCAGGCAGACTTGGAGATAATTTGATACTTCCTGCAGTGTTGCCCTGTGGTGCTTGCTTCTGATCCCTGTGTACTTCACCCACCTCAGCTATTCCAGCTCTGTCTCTTTTTTGTGTGAGGATGCCATGATACTGGCCCACAGGAGCAGCAAGGCTACAGGATGTAATTGTATTAAATGATTTGATAAATGGATCTGACAAAGAAGTGGAAATTGTTTTTGGATATTATATTAAAAGTGACCTTCAAGTTTAAGGGCCCAAATTTATTTTATTCAGTTCAGCTAAACAGTAGGTTAAAGTTTAGCTTTCCTCCTCACCTTAAAGTATTTCTAAAACTCTGGATGCTCTTGCCACCTATGCACTGCATACAAATCGCTTTTCCACAACACAGTTCCACACTTGGCACGACTTGGCACGGCATGGCTCCATTCTACTCAGTTTGGTATCCTTTTACATTACTAAAGTACCACCTCAACGCAAGGGGGAGTCATAGCATGGCTGCACGAAAACTGCTGAGCCGTCATTTTAGACGACACAAACTAGTGGTGAACAAAACAGTTCTCAGAATTATTATAATTAGTTCATTGACAAGATTAGTTAAATACTTCCCACATGACCAGAGCACAGACTCCATCTGCCATAGAAATTTCCTTGTTAAATGTTGGAGATGAACGCACATTTTCAGCATTTTTAAATCTTTATAACCGATCTACAGTTCAGCAATTTCTGAGTCTAGTAGAGTAGAGCTGTGTTGTGCTGTGCCGAGCCGTGCTGGAACTGTACTCACAATGACAGATTTATAACAGTATTCAAACAAATTACTTTCTTCTTTCTTTACATATTCATTGTAGAATTTTGCCTTTGCAAATGACTGTCGGCCTTGATTGGTGCTCTCATTATTTTACAGTGACTTAATGTTTGTCATTGAATTGGTTTTAACTGGACTGCAATATATTTTGAGCAATTTCTAACACCAAATTTATGTATTAACTGGAGGGAGTTAGAAAATATGAGGATTTTTTCTATTGTTTTTTAAACACTTAGATCATAATGACAAGCTTCTGACTAACAAATGTGAGTTTATATTATATCATTTATAATTTTGATAATCGTTGATGGGTGTTTCTCAAACCTGATGAAATGATGATGTCCTCAAATGTCTTGTTCTGTCCACAAACTGAAATTATTAATTTTTAATCATGTCTTTGTTTATGGGTTAAAGAAACCAAGACAATATTCACATTTAAGAAGCTGAAAAATTTAAGTGATTATCAAAATAGTTGACTGTTAATTTAGTAATCGATTAGTCTTTTCAGCCCTGGTTTGCCTTGGGCTACAACCAATGATTATTTTCATAATCGAATAATCTGGCAATTATTACTGTCAATTAATCTAGTACTTGTTTGGTCCACAAAATGTCAGAAAATGTTGAAAAAATTTGATCTCTGTTTCCCAAACATTGAAATTGTGTATCTTATTTTGTCCATGAACCAAAATTCTTCAGTTTTAAAGATTTTTTTGAAGAAGCCAGAAACGTCACATTTACAGAGCTGAGAATTCAGTTTTAATGATTAAACAAATACTGAAACTGTTCAAATCAATTATTAAAATAGTTGATGATTCATTGTTTAATAAATCATACAATATTAAACAGTGTATTAAAAGATAATTTAATGGATTTTTATTCTGAAACACTTTTTGCACTCTCTTTATGCCAGTTGGTAACGGACATGGTGTAGCATTGCTTTGAGTGTAAATTTAGTCTAAATGTGAAAGCTGGCCTACATTTTTATTTACTTTTACTATAAGCCATAACCATAGGGTTTGGTGTTGGTCTGTGTGTTGTTTTGATAACCATTTATTCCACTTAGCACATCCGTTCTTTTCCACTGCTCTCTCTCTCTCTCACCATTTATTCCATTAACACATCACGTTCTGCTCCTTGGCTCTCTCTCTCTCTCTCTCTCTCTCTCTCTCTCTCTCTCTCTCTCTCTCTCTCTCTCTCTCTCTCTCTCTCTCTCTCTCTCTCTCTCTCTCTCTCTCTCTCTCTCTCTCTCTCTCTCTCTCTCTCTCTCTCTCTCTCTCTCTCTCTCTCTCTCTCTCTCTCTCTCTCTCTCTCTCTCTCTCTCTCTCTCTCTCTCTCTCTCTCTCTCTCTCTCTCTCTCTCTCTCTCTCTCTCTCTCTCTCTCTCTCTCTCTCTCTCTCTCTCTCTCTCTCTCTCTCTCTCTCTCTCTCTCTCTCTCTCTCTCTCTCTCTCTCTCTCTCTCTCTCTCTCTCTCTCTCTCTCTCTCTCTCTCTCTCTCTCTCTCTCTCTCTCTCTCTCTCTCTCTCTCTCTCTCTCTCTCTCTCTCTCTCTCTCTCTCTCTCTCTCTCTCTCTCTCTCTCTCTCTCTCTCTCTCTCTCTCTCTCTCTCTCTCTCTCTCTCTCTCTCTCTCTCTCTCTCTCTCTCTCTCTCTCTCTCTCTCTCTCTCTCTCTCTCTCTCTCTCTCTCTCTCTCTCTCTCTCTCTCTCTCTCTCTCTCTCTCTCTCTCTCTCTCTCTCTCTCTCTCTCTCTCTCTCTCTCTCTCTCTCTCTCTCTCTCTCTCTCTCTTTCTCTCTCTCATATGCACTGGTGTAGCTTCATGGATAGTGAGCACCTGCACAATGGAGTGATTAAGAGAGGTGGGTGATAGAAAGGACAGTGAATCTTGCCCTATAAGGGTATAAGTCCCCGTATTGTGACTGTGTAAACAGATTTAGGTTCCCACAGCATAAGGAATACCAGGCACACACACACACACGCACACCCTGAACAAAAATAAAACAAGTGCTGCACTAAATGAATGGTCGGGGAAATACTGAGGCCGTTGATATTAATGATGGTGTTAGAGTTTGGCCCCAGTGCTCGTTAATCTAGTTGCAGTGCTGCACCACTTGTGAATGAGTGTAGGGGAAAAACTGAGGGTGTGATTTTTTTTCTCTTTGTAAACAATGGTGTTTTTATATACTTTCGATGTTTAACTTCGTGCAGTCAGCTTTGTTTCTTAGAAAGCTTTTATTTTAACTCGGACATGAATAGAAAAAATAAAAACTGTGTATTTCTTCTTAGTTTTTGTTCATGCTTTCTTCTTAGCTTAGAGTGTTATCGTTCTTAGTAGCAGTCTGCTAGAGTTACATCATTTTGGCCTCAGTGAAATTACTTCCTCCTCTTTTATTTTACATGTCCCACTTTGCTTTTTCAGCCTCGTCCTTCTTCCTGTCTCAAGAGAGGTCTGCAGTCGGTTAACTTACTATGCTCAGTACAACATTTTTAAAATTAATTTTATATTTCTGGTTCATAACCACTTTAGTGGAGTGTAACACTGAGCTGCACTGCCAGAGAACTTTGGAGCCATTCTCCTGAGACTCCGTTACAAGTCAAGCTACCTCAGCTGTGAAGTTAGCCAGATAAGGCACCTAATTTTTCTTTTTGATTTATGAGTGTTTTTGTTTCCGCGGAATATGATGATAATTTTTTTCCATTTTTTGTAATCCTTTCTTTCCTTGGTGATTTGTCATGTCTTACTGTAACTGTAACTCAATGTCAAATGTTGCTGCTATGCTGCTTGATGGTGAGGTGTGATTACAGTGTCTCGCCCACCTTTTCCCATAAGTCTTAATTTAAATTTAAGACAAAATTATCACAAGGCACAAAAATCAGGTAAGACCTTGAGTAGGTATTTTCTAATGTGGCATATATTTCTGCCTTCAATTTGCATTGTGTTTCAGTTGAGAAGTCTGAAAAGCAAACATACCTAAATGTATACATACACTTTCAAATAACTTTTTGAAACACTGTAAACTTGGAAAATCATGAAAATCGTGAATTTTTTTTTTCTTTTATCTCAACGAACATATTGAGACACTGCACAAAACTAACACACCACTGCAGATGTTTTAATAGTGAGTGCAATTTTTTTTCCCTTTTCATAAATACTCAACTAACTTATTAAAACACATCAAAACTATTTATTAAAGTACATAGTTGAGAAAACCTTTTCACACTGATAGGTGCTTTCAAAAGTGCACATAGACTGACTGAACACTTCGGACAGCTCTAGGAAGGGTGGATGCAATACTCAGAAATTGTTCTGTCATGTCTGCTTTTCCTTGGACGTCTCTAAATTTACATTTTACAACAGTTGAGGGTGATGTAGCAATATGATTTCATGTAACTGATTGCAGGTAAAAAAGTAGGTCTGAATGGTAAGACTTTTCAAATGATTTATCATAATAAATCTCAGACAAATATTTATTTTCTTGTGACAAGAATTAATTATTCTTTTAAACTTCCTGATGGACAGACAACAAGAAACATTTGCTGTATTTGCACACAGCATAACCATTATATAAAAAAATTATTAAGAAAATTATCCCATGATGCATATATTGTTATTGAATCATTGCTCAACCAAACAAAAGTTAGTAATTGGATATAGGGATGCACGATAATGAACTTTTTTGCCGATTTTTTATATGCTGAGGAGTGTTTGGCCTGATTACTAATATATATATGTTTTCTTTCCTTGCGCAACTGTCAGTTCATCTCTTCTGTAGTGAAATTAGTGAACCACTGTCAAATCTCTGATGTGCTAATGGAGCTTAACACGATGATGACATAGAGGCAATGTCTTGCAGCTTTTATATACATCCAACATGACGACCACTGAAGAGCAGCTCTCTTTTGATTCGGCTGTTGCTTCCATTTTAAGCGATTTGCTTCACATGGAGCTTTCCCAGGAAAAAGTTGTTAGATGCTAGGGTTGGGCGATATGGAAAAACTTTGCAATTGGCCATCAACCAGTGAGATGTGCTGTAGAGACCTGTGTAAAAACACACAGTGCTGGGCGCTCCTCCACGGGTAATAATGTAAATAAAAGGTACCACACTTGGTCCCAATCAAGTTGACAGACTTGTGCTACTATTAAATAATATCAGAAATTAAGCTGTTTGCACTGATGAACGGCTATGGGAGGTAATTACATTTTAGATGAAGAACAGAAATCGGAGAGCTTGGACCAGAGCGTTTATTTCATCACTCTCTACTGACTGACTGCTGTATGTCATCAATACTCACACTAGCAGCACTGTTGTAATATAATGTAACTATTATTAAAAAGTTCATAAAGTAAACCATGATGTTTGTGGAGTACTGAAGTAGTGGTGGCAGGGGATAATATTTGATTATATTCATTATGTTCAGCAATGCATGAACATTTGAAGAGGAAACATCATTACAGTAGTCAATGACTAGTCGGCTATTGAAACAGTCTTTAGTTATAGCCCTATTAGACGCCGTTACTAGATAGCCATCACTCCTAGAAAACTTCAGCAAGCACATTGTTGACACCTTTTTCATCACTCTGCATATGTCATCATTGGTCTCTTTGGTTGTAGGTTTATCCAATTGTGTACAGAGGCATTTTGTTCTATGTCTGTTGGTCATGCCTCTTGTAAGTGGGAGGTGACTACACCTTTTACATCTTAGTCTCAAATGGCTAATTGGCTGGCTTATATTTTAGCAGAAGTTGTAAGTGACACTTGTGCATAGAGTCACTTGTGATTCTGATTTGAAATCGATCAATTGTTTAGCTGCACAAGCTTGTATCATTTCCAACCCTCATGCAGTGAGTGCCTCTACTGGACCTTATTATCTGCTCTGTTCAAAAGTCCACTGACCTTGACATGAAAGAATAACACACATTTTTTTTTTTTTTATTGCCTCAGCTTGATTGTTCTTGCCTATGAAGATTTTCTTTTATCAGATGTGGCAGAAAGGTATCAGTTTGCCCTTTTTTCACTCCTGTGATCATATAAATATGACTGATCCGTTTTCTGGGAGCCTTTGAAATTTGACATATGCCGCTTTTCTCTCATGTGTTTTAAGGCAGATATCTTGCAGCAGACCGCGATAATGCAGGCCTGTCGCAGGCCTGTCGTCAAGCGCCACACACTGTATGTGTATGCTCAAGATTTTATTAGATGCAGTCATATTGGGAATTTTGACAGTAGTTTTGCCTATTTTGCTATATTTTCAAACTTTGAATTTTAAAATCTCAGGACACAAACAGCTGCGCGATGAAGCTCATAATGTGAAATAGGTTCTGTGGATGTTGGTTTTAAATTAATTTGTCTTATAGTTGATGCTGTTACAGTCGAATAAACTTCACACAGCATTTGTGTGGTAGCTGTATTAATTCACATGGGGAAATTCTGCTGTTTAGCATTAATATGTATTTGAATTTAGTTAATTTAAAATGAATCTAGTATAATTATGCTTTCTATTTTGAGATCTAAATCATGTTGGTTATTTATATAATTTGATTGTAACTGTCGCGGAGGACAAGTGTCACCTACCTGTGTGCCTGGTCAGGTGAGGTGGGTGGGTTGGGACGAAAATGTTTCAATTTAATATTTCAACCACTTATATATGATTTTTGCATCATGTGGATATTCTTGTTTCGTTGCTTGATTAAGTTAATTAAGAAAGCAGTTCTGATTATGTTTGATGAAATAAACTAAGCCTATTTGACAGTGTTGCCAACTAAAAAACTGCCTGAAAAGACAGATATCACTAGATATCACTAGAACATGTCCTGTCCTCAGCGACTTCACACACAGGGTTAAAATAAGTTTTGAAGATTAACAGTGAAACTGAATCATTATGACAGAAAGTCATAATCCTAAATACTTATTACAAAGTTATAAAAAACAATTATTACCCAAAAATTAAAACAAAGCTTTGTGATAACTTGTATTTTCTTTCTTCATTTCACTCTTTCTCTTGGCTCGGTTCATTTTGTTTCTGTTATTATATCTGTAATGTGTACAATGCCTTCTTCTCCATGTTTGAGTAATTTCAGGGGGTGTGGAAATTTACTGAAACAATGCCGTCTTTACTGCAAATTTTTTTATAACGGCAAAGAAATAGATAATTTGCGTTTTATGCCATTTCCGTGTGGATGTGGCCTAAGAGGGTCTGCATGATGAGCTACTTATTTAGCATATTTCTTTAATACCTCTCAATCCAAATGTCTGTTGACTAGTCATTAACCAGGGATATAAGGTCATAAATAGGGATAATGATATGACTTGAAATGCTGAGAATTGTGGGCAGGAAATGTTTTAATGCGCAGCAGACATTCAGAAGCATCTTTGTTGTTGCTGGAAATTCGTTTTAAAAATAAAAAGTAACCAAAATCTAATATTTATAGAAGCTGTAGGACTGTATTAAATAGAATATTTAATCATTTATTTCTTTGTAGATTAAATCAATGGAGGCACCCAACTACAAGAAAATTATTCTAAATGTTTTTTGTTTGGTGCTTTCTTAAATGATCCATGAGTTTCCATTTGGTGAGAGTATGTAGCTAGACATTACTTAAATTACTAGATACCCATATACACTGGTTTATACCTGAAAGTACTTCCTATGTTTCCTTCTTTATGCAGCATCACGGACTATAACACATTGAGACACTGCCCTTTGAAGTCAATGTCAAAGTAAAGTACGTCACCTGCAATCAAGTTCTATACACAGTTTTTTTTTTTTTTTTTGAATGCAACAACTGCAACGTATTTGTCACTTTCCTTTATCAGGCACAACAGTGCCACATCAAACAAACAAGCACATGGGCACACTTTTAAATCCAACTCCATACTCCTATTCAACAAAAATTAATTTCAGATAACAGCTTCTCATTTTATGTTGTCACCTTGAGAATTTCTGTAGATTTAATGATGGGAGGCATGCGGCTTGTTGATTAGAATGGCACAGATGGTGAATGCTAATGTTCAAAGATGTGATTCAGTTTCAATCAGGATGTAAGTCACAGTTTCACTCACTGTCTTTGTCTGTTTCCTACATACCTAAAGATTTTCACTTGTCCTTGGAATATACTGTTTGATACTGACGGTGCTCTTGATATGCATCAGATCACTTATGTTCTTTTAAAGGCATTATATGCTCTTTGTCCCATTTCCTACTATCACTAGGCAGGAGTTGTAAAAGTAGAGCAGGTCACTAGACATCCACTAACCACCAGGACAATTGTGGTTTGTGGTAGTGAGTCACTGATCATTTTGGAGGGGTGCCTCTGACTGAATTGAATGAATTTTCTTGGGTGACCATTGCACCTTCCTAAATGATCATATGGTCAATATTTTGTCCTTTGGAAGCTGAACTTCAGTAAACAAACAATAATACTTCTACTTTGTATCCAATAAAACCATTGCTCATATGTCTATGTGTAATGTGCCCTTTGAAAGGAAATAAAATCATTTCATTAACTCAACCTAAATTTTGATATTACAACTTTGATCACAGACGGCAGCATTTGAGATCAATCAAGGGCACCCTCTGGATAAAACTTGCCTAAAAATCCACATTAACATCAGGAGCAATGGGTAAAATCAATCCTTTTATGGAACATTTGATTGAGCCCCGCGAACTTTCTTAATCTTCATTGGACATCCACAGTGCATAAATGTCACCTACTAGACACAGGTATAACTTCCATAAGAATCTAATTCTGCTCCCCAGAAAAAGAAGTACAGGTAGTTCCAAGTATCATTTTTCCTGCCTGTCTCTCTGTTTGAGGCATGCAGTCCTATGTTTACCTCTGCTGCCTATTTCCTCAGCAAAGTGCTGGAAGTCTACATGTGTTTTTTTCCCCTTTCTTACTGTATCTACAGGGTCTGCAGTGATTGATGAGGAAGGATGAACGTATTTTTGCTTGTTGTCAGTCTTATACCCTTGTGATATGGATTTCAGCTTGGTTTGTTTATTTCAGCTGGGTGCAGAGTTTTGGGCATGAAGGTCTCGGATACCTGCTGGACATTTTGGAGAGGTTGCTATTCAAAAAGGAGTAAGTATACATTCATTCATGGAGACACTCTTATCTCTGACTGTAAATAACTCATATTAACTAATTATACAGTTTTGGTATTTTTCACATGTACTAATAACTGTTGAAATAAGACATTTGCTTTATTCTCTCTCTCTCTCTCACTGTTTCTCACACAATGACCCGTTTGTCAGTTGCACTGGCCTTGGGCAGTACTGAGAGCATTCCCACTGTGCAGTTTGTCCAGTGCCCTCTCAAAAAAGCATCAATTCTGTTTTTGGCAAGCAGGCATAAAGTTGGCATAATGTTAAGTTAGCTTCTACTTTTGTTCTGCTCAATCCCACTGCTGGCCTACAGTTCTCAGCAGGCAGACAGAGCTTGACATACCACCTGTGCTGTCTGTTAAATTCACATGTACTTGAGAATATAACCCTAGCATTTTCACAATAATCAACTCTCATCAGCCTGACACTCTCTCCCGTCAGCTATCAGCACCTCTCATATTGTTGGGGAAACCCAGTGTAGAATAATTTTCTTCATACTCTAGGTTAGAGACCAACTTCTTCTGTAATTTCTCTTTTTGGTCCTCAGGCAAGAGAAGATTGACAAGAAGAACCAACATAAAATTGTCCAGTGTCTCAAGGCCTTCATGAACAATAAGGTAATGACAAACCCCTGTTTTTTTTTCTCAACCCAATACATCACTGATCAAAAACTGATTTAAAAAAAAAAAAAAAAAAAAAAAAGATAAAAACAAACCTAAAAAAAAAAAAAAAAAGATTAAATCAATTTAATAAACTGGTTTATTCATCTGATTGTCAACTCGAGACGTGTCTGAAGGCATAATCGCCCACATTAACTTTAATTAGAAGTGGGATGGTGCTTTTACTACTACAAGAAATCCCCAATGTCACATTTCTGTTAAAGTCTTTATTTATTGTAAAACTAATAATGGTTCCCAAAAATTTTATATGAAAATGTTCTCCATTCTTTGGTGAATAATTAAAAGTATTTTGAGTCTGATCTCCCAGGGTTTCTATAATTCCATCAATATTGTCGTTTGTGTTTTCCATTTATTTACCAATTTACAATGTTCTCAGGCTACAAGCAGGCCCGTTCTGGATTTAGTGCCTTCTTTATGACTCAGGAACTATGAGAAAGTATGTGTGAATATCAGAAGGCAAATGCAGTTTCAAGACATATTATAAATGAAATATTATATATTAATTGAAATACTTGGAACTGACAAATTATATTTTCGTTTCTAAATTTAAGCCTAATAATTTGTGTTATAGCAGAATTTGAAAAGTAAATATTGTCATTGTTGAAACGTGGAAGGGGTGAATTAAAGAATCTTCGATCTGCCATTACTGTTGACAGGCTAATGTGTGTGAGGGGTAGAGAATGACCACTGTAAGTGGTTAATGTTTACAAAGGGAAAGGGTCATGGCATCGAAAGTGATACACATCCATTTTTGCCAATGTGTCAGCTTCCACCGGCTCCGTTTGTGTGTCTATCGTCGTTCTGTCAGCCTGTTGCTCTCGTGGGAAATTGGCGTGTTCTGTTTTTGCCAGATAACACAACACTTCATTTTGGCACAATTCAGCACAAGCGGAACAGGAAGTCAAACACTGATACAACATTAAGCGTCTGGTTTATTTTATAATAAAATCTCTATTGACACCATCATATTTTACTTAACTACATTTTGGAAAATTAACTACTTACTTACAAGGTTTCTAAGCAAATTTTTTTACATATCTCAATATAGCCTTATATTAATTATTTCTGAATTTATACATACGGTAATGGTACTGTCTTTATGTCGCTTATGTTTACGTTGCTTCAAAAGTACACACTGAATTTAAGACAGCACATTGTAATTTCTGCATTGATTAAAGTAAATATCAGTAATACAGTACAAATGAGAGTGCACCCCTGCAATTTCTGTTTGTGCTCCTAAATTTTTCATTTCTGGGTTATTGTGCTCCTTGTAAAAAAAATCTGGAGCCCTGAGCTCATGCAATACAGTTCATAAACGGTAGATAATTATTTTAGAGTGAAACAACCTTTGTGTGCAGCTTCACATCCTGATATAACCTGTATATAAGGATATAGCTTAAACATATCCAGATATTATTCATAAGCCATATCACCCAGCTTTACAGAAATATTGATTAAACTCTGTCAAGCAATACTATCAGGCTTGACGGAGGGAGCAGAAAACAGAAATTATGCTCTCAGTGATTGTGACATCATAGTTGAGAATTATTGAATCAGATCATCATTTTGAGTTGTGTTAGGGCTTGGCACTGAATCTATTTTTATAGACAATTTCAAATTTGTAGGGAGTATTTGTTTTTTTATTGTTTAGAAAATTGTTTTTTCTTCAACTTCCACTGTCAGCCTCTGGAGTTAAGATCAGAACCCTGGAAGTTGGGATATTGTTTGAAGCCTGTAGAATATTTGCTGAAAAATGTTTTTGCTGTTGTGACAGGGTCTGCCATCTTGTTAATGTTTGTTTTTTTGCACTTTAACCCTAGGGTGAAATATGCCCAAATCCTGCAATGGTAACTGCAACAAAAGCTTAACTTAATTGAATATTTTATTTGTCATTTGTAATTTGCTTTTCAGAAGGACAAAAAAGATGGTAAATCGAGTTTTGTGTGTGAATATTTAAAATTTGATTTTTAAGCCATAGTGCCTAGCCCTAAGTTTTGTTATAGTTGAGATTATCATCCTCCATTTTATTGTCAGTATTTTTAAAATTTATTTGAATGTAAATTTAATCATTAGGTTAATCAATGAGAGAGTTTTTTTTTAATTTTGCAATTTCAGCACTGATAATTTAATTAGTTTGTTTGTGGAATTATTTTTAATTAAGCCCCAGTATTAAACTATAAAATAATAAGATCATATTGTGATAAGATTGTTCTACTTCAAGGTGAATTATTGCCCACTCGAGCATTAAATGAGTTCTGCTGTGGTAGATACGTGCTTCTTTCTTTTGTGCTGTTAAATCAAAGACGCTAAAGAAGAAGAAAGGATAAACAAAGAATTTCGCCAGATGGAGCTACAACCCAGCGGAGACGCACATATACAAGTGCTCTGGCACAAAGTGTGCTGCAAGGTCTCATGTAATCCTGTGTCTCAATGGACGCCAGACACCAGCATTTGCCCGTAGGCCTCTCTATTAGCCCAGACCTTTCCCTGGCTGGAGATGCATCTTGGGATGACATGTGCCCACAATGCCAAGACGACAGGTGTTATCTGCCAGCTGTCAGTGCAACATCTTTTTTCTGTCTCCCTGCATCAACTTACACTTGAAATTGCATCCTAATGAAGTATTAACAGTTTCAACATTGTGATGGTACGCTTAAACAAACTTAACTGTATACATGTACAAGTGTTACATGTGATACATGCACAGTACATTCCAAGAACCAAGATTCGGTTAAAGACCTGGAAATCATTAAAAATCTGCTATGGAAAATGATCAAGAAAGTTCATAAGTCCAATTAATTATTGTGCCTTGTCAGGAGCTATATCTTTTCATACTGTTGTAAAGCTAAACTCAAGGTGGACCTGATCACACTCACTGTTAGAGCTGCAGCAACAATTATTTTCTCCATTAATCAGTTAATGTTTTGGTCCATAACATGTGTTACGTGACATGATGTGTTTCCCAATCCTCCTAATGATGTTCTAATTGTCTTTGTTCTCAAATGTCTGATCTGTAGACCTGTTTTAATGATTTATTTGCTACCTTATATGCAAAGAAAACAGAAAATATTAACTGTTATGAAGCTATAAATTCAGAGAGCTTATTTTAGCTATAACATAAAGTTATCAAAATTGTTGACCATAAGTTAGAGCTCAATTACTATTTGATTAATTGTTGTAGTCCTTAACTATACAAAATTGCAAAATAAGCTTTAAATACTTGTACAGCAATTAGCAAAGAATTTCAAAATCTGAATATATCACCCGTTCATTGGCTGACTGCCTTTTTAAACATAGTTTTCTGATCAAGTGACAAAATAAAGAAAAAAGTTATTGATGCTTTTGTACAGACATAAGAAACAATTTCTGTAACTGCAAATATGGTTTTGTTTTTTCTTCTTTGTTGGCATTGATTGAGACCCCATGGCTAAAGTCATACTTCTTAATTATTCACATTTAATTGATTTTTTAATTTAATAAATCTTCTACAGCCACATTTCCAAAAGGTGGGGTGCTGTGCAAAATGAAGAGAATGCAGTTATTTGCAAATCTCCTAAGCCCATATTTTATTCCCAGTAGAATGTAAACAACATATCAGATGTTGAAACTGAGACATTCTAACATTTCATGAAAAATATTAGCTCATTTTGAATTTGATGACAGCAACATATCTCAAAAAACTTGGAACGGGGTGTTGTTTACCATTGTGTAGCATCCCTTCTTCTTTTACAAACTGTTTGTAAACATCTGGTAAGTGAGGAGACCAGTTACTGTTTAGGAATTTAGTTTAGGAAAGGAATGCAGGATTCTAGCTGCTCAACAGTCCTGGGTCTTTGTTGCTGGAGTTTTCGTTTTATGATGTGCCAAATGTTTTCTATCGGTGAAAGGTCCAGCATCCCAACTTTTTTGGAATTGGGGATGTAGTTACTATTTTTAGTTGTACAATAAATAAATATACAAATAGGTCTGGCCCAGATACCTGAGTTACACTGCATATACTGCTTTAGAGATCAATGTAATCATTTGAAGTGCATTTGATACCCTATGTGTCACATGACATTGTATTCTTGGTGTTAATACATATTTGGGTCAACGTGTTTTTTCTTTTGTTTTGCGTTTATTGCAGTATGGCTTGGATCGAATCCTGGGGGAAGAGAAAAGTCTTGCTCTATTGGCAAGAGCCATTGATCCGACCCAGTCTGCCATGATGACGGACGTGGTGAAGCTGCTCTCGGCCATATGCATTGTTGGCGAGGAGAACATGTACGCTCTGGCTTCATTCCTTCTGTCCAAATGTTAATGTCTTATCGGTTTTCTAATGCTGAAAGATAGTAACTTTAATTTGTCCCATTGTATATGTTTTCCTTAGACTTATAAAGTGTCACTTTATTTTGATAGTCCATTGTTGACTCTCTACCAGTATTTAAAAATAACAGGTATTATCATGTCAATAGATAATCAGTTTACATTTATTTGTATCTGCTGTTGGCAACAGGTTTTTCACTTTAATTAGATGGTGCTGACACACATTTACAGATTCAAGTGTAGTTTCCCTACAAATAGTCTGCTGACAGTCAACAATATATAGCTTTATTTTACAAACAAATACAGGTCAATACAGAATTGCGAAAAATGGCAGACTGAAGAAATCAAAGACTGAGGAAATACAAATACAGCAATGGTTGTACTATTGAGTGCACCTGAATATAAGCTGCACCAACTAAATTTAAAAAGAAAAAAAAAGTACATATATAGGCCACACTTGCCTATAAGCCACAGGCGTCCACGTTGTAACATGAGATATTTACACACAAAGATGGTACACGGAAAGATTTTTTAAAATTTTTAATTAAATGAGTCATTTATCAGTTGAATAAGTTTCAGATGTTGACATGATACTGAAATACCTGTTGATTACTAATAGAGGTTAAACAATGGACTATCAAAAGAAAGTGATTTATAAAAGCAGGTGCCTTTGCCCTAATATAATTGGCATAATTTCATAGTGAAAGAAATATTTAGAAGCCTGTAAGGCTGTATGAGTTGTGCCACTGTAGTGGTGCCACTATATTGTATATTGAGGGATATGTCAAAAGTTCCACCTGCTGCTTTTGTAAACGTAAAGGAAATTTTTTAGCTTATTTGTAGTGACTGAAATTAGATTATTTCTTCTAATGATTTGTAAAGGGTTCACTCGGTCATGCAGTGGCTAGCACTGTTGCCTTAAAGCAAATACTGTAGGTAACCATTTTCTGCTTTCTCTCTGTACTCTGGCTTCTAGGTACCCTGTGCAGTTTTGCACTGTTTTACCAACCTTTTAGTTAAGATTGTTCACATAAATAACATGCATAAAATTACGTTTTAATGCTTTTACCAAACATCTCTGGAACATCTGGAAAATATTTACCATTTCAAAATGATATTAGGTAATTTCATTATGCACAGATTTGCTGTGTTTTGGGTCATGACAGATTGCCATCTTGAAAAAGTGGGTCCCCATTTTGAAATGTGGAGGATATAGCAGTAGAAAATGGATGGATAATTTGTAAAGGTTGCATGAGATGTATTTTGGGAAACCGTTACCTTTATTGGGGGAAAATAAAACAAAACAACAAAAAAAGTAATCAAATTCCTCTTCAAATTTTTTTACAGCTGAAAATCGTACCAGTTTGCTCACATTGATCTTTGATACAATTAATGTGTTTTATAGTCGATTAAGTTATTTTTCCACTCATTCATTTCATGTTCTCTTTTAGTTTGGAGAAGGTCCTTGAAGCCATTACCACAGCAGGGGAATGGCGAGCCATTGAGAGGTTCAGTCCCATTGTGAAAGGACTTCGTGATCGCTCGGTTCAGTTGCAGGTAAGTCCATATATTCACTCTCTGCAAAAAATTGTTGAAACAAACTGTAATGTCACAAGACCTGCTAATACAGCCTGTTACTCACATTTTCTTCTATTTGCAGTAATGAACACAATTATTACACAATAAAGCACTTCCATGACTTGGAGTTGGCATAAATGACCTTTACTGATATAAGAATAAGATGTATAGCATGGTATATTTTGAATTTTTCAAACATTTGAAATTGCATATCCAGCAATGATTTTTAACGTACAGTTAAATTAAAAAATTAAAATGGAAACTAGACAGCTACAATGAGAGAAATAGTGTAACAAACAAACATTATTTTGTTTTACATACATTTGATGTATTATTGGCTGTTTTAAACTAAGACAGCATCAATTTCTGTTGCAATGATAACAAATTGATTGAAGTAGGTTGTCTGCATTTTAATAGGTACGTTTGTTTATTAAAAAAAAAAATCCCTGTTCTAATTCATTTAGTACATATTCATGCATTGTGGGCATAAAACTCTATTATATACAGCTATCAACTGCATCAGTTGTTTTGTATTCCCTGGCAATGACCGATGCTGAACTCAATTAAAAGATGGTATATTTTTTCTTTTCTTTTGCCCCTGTAGTATTATCTATGCCACTTGCATTCAGTCTGTTTTAACTACCTTGACATGTGCAAATGTGTAAAAGAGTGGTAAGAAGAAGGGAACAGCAGGGGACAATATTGAGGAGGATAAAGATGTTAATATGAGACCCTGAAAAAGACAAAAATAGAAAGCAGGCTTTAGGATTGCACTGGAAGCTGGGGCATCTAATCCACATCTGTGACTATACCACCATAGCCTTGTATTCTGGAGGGTTTATAAAGCTTTAGTTGTGCTGTTTTTATTTCTGTGCTTTGTTTTTGATTTCCTCCCACTTCCTAATACACAGCAGATATCCATTTAAATCTAATGCATTATTTAAGCAAAAACATTGTTTTATATCTGAACCATAGCATTGGTAATATTTGGCCAAAGGCTTTCAGTTCTACTTGACTAAATTCATACACACAGTCTCCTCTGGCTGCATTTTCACTCTCTGGGAAAGTATAGTGTAAACAGGCACATATGGGACCCAATTCAAAGATGTTTGTGTTTACTCTGAAACGCTTTTTTCGTCAGGCATTTCTAATATACTTCAGGATGAATAAGCTCTATGGCTGTCAGTTTTTTTTATTTTTATTTCCCCCGAAATTCAAGACCACTTTGCAAGGTGGGATGTTAAGTTCTCGTTCAAATTGTATTGACCTGCACAAATTGCACAAGTGCCTATTGGAGTAGTTGCCCTTAGAATCCAGTAGGGGTAATAAAGGTTTCAAGATTCAAGATGTTTAATGGCCATTTGTGCCTGATCAGACTAGGGATTTCAAGCGAAAGTACTATTCGATAATCACAGGGAACTAGTCGACGGTCATTCGATTATTGGTATACTGTCCAATACTACAGTCATAGGAAAAATTGTGCAAAACTTCAGTAATTTGAATGCCAGAGAAGACGCTATTCAAAATACAATGTATAAAAATCACTCAAGATAAATAAGAAGCCTTCTCTCTTTCCTACTATAATATACAGTAATATGATGGTGAGTGACACGATATTGGAGATTCAATTATATGAGGGGGACTCCTGTCTCTGCAGACGGCAAGCAACCCCCTGCTTTGGTCATATACTTTCAAAGTTGGCTCATAATAATATTGTAATGTAAATAAAAAGAGCCACACTCCATCCCGATCAAGTTGATATTCTATATTTTAACTGCCATATTACTTTTTAGTTAAAAGCTTCCGGCACTTCCTCCTGTTGTCAGTGATTTATCGTTCAGGGAGTTAATTCTGTCCTACTTTACCAAGCGCTGTATGTTCCACGAGTAGCACTATTAACAGTAACAGTCATTAAAATTGTTGAAAACTGACATTTGCAGTGTATTAGAGGAGTTTTGGAAATACTAACAGCCCTAACAAGCCTGTTGTAGATTATTATTTTATACTTGTGTTGTCATAATACTTAAAATTTGATATCCATACTTTTAAGAGAAACACAACTCCTTTAGACATAAATAATTGTGATGTTAACATAACAGAAGACATCACTGTTGGTATCAATGCCATTGTAAATGAGTGTTTAACCTGATTAACAAATTTTTCCTATCAATTAATATAGCATTTTTTTTTTACTATTAGGACTGCAGTGATTTTTTTGCACCATATAACAAAGAAATCATTAAAGCTAAACAGTTTTGGTTTTTGGACAAAACATTTGAGAACACCATAATTTCGAGGTTTGGTCAACATTTTCTGACATTTTATGGGTCAGGTAACTAATGGAGTATTTAAGAAAATAATAAAAATTATAAAAATAATAGTTAGTTGCAGCCCTTATTCATACAAAACCTCAACATTCCCTAAAATATGTAGGTTATCTCAACCTTTTTTTTTTTGACTACAAATTGTTAGCAAGGAGGATATGTAGATGCTAAGTAATAATTCAAGTGATTGACAGTCTTTTAATATTATGAGTGGGACTGGATTGTTGACTGCCACCACAGCACAGTGGAATGTCTAGACGGACATTTTGTGACACTTTGTAATGTCCCCTACCTTCATTACAATGTTAAAATATTACTCCAGAGAGAAGAAATTACTCGACTCGGCTGCCTCGACAAAAATAAGCGTGCACTGTCTGACTGATAATGAACCTTAAAGCATCTGAATATCCTTTCTGGGCTGTAGCAATGTCATACCCTCTTTTCACACATGAGTGCGTTGCTTTGCTGATCAATAATAGATTTTACTGTCTGTGTTTGCCTGGGCTGTTGAAGAGTCACAGGATGGAGGAGTCCCCATGTACTGAGCCAAACTCAGACGGGAATGAAAAACAGCTTCCAAAAGAGCGAGTTTGCCCTTAAATTGACTGTTGGTTAATTTTCTGTTTATGGTTCTGCAGTTGTGGCATTAATATTAAAATCCCCCCCCCCCCCCCTCAGTTGGTGACCGGAGAAAATAGACATGCATTAGTTATGGTCCTCTGCTTCCAAGGGACATAACTCATTAAGAATGCATGCCGGCATGCTTTTCATCAACTTCTGGAAAAAGAAAGTCTGTTGCCTTTTTTTTCTCTCATTCTCACTCTCTCGCTCTCTCCTTCTTTCCCTTCCTTTATTCCGTCTTCTCTTCTTGTTGCAGGTGGCGTGCATGCAGCTCATCAATGCACTAGTAACATCTCCTGATGAGCTGGACTTCAGGCTACACATCAGAAATGAATTTATGCGCTGTGGCCTGAAAGAGCTATTTCCGGTAAGCACAGCAAAACCACACACGCACCCACACACATGTAGACACATTATCTAAACTCACACTTGCCATGTATTAATATGTAAATGAGTCCACTTCAGTGAAACATTTTCAGATTTGTTCCAGCAAATAATTTATGAAACACAAGGAGAGTTGTCCATTTGCCTTTGTCCATGCCAGAATTCAGAAACCAATAAAGTTTTCATTGCCTTGTCTAATATTTACCATCCTGGTTCCTATACCATACATCTAATAATAGGTGTTTTAATCTTAAGGTTAAGATTCTAATGCGATTATATAATTGCATCTTAGTGCATTAATTGTTTTGGAAAAAAAAAATGAATATAAAGATTCATCATTCTATTTATTTCCATTGACATTTATGAGTAGGAACAACATATTTTACTGCAAACGGGCTGTGCAGTATTTTGATATTTTATGTATGTATCGTGACATGAGACAAGATATGGTGATATGAAGATTTTGGATAACATCATCTTGTGACAATGTCACTGTGATGACTTTTTATGGTTTTCAAGGCTCTTGCATTGATCATCATTAATCATCAAATTTGTTTATATAAAATCATTTTGACAAATACACTAAAAATTATCAATTAAATATTATATATAGTGCTATATAGTTGCTTCCAAGTAAAATGTACTTGGAAGCAACAATTATATTAAAAATTATATTAAATTATATTAAAAAAGGGTCACTTAATAACGATAATTAATTAATTTTAAGCCTGTTGTAGAATTTGAACATATTTATAGGCAATTGTCTTGTTTCTATCATTAGTAAATATTCCTCATTTAACATTAAAAAGCCAAAGCCAAGGAAAACAGGTATTATCCATTATTATATTTCATTTTAGAGTATATGTACAATGTATGGTCACTCTCCCAAAAAAAAAAGGGTGCAGCTTTATATCCTGTATATCGGGATATTGCCTAAAAATATCCAGATATTATTTGTAATACATATCACCCAGCCTTATTGGAAACCAAGCAAAGAAACCTTTTTTGATTTTGTGATGTGCTTCATGTTTTCTCAGTTTTTGTGGAAGAATCATGATCGCTTGTAAATTTTTGCACTGGGAAATACATGATTTCCCCTCCTATTATCGAACATGATCACCTGTTGTAATGCATTGCTGTGTCTCAGCTCATGCACGTCTGTTCTATTTTGAGAGCTTGTTAAGTAGGGTTGCATGATATTAGGAAATCATGCGATATGCAACAACTTTGCTGAAAATTGCGATGATGATATCACTTGCGTTAAGTTGAGAGATAAAAGTAAAAGCTGTTGATTTGTTATGTAAAAATATACTGTAAACAATGAGTGGAAGATTAATTATAAATATAACAAAAACCCAGGCAGCAATAAACAAGACAATAATAAAAAAAAAAATTAAGTGCAAAAGGTTTATTGAGGAAGTTGTAGCAAAAGCCAATGGCTCTTATTCCAAGGCCAGGATGAAAGTAAGTAATGATGAGGAAGAGGACTGAAATTTGACGATGTATGTGTGTGAAGAATAATCAAGTTTGTTTAGCTGATGTTCATGCCAAGAGTGACAGTGTGTTCACACGCGCAAATATTTCAGCCTGGTTTTTACATTTTGATAAGATTTTAACTCATCGTTTACCTGAGTTAACCTTCTATCCACTCCGTGTATGTGTTCATGTGGTGTGGGCACACTAGATACACAACTGGGCAGAAAGAAACAAGAGGAGACAAATGACTATGAAACACACTCAAAACACACACAAACATTGCTCTGAAACATTGCTCCAAATGAAGAGTAGAGGAAACACTGAAAGTTAAAGGGCAACACACTCTGCAAAATGTTTGCTGTGGGAGTGCGCTGCTGTCGACTGAATGTGTTGGAAACAATTATCGCAGTTCAAGCCGTCATTTGCGATATGTATAGCATCCACTTCGTATTGATGCTGATAATTTTGTTTGGCAACAGGCAGTAAACTTTAAACCCCTGGATAGTACACTCAAAAACGTCTGTAAAATGATGGACACTTTTCACCCTCAGTGTTAGCCACTTTGGCTGTATGTAGTGGAAGGGGGTGGGACCAGATGCTATATTTTCAATCTTGTGACAGTTGCAACTGAATGGATGAAGGACATGTGAACAGGACAGCAGCAGTGCAATTTCCATGTTGAATGACACAAGGGCAAAGCAGATGGCAGATATCTAGTCAGGAAATCACATTTCAACATTGTCATTTCCAGTGAGTGCCATGAACAGCTATGTTGGAATTCAAGCACTATCTCAGCCAGCAATTATACTGTGTACATGTTACGTGTCCTGACTATGGCTGAACAATTTAGGTAAAATATCTCACTGTGATTGTTATTCGAGTTGTGTCATAATTTTGTGTCAAAAGACCATGAACTTTTCATTTTGTTGGACTGCCTTTAGCTTTGGCTTTAGCATTCGCAGTGGCATTGTTTCAATAAGCTTCTGCAATGTCACAAGATTTATTTCCGTCCATTGTTGCATTAATTTTTCACCAAGATGTTGTACTGATGATGGGAGAGTCGGACCACTGCACAAAGCCTTCTCCAGCACATCCCAAAGATTCTCAATGGGATTAAGGTCTGGACTCTCTGGTGGCCAATCCATGTGTGAATATGATGTCTCATGCTCCCTAAACCACTCTTTCACAATTTGAGCCCGATGAATCCTGGCATTGTCATTTTGGAATATGCCCGTGCCATGCGGGAAGAAAAAAATCCATTGATGGAATAACCTGGTCATTCAGTATATTCATGTAGTTAGCTGACCTCATTCTTTGGGCCCATAATTTGGCTGAACCTCGACCCGACTAACTGCAGCGACCCCAGATCACTGCACTGCCTCCACAGGCTTGTACAGTAGGCACTAGGCATGATGGGTGCATCACTTGATCTGCTTCTCTTCCTACCCTGATGTGCCCATCACTCTGGAACAGGGTAAATCTGGACTCATCAGACCACATGACCTTTTTCTATTGCTCCAGAGTCCAATCTTTATGCTCCCTAGCAAATTAACCCCCCTTTTTCCCCTATTGGCCTCACTGATTCGTGGTTTCTTAAGGCTACACAGCTGTTCAGTCCCAATCCCTTGAGTTCCCTTCACATTGTGCGTGTGGAAATGCACACTTACTTTCACTATTAAACATAGCCCTGAGTTCTACTGATCTATGTTTTATGGAACATGTCTATGATTTGATTTCACCAAAAGTTTAATCACTAATGTGATCACTAATCACGATCATTCAAGATTTTTTTTTCTGACCGCATTTCTTCCTCGGTTCCCCACTATCTTTCCAGTAGTGTTGGACAGTTCTTAACCCAATATTAGTCATTTTTGGAATCTCCTTAAATGTTTTCTCTGCTTGATGCATGTCAATGATTTGACCCTTCTCAAACAGACTAACATATTTTCCATGATCACAGGATGTATCTTTCCACTGTTTAAGAAATGAGAAGCTACTCATTGCATCAGTTGGGGTTAAATAACCTGTTGCCAGCTGAAAGCTATGCAATCGTGCGGTAATTATCCAATAGGAGGCTTTTGCTTAGTTAAAGCCTGGTGGTGACTTTCTTTTTAGCCAGACAGTGTAGATCTACACACATTTGCTTTCTGTATTTATGTTGACATAGTCCAACACCTGTATTTATGTGTATTTATGCATTCAAATTGCATGTTTAAGTATAAAATGATCGTTCAGCTCTTGTCCTTACACAAGATTCCTATTTGATAGACAGAAAACATTTTTATAGCAAAATAAATAAATGACTCTAAATGAGAACTGGTCCCTGCATCTGTATATCCTTATGATTAACAACATTTTAAATGATATCTGTGTCTTGATTTAATCTTGTCCTTCCATTTTCTTGCTTAGTCCAAAATAACACATTCTCTGATTTATTTTACATCACATTCTTTCGTATTGTTTGACTTTTTCCTTCTCCCCACCCACTTCATTTATAGCAACTAACATCCATCAGGAATGAGGCCCTTGACATTCAGCTAAAGGTATTTATGGAGCACAAAGAAGAGGACATGATGGAATTCTCTCATCGATTGGAAGACATCAGGAGTGAAGTGGAATATCCTTCTTATTATCATGGCAGGAACATAAAACTGATTTTGAGTTTGTTTCATATACATTAAAAAGTGTTGAGCTGAGGTCAGTTGGTTTTGAGTAGATGCTAGATAACAAAAAGTGTAAAATTAAAATTGAATCCATGCATCTTTTGTATTCATTTCAATACCTTTACTTTGGAAATGCTACTTCTATTCATGTACGAGTCCTTGACTCTATGCACTGATGTGGGGGATGCATTCAATATTGTGCAGAGCACAGTGAAGGACAGCAGCGCAGAGCCCTATTTTCTCTCTATACTGCAGCACCTGATGCTTATACGCAATGACTACTTGGTCAGGTAAAAATTTGCAGTGGACACACACACACACACAAACCCACATGCAGAATTAACTTCTTTTTGAACAATTTTTTCCGTCTAATTTTTTCATTTTATTTTTTAGGACTTACTTTTTCTTACCAAATTTAAAACATTATGACATGAAATGCTATTCCTTCAAAGATATTTGAATATTCTTTAGGAAGACACTTAACCCCACCTTGCTCCTCATGGTTTGACTATGACTGGGTATGAAAAATGTTTGATTGAAAATTTGCTGCACATAGATGTGCTGTATGAATGTTTTAGTGAATGTGTATGAATGGTTGAATGCCAAAGACCACTCTTTGAGTGGTCATCAAAGACTAGGCAAACTGCTATATAAATAGAGACCATTTTCCATTTACTATTACTATTGTTAGTTATGTCGCACTTTTGTGATGCTAACAGCTAAGCTAACAGTCTGGACATTTGCTACTTTGTTGGATTACCTAGAGTGCAGAACCAGAAATACTTCCACATGCACAAAAAATTGTGTTGGTGAATCACAGGGTTGGAGATGGTAGTGTTGATCGTTAGGGATTTCACATTAGACTATTAATGGTGAAATCCGTTCCGACAAGGGATTTGACCATTAAGAATCAGAGTCTAAAATTAACTGGTAGCCAATGAAGAAAAGACAAAGTAAAAGCAGGGTAATGTGTTTCCTTTTCTTGGCTTGCGTTTTTGCACAGTCTAAAGACAGGCAACTTCATTTTTGTTTCTAGTTCTGCTATTGAAACTGCAGACCTTAGGTGGATGATGTCCCTCAAATTTAAAAACCCAGGTTTTAACTAACAACCGACTGTGGCAAAATCATCAACATGACAAAATTCATCCTGATCTGTTGAGATGTTTCTGAGATGTACACCTCTCAGGGGACTGAACCATGTTCAATTTAAATTGCTGCCAAATCAAAAATGAAACTTAGTCTGATGGTAGTGTCTGATCCTGCATTCACATAGAAAAATTTTGTTAAAATCCGACGATAGAGACATGATCTGTCTTACGGTTTTGCACATCAAGAGGTAGGGATTTTTTTTTGAAAATTTGAAAATTTAGTGATGTCGTCAGTGGGTGCATTCTTACCAAAGTTGAATGGGGAAATACTTGGATGATCCCTGCCCATCACTAAACATTCAGATTGATTAGTCAAAAACTGTAGACAGGAGGCTGCTAACAGAAGGAAATACTTACAGATAAAACCATGTTGATGAAAGCATCATCTCCTTGGTAGAAGCAATAACATCATCGTTTTATTTTTCTGGTGGACCAAAATAGATTGACACCCAAGTAGTGAACCCAGTGCCCTCTGCTGGATCACTCCACAATTTCTTCAGATGGCCTGTGGTGTTTCTAGGCTGTATATTTTTTTCCTCCCTAAATTTGAGCGATCAAAATTTTGGATAAAAAAATGGCAGCCCTATTATGCCCTTCCGTTTGTTTGCTGTCCACATTCGTCTGCATCTTATTCTGTGTAATGATGATGATAGCAGACATATAACAATTTTGACCTTGCATTTCAGCCAAATCTGCACACAAGCGAAGCGAAAGAGCTTGTAATTTGTTGAGGGCCTCACTCTCTTCAACTTATACCCTTCCAGTGACAACGGCTAACAAAGAGAATGCCGTCTGTTTTATCTCCACGCCATCTTATAACATCCACGGCCCCAGAGTGTTTCTCATCTTCTACTAGTGGTACTTTTCAAAGACTTAAAGTATTTCATATTGGTTCACTCACAGCTGGATGTGAGTTAAAGTTTGGCTTGATCAAAAGATGGAGCTCCAAACAGAGGGCATATGAAATTTATCACCTACAGTTTTCCCTCTCACTCAGACACCTCAGGGTTCTTCATTTACTAATTAGAAACTGATAAAAACCTTAATATTGGTGTTTTGTTTTTAGGCCTAGTTACACTGGTGCCATCTATTGTGAAAGCATTAAAAATATCAATTTGTGTACAATTTGTGTAGTTTTTATTTTAATTTAAGTCAATACTGACTCTGAATTTATTATAATTTGACTGTGTAAGGCTTATAATATAATGTCATATTCATTTTTTGTATATCTGTATTGTCCAAGGATTCCATCATATGGTGATGGAACAGATTTAGAAAGTCCACTGTTGCACAATCGGTTCATAAATAAAGATTTGTACTAAATCTTCTTTCCCTTGGAGAAAGCACCCATTTGAGATGACTCCAAATCCAAGAAGCACATTTTTGAAGGAGGCGAAAGAGCCCCAGATAAACAGCGAAAGTCTTTAAGTACTATTTGGAGCTGGTTTAAAACTTACGGTGGACTAGAAGAATAACGGGACTGAGAAGATATGTTGTTCACTACTTTAATTGTTATCTGTATACAACACATGTAAATATAGTAGAACTGTCCTCTTTTACTTTATTCAACATGTTGATGAAATATTTTCGGTTGGGCACTTCATGTTGGTGATCCAGCATTTCAGTCCTGTCATTGAATGGCGTTTTTTCCACTCCGTGAAACAGGATCATGCCTTTTTGATAAGTAGCAGTAGAGCATTTGTTCCAACTTGCACAGTCTCATTTATATTTAGCAAATTTGGCGAATGCTCCTGTTACATAATTGTCGGCTGGTGATGATGACTGGTGGCGGTGCTGAGGTTAATTTCCTCCTAAGCTGATGCGGAGTCATCTTAAGCAAACCACTGGCTATAAGGTGCTTCATTGTGCTTTATTGTGTTTTCAGTCATACGCAAGGTATGACTTTCGTAACAAATAATTTCCTCTGTGCAGCATGGGAATGTCTCTGGACTACAGGAGATTTAAACACTGCTATACTGATGGACACAGGAGCTGATAGGCTTAATCAGCATTGTCTCAACTTATTTGTCGATTATTTAAAAGTCACATACATTTAAAATTTAAAAGTTATACTGTATATAAATTTTTTTTTTGTTTATTAGTAGTAATACAGCCTGTACTCCATTCTTACTCAAGGCTTCCAAATTCACAGAGTTCATGCTTTATTCTATTTGATTTTGAAGGCTTTTGAAGGCAGACCTTGACTCCACTCCATCATGCTGTTCGTCAAAATTATAGACATGCCATACTCAGCATTGTTTAAAGAAGATATATAGAAGGCAGTATCCCTTTATAATCCATGCTTATAAATCTCAGAGTACGGGTTAGGACTCTCTGGTTCTCTGGTTCTGGTTTCCCAAACCTAATTTTGAACTAGCTGGTGCTTTCAAAACAAACCAATATTGGATGAACAAAAAATAGTTGTTATAATAGTTGATTATATGTGCTAAATGTCCATATAATGTACTAAATCTATCATATTGTGTGTTGTGAAGATGAGCACAGTGCTGCCAATTCTGACGTGAAAGCACGTATCGTTCTAAAGGTCCTTGCAAACTGGAAACGCAATCAAGCGACTTGCTGCTGTGTTCAATATTTGGACTGTCCATCATCAGCAACACTCTGGTTGTGACAAAGTTCATTAGTAGTTCTAAATATATTTAGGTCAGACGCTATTTCTCACTCCTACAGTGTGCATTTCAATTAACTACACATTGTTGATTATGCAAATTAGGTGATGACACCATTTAGCGACTTTAGTACAGCCAATAGCTACTTTCCTTACTAAAGAGTTGGCAACACTGGTTGTGAAGACGAGTGGGAAGTAGAGGAAGTATGGAGAAAAAGAATTTGTGGTCTGCCTTCCACTTTGGTTCCTCTTACACTGGCATAAAGGCAGGTTCACCAGAAAGCACCAAGGTTCTGAGAAAGGTTCTCCAGAATAGAGCCAGAGCCAGAACCAGAACCGTGTCTGACTGAAAGCATATCAGAAGCATTGTTACAAGTATATGAGGAGATTAGACACTTTATATTTAACTTGCAAAGGCACAGTGTCTCATACTGTATGTTGTCTGTGGTTGTGTCACAATATCTCCTATTTTCCTTATTGTTGCTTGTTGTGGGTTATCAGTGTATTCAACACTCACAACAGTTGCACTTGCTAATAGGTTGTTGTGTATTCTTGATGGTTCACACTCAAAAAACTGCTCTTATATTGATATTACTGGTGTATAGAGCAAATGGGTGTTTTATTAGCTGTGAAGAAAGTAAAATCCTTAATTTGTGTAATGTGTCCCATGCTGGCTGAAGTATAGTACCATGAATTAAAGGGCCAGTAAATGGGATTTAGTGTCATCTACTTAAGGGCTATTAGTCAATTATTAAATTAATTATCACCATTTTTTGGTAATTGATGAATCACTTTGAATTTTTTAATAATAATTGTGAAACTTTGCTGGTTTCTTTTCTCCATATAACAAAGAAATCATCAAAACTGAGTTGGGTTTGTGTACAAAACAATACTTGTGATTATTTCACTGTTTTGGAGATAATGTTGAGCACATTTTCCAAAAATTAAAATTTTCTCACATTTTATGGACAATTAATTAATTGACAAATTAATTGATAGATTAATTGGTTATGAAAATAATCATTAGTTGCAGCCCTCCTAATACCCAAAAGACTCCAAGATTGGGTATCAACAATCATGGAACATGAGGTTGTCTTTCTAAAGTAACAAAAGCACAACATTTGTTTATTTTCAGTTGATAATAAAATTATGAAAACATAATTTTAGTACATATAATTCAGTTTCTGTTGACAGTTCCCTCACATGTAAACTTGTAGAAGTCCAGGAGTCCTCTTTAGCACTCTTCTCACTCACCAGTAGATGTCACTAATTCGTATCCACCAGACCTATTACTCTTTTAACTTATTTTCAACAATTAATAACATACAAAAATATATGGTGACCATTGCTCGTCATCTGAGACCATCTGAGAACATTTTGCATATTGACAATTTTAATGTAAAAAATATATATAGGTATTTATTTTTTGTGCGAGACAACAAAAATGTTTGAGTTCCAGGTTTGAGAAAGGACGTCATAACTTACATTTTTAATACTGTTCTACTCTACGAATATATACAGAACCTTTAAATCAACCCTTAGTTAATTAATAGCCAACATTAAACGGATGCACCATGTGTGGAGCGAGCCGCATATTTCAACCTGTGCAGCGCAGTAGTGACTGTGAATGGAATAGCACAATCAGCAAAGAGGGTCTAAACATTTTGTTGAACTTAAACTTATTAGAACATCATGCTCACTTGTTAAAGCACCACAATTCACAATGAGCTTTTGAATTATCAATTTCATAAGCGAGTCTAGTACTCCACACCCATGACGCACACCACAGCAAATGTCAGATCAATCAGCTAGTAGACTGAATATTTTGTTGATTTTCAACACAGTAGCCAGTAATCAGCCTCTAACACCAACACAATGAATTATAAATTATTTCTTAACAAATTAATTTTTACAAAGATACGGGCACAGAGCCTGCTGCTCGTTAACACCCACAAAGCAATTAAAGTAGTAACTCATTCTGATTCTAAAAGTGTGAAAAAAACAGCAGGAGAGGATGGCATCATTCTATGAATTTATTAAACTTCAACTGAATAACATTACCATCAATCATACAATTTAGGAAATGTACATCAAAGGAAATTATATTAAAAAGTCTGTAAAGAGTAAGCGGATGTCTACCTGTAGAGCTTGAACGTCACCTTCTTGGGGTCATCCTTTACTCTCTCAAAGGTGTCCAAGCTTTGGACATCTTACCCGACATACTATTTAATAAACTTTTGTAGTCAGCAGTGACTTCTGTCAAACAACACAGTGTGATGTTGGGGGAGGTTGCACTTTATCAAGTGAGGCACCATGAAATGGGGTCTTTGTATCAGTTTTTGGCTATCACAGATTAATAATAACATTAATATTAATATTATATTCCAGACTTCTTTGGGGCACCACCCTTCAAAAGAAGGAAAAAGACTTACTGATTCAGTCTCATGAATTGTATTCACTTAATAATTGATAAATCACTATACCACATCAATATTTAGCTTGAATTGAAGGATTAGAGTTCTGCTGGGAAGAGGCTGGCAATATTCACACTTTTGCAGCAATAATAAGACCAGATTGTATTTTTAGAAATTCTCACTCACTCTCACTCATTTTCTACTACTTAACCCTCCACTGAGGGTCGCTGCTGCCAAACTCCAGCTGACATAGGGTGAGAGGCAGGGTATTTTTAGAAACATTTATTAAAAAAAGAAGATAGCAAAGATTAAAAGAACAATATCTACTAAATGTAGATACTATATAAACTATATTCAGTGTGTGTGTGTGTGAGAGAGCTTCTTGACTGCACGACTGCTGTGTTTCTTTGCCACTTTTCTAGGATGAGGTGCCAGGTTAAATTAGAGGTTAGTAGCATGCACATCTAGAACTGAAAGCTAGGAATCATGGACATCACTAACATCATATTAACCTAAATATAGATATAACAACACTTTGTGTAAGTAAGTAAGCTCAATACATGAGGTCACAAACTGACCACTGAAGTGGCTTTTACACTGATATGTGAGAGATAAGGGAACTTGAGAGACTGTTTAATGGCCCATCACATTGCCCTTTTATTTGTCTTTGAACAAAGGGTCATGTGGCCTCCATCCAGGATGCATGTTGGCTTCATCTTGACTGAGCTGACCCCCAACATTAACCGCCCTTTCAAATGAAATCTATGCATGATTTAAACATGTTTTTTATTTTGACAAGATGCAGCTTCAAATAGTGTCCAGTAGTTTTTTCCACAGCGACTAAACCACCGAGTTAATCTGGCCAAAAAAGGATTACTCTGGTCGATCAATATTTGGTTGACCATAAGGGGACAGCCCTAATAATCACAAAGTGAAGTGTATGTATTTTCCCATTTTTATAACTTTTGCATGAATTCGCTTTTTCTCCTGAACACATTGTGACATCACATCATCATCAGCAGCAGCCCAACTTGTATTTTCATGGTATGTAAGAATCTTTGTTGATTTTAATCGGGATTATGCAACAGTTCCTTTATATGTTCTTTATTCTGTTTAATTTTAGACAGACAACTTCCTGTCACACCTGAACCTTCTCTTCTACAGATACATACACTCTTTAGATCAAAAACTTAAGATTAAATGAAACAAAGTGATATCTTTTTCTGTAACTGCATCTCTTTCTCATTGTCACTCTCAGGCCCCAGTACTTCAAGATCATTGAGGAATGCGTGTCTCAGATTGTTCTCCACCGCAGTGGCACTGACCCAGACTTCAGTTACCGCAAGCGCCTAGATGTGGACTTCAGCCACCTCTTAGGCAAGTCACACACTCATGTCGGTCCGTTTACACAATAGATATTTCATTCATTGATTTGATTTTCATTCTATATATTTTTTTGTTTTTGTTTTCAGAGGTGTGTGTGGATAAAGCTCGAACTGATGAGTATGAACAAAGAGCTTCAGAACTGGCACAGAAGGCAAGTGTTTTGTTTTTTTTTCTTCTTCTCTTCCATCCACCTTATTCCCAAAGGGTCTACTGGAGAAAAGATTATGGGTGAAACGTCTGGAGCAGAAGTGTAGCAGTAAACTAGTTCCAGTGGCAAAACACAGTGGCATCAGCTGTAGCAATGTGGCTTCTGGATTGCGCTGTACCTGCAATGCATGAGCATCCTGCTGGTTGAAAATCCATTCGCAGTTTGTGACAGCAGAGCAACTTTATGTATATACAGTATTATACAGGATGTTCCAGAACTCGAGCCCATAATTCTCACAAGGCATCATGGGTCACAGTAAAAAGGTGGATAGATCACTCAGGCCAAACCTTGCGTGGACTTGGGACAGACTCGAGTGAGCAAAAGATCCAAATACATACAATACTTTGTACTGGTTCAATATTGGTCAAAATCACTGGATAGCATATCGGAAATTCAAATTTGTTACAATTAAAAAAACAACAAACTAAACAACAACACACAAAAAAAACAAATACATATACAGTGCCTGCTTCACTTTGCACAGACAGTAAAAACATAAAACGTAAATCAGCAACAGCATTTTAGCTGAGTCATGTTGTGGGCTGCTTATTTTTTCTGAATGGGAGTATTTGTTACACAGTTGGAGAATTACGCCTTTTAAATTGCTGAAATGGCAGGGGGTAAATGCATCAGCACAAATGCATTGCTTTGTAGTTGAAAAGGTGTAACATGACTGTATCGGACTGATATTGATATTGGTAGATACTCATTGCATATGAACAAGTGATCTCAAACCATCCACAGTCTACACGCAATGGAGGAGGTCGCAGAAATATATATATCATAATATTATATATATATAAATATATAATGATATTTTTTTTTTCACATTATGGGTTAGGGTCACATTATGATCATTCATCATTCATAAAAATAAAGGTTAATGCAGTAAAAATCTCACACAAGGCCCCTTCAATGCATTTTTTTTATTCATTCTAATTAGTTCCATGTATTATCACCTGTTTACATAATGAAACATTATCATTATACAGCAAACAGCACTTTATCAATCCCTGGAGGCCTTATAGAATTAACAGAAGGAATGAAATTATAGAACTCCACGTTACAAGCAAATTAACATTTTATTTGTTATCAAACACAATTGCACATACATTATGCCCCAGGTTTTCCGGTGTGACACTGGTGATTGTGTACGAAATTAAATTCGGAGATTATAAATTATGTTAGTTGCCTAACTTTTTAATATAAAGCTCATACTTAACAGCATGTTTTCAAGTTGTGGAATAAGCTGTGTTGTTTATTATCTTAGTGCAACACAAACCTACAGTTGTGCTCATAGGTTTACATACACTGGCAGAATGTGTGATTTTCTTTGGCCTGTAGGCCAAAACTGGCCCGCCACCATCAGTACTTGGCCTCGGCTACTATTGTTAGCTTAAGGAAGCTCACAAATGTGTGTTGATTTTTACATTTTTTTTTTTTTTAATTTCTGATGTTTTAAGACACTAGCAACAGTCGGTGGCATATTTCCATTACTTTTTTATACATTTCCTAAATTTGTCCTTTTTTTGTACACGATTGGGTAGTTTAGAGTAGAAAAAAAGTTTAGTACAGGGTAAAAATCCATTTTTTTTCTCTACATTCAATTGTTTAGAAAAAAAAAATGGCCCAAGGGCAAATTGACTTGACAACTCCTGGTTTAAAACGTCTAAAGTGACTTTATTGGACTGATATCGGTATTGGCAGATATTGATCGGACACAAAAAGTGGTATCCTGCCATCCCTAGTTCTGATCAGTGAATGGGTGAATTACAGTATATAAATCAAGTCTCTAAGGAGTAATACTAATGTGAATGCTTGTGTGATAAACTTCGATATGTTTTTCTCTTTTTAAGTTTGAGGAGGAGTTTGAGAGGAGACAGGAGGCACAAGCTTCACTGGTTAAATTTGAAGAAAAAGTTGCTGAACTCCAAGCTGAGCTGCAAGCCTTCAAGTCTCAGGTACTCGACCAATTTACTTTGGTTTTCAGTGTAGAACAAGGCATTAATTTGATCATCAGTTAATCTGATTATTATCACGATTTTGTCCACAAAATGTCTGAAAACACTGAGGAATGTTCATTTGTGTTTCCCAAACCTCAAAATGATGATGATGATGATAAAAAAATATTAATTTCAATCATTTATTTGTTATATGGAGCAAAGAAATTATTGACAAATGTTGACATTTAAGACACTGAAAAATCAGATAACTTTTTTTTTTAATTATTAAAAAAAGGTCAGAAAATCAAAATATTATTATCAAAATAGTTGACGATTCATTTAGTAATTGATTAATAATTGACTTAATCGATTAACTGTTTCAGCCGTAGAATTGTGTATATTTAAAAATGTGATGTGGGTAATTTAAAATGTGAATAAAGATTTCAAATCACTCAATAACTCCGTACATCATGGGTGAGAACTGTAAATCACCTCTGGAGTTACTTTTCATTATGAGATAGTTCTGTTATTTTGGGTGATATTTGGGAGTGTGGGCTGTTTAATCCAGTGGAGCTTGCACAGTTTGGTTTTTGACATGGAGGCTGCCTCCTCTTGCTGGCTGACAAGTCTAATGAGAATGCTGACCAGTCCTCCATGTTGGCCATTTCTAATTCTCTGATCTCTATCCCATAAGAGGAAATTGTTCCTAAAAAAAAGAAAAAAATGAAAAAAAAGCGCAATTTATTCTGACAACCCTCTTCAGCCTCACAACTGGGCCTCTCCTCAGCATAGCCCCCCTCCCTTTCCCTCAGTGCTCCAGAGAGTTGCTCCCACGCCCTGGCACTGCAAGATAACTGCAAACAACTAAGAATGGGAGAGGAGGAACTTCCTTTTTATTTTGCTGATAATTTTTCAATTTGAGAGAGCAAACACTGAATGAATACTGAAATAGCACCTCGGGTTCAATGATGGTACTATGTTTAGCCAATTCAGGTACACTTTGTCTTGTTGTCTTTTTCTGTCTGTGTTTGTGCCATTGGAATTCTCCGTCACACACACATATGTACACTTGTTAATTCAGCAAAGAGCCTTCTCTCTCTGGAGGCAGTGGCAGAGTAAAGGCCCTGAGCTGACCTTTAGTATGCGTCTTTAATCTAAAACTGGTGCATGGATCAATAAGCCATTTGCTGTGTATCATACAATTTACAGACCAATGTGGCCCCTGTTATACTGTTGGATTTTTTTTGCCTTGGAAATAAAAAACAAACAAAAAAAAAAAAATCACTGTGGGTCTGTTCTGGGCAGAATTTCGACCATTTATGAGTGTTTGACCTGTGCTTCAATGGTTGAGAGAACACGCCTCTGTTAGCCAGGAAAAGCAAACGGTACTGCACACTTGGCAGATACAGGAGTTTGCTTGCCTCTGTTTTTTTCTTCCCACTTTCAGTCATTTTTCTTTTCTTTTTTAATTCTTGAATTGTGAGTTTGCTATTAGTGCTGAATGTGAGGAGCAGAAAAAGAAACCTTTTCCCACACTGTCTAGTCCACAATTAGGTGTGTTGTATTATCAGCCCTTAAATGACCACACAGTATAATTATTTCTCAGTCACTTTGTTCGAGCACATCCCGAAAATATGGTAAAAAATGTATGCAGTTTAAAAGTAACAAACCATTAAACCAGTTACCAGTAAAACTGTGTTTGCCCTATTTCATGTAAACAAATATTCGATGTGAAAAAGATCTACTACACTAAGCTTATTCAAGACATGCTTAAGCATTGCATGCACACATTGTATGGGTTAAATTCAGTGGCAGTTTGCTAGTATACGAGATAAATTTTCAGTCACATTATTCCAATTGAAATCACAATGATCACAGAATTTAAAAGAAAAAAAAAACAAAGCTGGTGGCGCACGAAGAATTTTGCACAGTGCTGTATTAAGGTAGCATATTAGAAACAAATAGTTTTGTAATCTATCAGTGGTAAAAAAAAAAAATGTAATCAGATTTTCTTTCATGAAGTTTGTGAATACCTTTATCCCTTTAATATTTGTACAATGATGGAAAGAGAGACTGTAGAAAGTATGGCTGCAATGATTCTTCAATTAATTGATTACTAGATTAATCAACATCTATTTGTATAATAGTTTAAATAGTTTGAGTGTTTTTTCTAGGTCTCTGTTCCTTAATGTTCTAATTTCTTTGCTTCATATAGCAAAAAAAAACAAAAAAAACATAAAAACTGAACAATTTTGGTATATGTACATAACAAGACATTTGTGAACATCATTTCCAAGTTTGGGGAACATTTTATAGACATCTCGTCTTATCGATTAATAGAGAAAATAATCAACAGATGAATTGATATTAAAAATTATTTTTAGTTGCAGACCTAGTAGAAAGTAAAACAAAATCCAAAACTCTTTAGCTTCAAAAAGGATACCAAATCTTACATTGTTTTCACTCCAGTATCACACATGTGCCATGTTTGTGATTTTAATTGAATTATTGAATTGATAATGTATCTTTTTCAAACTATCGCGATCCTGGAATTTTCTTTGTTTACAGTGCAGTACAACTAATTTCATTTGAACTTATCTGACTTACATAAATATCAGATGTCACATTCTAAGGCACTGTGATGCAAGCTAGGTTTTAGTTTGGTTACATAGATGACGATCTATTACTGTAATAAAGTCAATAATTTATCAGATGAACAGCAATGTTTCCTAATCCAAGTATGTAATGGCAACTAGTGATTCGAGTTCCTCAGAGTGTAGAGAGAGAACTATTAAGTTAGTATTTGTATGTTATGTATATGAACCTATGTATGTTTCTTCTTTTGACATTGCCTAATCAGTCTGGAGCTGTACCTGTGAGCCTGGCCTCTGACCACATCCCGCACCCGTCCTCAAGACTCTCATCTGGGCCATCCATTCATACTCCTGTACCTGGGTTGCTGGCACCCCCTCCTCCACCTCCTCCTCCGCCTCCCTTACCTGGTTGTTCTGCCCCACCTCCCCCACCTGGAGTGCCTCCTCCATTTGGTGCCCCTCCTCCACCCCCTCTTTGTGGATTTGGGGGTGCTCTCAGCGCTCCTCCCCACCACGTGCTGCCTTATGGCCTCAGGCCGAAGAAGGAATTCAAGCCTGAGACTTCCATGAAGCGCCTTAACTGGTCCAAGGTAAGACGGGATACGTTTTTTTTTAATAATAATGCAGCATAGATGTTTTTATGTGGCGGTCCACTTTTATTTTCATACTGGAGGGTGGACCGCCACATAAAAACATCTATGCTGCACAAACTAATACTACCTAAACCTAATATTGCTAACTCATGCATCAAAATATTTCTCTCAAGATGTTTCGTCAAAGTGAACATAGATTGAAGAAGACGAAAAAGAAGACGATTTGCTACTTTGTCACTACATTTGATCATAGTGTAATTGAAGTCTGTGCGTTCAAGGTGACACCTGGCACTCTTAATTTTGGCACCCATTTTAACAGATTACAGAGTTCACACTGCACACTATTTGTAAGTTTCAGTGTCTCACCTATTTTTCATGTGTGCTGTTCATGTGTTCCCAGCAAAAACTGACAGAAAAAAGATATGTTGATCATAATATCGACATTGTACCAGCGGTAGGACATGAAACTGACACCTTTCACAGTAGTTTTAGTGTCAAGGTTAAATCTTGGAGAAGATTTTTTGTTACACATTTCAAGAAAAATGTGTTGTAAACAGTGTCATCGTTTAAGGCCTAAAACTACTATAATGGACTGGTATCACTATCGGCAGACACTTGAGTTTGAGTTGAGTTTGTGATATGGGAAAAGCCAAAAAAAAAAAAAAAAAACACTTTTAACAAAAACTTTTGCATAGTTTCCATAGTGGCTTTTTTATCTCAGCTTTTAACCTTGTTCCTGATGTTCATCAGCAGCACTTGAACAGTGCATATGTTTACATATATTACAAATAACAACTATCGTGCCAAGCCAGTAATAATTGAAAATTACAGATGATCAGGTGCTGGTGTCAGAGTAGCCTCAGTGCAACCTCTACAGATGTTATTCCCTGTAGAGCAATATTAGTTCACTACACATGTAATCAGTTTGGGGGGTTTGATTAATAATTTAATGTCAGACCTAAACTGGTACAGATGTTCAATAAACTAAAACATATGCTTGAAATTTAACATCAGCCTTTTAGCAGGACATGATGAGGACCTGTCTTCTGGCACAGCTGTGCGAGACCCTCACATATGGTTATGTTCTGGGAAAAGCTGTTGTGAAACTTCACTTAAAAGACTTAAGACTTCTACTTTTACTAAAGTGTCTTATTTATATCTAAAGAGTGACAAATATTTTAATGTGACTCTGTGAGTGAGTAAACATGTTCATAGGTAGTTATCTATATGCAATACTTTATTTTTATGACTGTGTAAGCAAGTGGTCACCCCATGTAAGGCACATTTCCCCTGACTACAGTGGAAATTAGAAGCCCAGCAATCTGAAACTCTTCAGTGTAACTTCAGTTCACCATGTCCTCACAACAACATATAGGAACAATAGTGCTGAGGATTCCTCCCATGCTGAGGGTCCAAATAACTAGGAAAGTATCTCACACATTAGTGCCAATGACATTTGTTGTCTTCAATGTACAAACAGTGATTTGTGTCGCAGCTGCACATCATGTGAGACTGTGCACTCCTGTCTCATCATCGTAGACTTCTGATGCTTTTTCTTCAAACCTTCCTTTGGTACGTTTCGTTAAAGTACATTGAGCTTTCCTTTTTAAACACTTGTTTTTCAGCTCTAATCATTTCATGCATGAGCAGATCACTCTCCTTCTCAGCAGAGGCTTGTTCCTGCATTTGCCATTTAAATAGCATTGCATCCGGTTTTTAAAGGGACTGACGAACAGAACTTTGATTGGTTTGCTCAGTGTTATGCCAAAAACACACCTATGACTAATTTAGACACTAATTACAACCCCTTTGCACCTTGCGCCTTGCTTTGTGCCAGGATTAAGTGCAAAATAGCAAAATTGGAGTTGGGCATGCCATAATGTGTTTGTGTCATGCACAATGCCAATAAATGCTTGAGCATTCCATGAACTGTTCATTTTGAAAATACTGCTAAATATTGAATTGAAAGAGCATTTCTCTTGCAGGACCTCAGTTCTCTTGGGATGCAACGGCATTGATCCCACAATTGTTTGTCCAGAATAACAAATCTCTGACAGTATGGAAACACTTCTGTTACTGTGATATTCTATAATTAACAATACTTTTACATTTGACCTTTTAGTCCTCAGCACAGTTTTTCCTTACACAGATCTAGTTTTACAAAGCAGTAGCACTTGTGCAGCAGTTTGCTTTGTGTGCCAAATTGACTTTTTGGGAAGGAATAAAATACACAGGAAACTGGGTGTTAAAACAGTACACTGCAAATAGAGGAACTAAGAAGTAAATGATAAAAAACACTGATAAGATAAAAAAGTGTGTAGTGTAACAGCTTGAATATGCAAACCAGCAACCATTACCTCTCTTTTACCTTCTATTAAATTGTGTAGTATAATATACTCTAGTATTACAGATGCTACAAATCCTTTTATACTCATACAGCCAAACAGACTAATACTTTACTGTATAATAATGCGTTAAGTATTTTAAACTATTCATTATTTCATTTTAGTTTCACTGTTTTTTGCCGTTCTCTTTAATTTTTACATTTTTTTGATGCTACTGTGGATATTTTCAATGAAATATATCTTCAATATCTGCAATTTGCAAAAACTGCTTGTATAAATATTCTTTGGGGACCTTAGTCTGTGACTTAAAGCTAATTAGACTGATGCATTTTTCTTCTTTTTCTCATTTTGTTTTGTGACAGCTATAATGAATGAAATGCACAACCACTGTTTAGTAAAAGTACTGTACTGTGGTTTTGGGTTTTCAGATCTGTCCCCAGGAAATGTCAGAGAGCTGTTTCTGGGTGCTGGCTGATGAAGATCAGTATGCGAAACCAGGCTTGCTGAGCAGAGTTGCTCTCACTTTTGGTTCACAAAGAACAGGTCAGGCTCTCACTATATTGTTATTTATACTTTTTTTGCTTTTACATCCATCTGACTCTACTCTTCTGCACTCTTTTTATTTAAGGCTGCAATGCTTTTTCTTTTTTTCTTTCTTAATGTACATATTGTCAAACTACTCATACTACATACTGTTGTTTAGTCACTGCTTATCTACCCATCACAGGCATGTGCAGTTTAAATGACTTTTAAAACACAAAATAAAAAGCCCAGGCAGTGTGACAGACCCCAATGAATGACTAACGATGAATGAATGATGAATTTTTAGGGAATACTCATACTGTTGAAATTATTAGAGGTGTAAAAATTGATTCATTAAAGATTGATTTAAAACAAATGGATTAATGTAAAAATAGTGATTCTTATCCTCAAAGATTCTGAATTAATTAAAAACTTCCAAAAGTCTTTTTTTAATAACATTGCTACAGTTTTTTTTAATAACATTGCTATAGTCTTGATTGGCATAGCTTGTTTCATTTCAAAAGCCCAATTACAGCATAGAAGAAAACAAAGGCTTCAGTTTTATGATTACAAGTAAGCCAATGTATGTCATACTCTCACATAGCTTTTTTCAGTTATACTCAGCTTAAATTAAAATAATTATTTTTCTTGAATTTTCTTGTGTTTGCATTGCCTTTTTCCAAATATACTGTAAAATATTGCAAACACTTTACTCTGACAGCTGCATGTCCTGAATCAAAAAGAGTTTTGAATCAAAAATTGCTTTTTAATCGAATCGTGACCTAAGAAATCGGAATTGATTGATACCTCTAGAATGATGCACAAAGAGTCCAGCTCATCAACAGCTTATCAGTTTTAACCAGTCAGTCTGAAGTCCTTGCTGAGTCAGAGTCTCTGAGGTTGCTGTGCTGTTTAAGATTTTGGTGAGCTGTACTTACTGCTCCTGATGGTAATGCTGCAGATGTATTCATGCACATTAGTATGGTTGGCAAGATCAGGAATATTCCTGTACAAGGTTGTTAGAGTGATTAAAGATGCAGTGAGAGGTAGCAAGAGATGTTATCTGTCTTTTCCTCTCCTGTGCTTGGACTATTAGTCCCTTCTCTGATGATTTATTCACATTTATTTTTTTTTCCTTCTTGTCGTGTCTCTGACTCAGCCAGCTAACGACAATTTGAATTATTAATCAAGTTGTTATCTACCTGTTACAACTCAATGCTACGCCCCTCAGGGCGCATAAGACCCCCCCTACATACCAGCGCTTCCTTGTACTCCACTGTTAAGATGTAGAATAATGGAGGGTGATCTAAATGGAAAAGGGAATGATATCCCAACAGTAGAGCAATGTCCCACTTTGTTAATAGGGTTAAAAAAATCTGAATCAAATACATTTTCATTTCAGTGATCTGATATCAATCAATAAAATAGCTACATCTTTTAATTTATTTGTTTTTCCATTAGTAACCCTGTAAATTGCGAGTCATGTTGTTTACTGTTGTTATGAATCTAATCTAACTAGATTTTTGTAAAATGTGACAACCCTAAACTATAGCATCATGGAACAACTAATACACTTGTTATTTAAGATGGATGTAACAAAATATTAGATTCTTTTCACTATTTTTGGATAAAAATTCTTACTTTTAACTATCCTTCACACAGAGTCCAATCACTTCTCACCTCGGTGATACAAAACACTGTAATTAAGTCAGCTGTCATTGTTAGTTTAAATCTGTGAAGCTACAGGTATTGATGTGTGCACACGCCCTAATTTTCACAAATATTTGTAAAAAAGAAAAAAAAAATCTATTTTGTCTATATTTTACATATATAAATATTCATCCCTCAAAGTTGAAAGGGCCTTTGTGAAGCTTTGGTGCCCCTCAATGGGGACAGTTGTCAAACGTTAGAATAATGACCTGGAGCTTCTACACATGCATACATTGTATACTGATTTTAAGTAATCATAATTATCATCGTATGAGGAGGCATGCAAACCAAGCGTGATAGCTTTTTTCCACTATGCCATCTGTCTGGTTTCTTACTCCTCATGAGTCATGCATTTTACATATGGCAAGGAAGGCATGAAACATTTGACCAGTTTCAAACCTTTGACATTGTTCTGAGTGTTGTTTTCCACTGCTTCTTCCTGTCCTGAATCCCTGTGGAGGTTGTAGAAACAGCATGGCTGCTGCGCTCAGCTTTCACACACACAGTTGCGACTGTTGCTGTTGTTGCTGCTGCTGTGTGTCAGCGAGTGTCCATGTATGTGCACATGGGCCTGTCATCTTATTAACACAGTCATGTAGCATCATGTTTCATCTCACTTAAGAGCAGCAGCATCTGGATCAGCATTAAACATTAAAAACAGACACAGAATGAAACAGGATTCACTCAGTTTTCCTCATTCAATTTTAATTTTTGTCCCTTCAGACTGGAAATGTTTGTGTTTTTTGCAGAGTGTGGATGGAGATGAAGAACAGTTTGTTTTCAGACTGAGCAGAGTTGTTTGTTTTCAGTCTCTATTTTTTTTGCAGCCTACCAGTTAGTCAAGTGTATAAAAATAAAGTGATTGTAGGACTGGGATGATATGGCTTATAAATAATATTGTTATTATTAAGTTAAGCATCTTATTGCACTACAACACACTACCTTACTTTAACTTAATTTGACTTTTCCTGCAACAATTACAAGTGCCTTTGTCTGTTGTTTGTATACACTGATGTCTTTTATATAGTTCCGTTTTTGTTCCGTATAGTTCGTTTTCATATTTAATTTATCATTTTTGCATATTTCACAAATGTATTAAATATAATAAATATGATGTTTATCATTTATGCAGCCTTTAATACCAGGCAAATTCAACACGGATACTTTACAGTATCCAAAATCTAAGATGATATCTTGTCTCATGTCACCATTTAGATATTATATCAAAATATTTGACCAGCCCTAAGTGGCTATGAATTTTTATAATTGTTTATTGTGGTAAGAGAGGGCTGGTACTACATATTTGACCAAAGTTTGTATTACTTCATTTTGAAGAATTAAAACATAATGTATGTAAATAGAGAGTAGACTATATTCACATTGGTGATTATATTGGTGACTATATTCATATCAGCAGATAATATTCACATTGGTGATATGGTCTATGGCTCCACTGTTTGTCTTCCTGAACAAATTGTGATTAGGGGCTGTTTCTACAGGTTAGGGAATAGGTCAGAGTGAACAAAATTAAACAAGACTACTGAATAATATGAGTCACTACCTCAGCTCATTTTTCAAAGCTGCATTCATTAGCAGGAATGTCTGACACACCTCCTATCCTAATAAAAAACACACAAATAAACAAAAAAACAATAGCAGAATAGTGTTAATCAATGTGCAAAATGAATACAAATTGGGTGTTTACTTATTTATACTGATTTATCTGGTAAACATTTGAATGGTTACATCCATTGAGATTTAAACTTAAGGTGGAAGTGTTTGGTTTCTATTCGGCCTCATTCCATTTGCATAGCTGCTTACATCTAAGCCTCACACATGAGAAGTATCAAACAAATCCTACATCCAATTCAGAAAACCTCCTAATTATCCTGGAGGTGAATGTCTCCTATGTTGAAAACATCAGCACACACAACAAATAAACCAACAAACAAACATGCTATGCTGCTAAACAAGGGAAAAGGGATAACACATATGTTTTTAAATCTGACCACACATTGTGATGATAATTGGCAAATTCATGTTAAATAGTGCTAGAAATATTATAGCAGATGGTTGCACATTTGGTACCTGATTTGAATTTTACTCTTCACTCTTTTAACTATTAAAATTCAAATCACTCTCCTACTAAACAGCAAAGAGAAATACATTTGTATGCAGCTCACATTTCACTTAGTATTCAATTAAGAACTAATTAACATCGGTGGAATGGATTGTGCCGGAGATAGTGGAATTTTGTGGACTTGTGCAGCAGCAGAGTTGTCATAGATGCCAGTTAATTTTGGAAAATATAAATGCAACTGCACATTGATAAAAGCACAGAGAGTTTTATTTTGCAGTTTAGTACACAGAATGTACAATTACACTGTGTTTAATGGAACTAGATAATTTTTATGATTCAAGCTGCAACTCACTCACTCACTCACTCACTCACTCACTCACTCACTCACTCACTCACTCACTCACTCACTCACTCACTCACTCATCTTCTACAGTTTTATTCTCCACATTAGGTTCATGGGGGTGCTGGTGCCTAATCCCAGCTGACATAGGGTGAGAGGCAGGGTACACCCTGGACAGGTCGCCAGTCCATCGCAGGGCCACACAGAGACAAACAACCATCCACTCTCATTCACAGCTACGGGCAATTTAGAGTGTCCAGTTGGTCTAGTCCCTGCTGCAAGTAACTGTGGAGTCAAAATGTTACATCCTTACATGTAGAACTCTGGATGTCATGTGACTTGGTTTCTATTAACCATCATCATGGCAGTCAAAGATGCAGCAAAAATGAATGGGACTGTTGATGGTTTCAGCCAGTCAGAATTCACTGTGCACTTTAAATCCATGGGGATTGACAGATATATCACATAAAATGAAAGACTGAATATATTTGATCCTTATAATGTCCCTGGTGTGCTTTTTAAGAGTTTGGAAACAGCCAGAGTCTATATTATTCCAAACATGCAGTATCCTGACCTTCCCGATCAACTTCCCTTCATCGTACTCCCAAATGTCACCGAAAGTTTACAAGAGCCCTGGGCTGAAAGAAATGCACAGAATCTGTCAAACATTCAAATCTGGAGTTAAAGATAGTGTTGGTGTCACTGGAAGAGGCGGTATCACATTAGCATAATGTAGCATGAGAAACAGGCATTGTAATGTAAATAATTGTGTTAATGTTGCTGTGCAACCTTAATTCTTGGTAAGTCTAGTCTGAGTCCATGATTTACCAAGAGTTAACCAAACACAACAAACTTCATTGCTTGTGTTTGTTCCCATGGCATAAAATGTCTTGAACTAAACTCAAGCAAGTCCAGTCGTCTACAGCTACTATGGAAGAAAAACAGTAAAATGTTCACCTGGTAGTCTGTCTTTGACTGTTTTGACACATCTATCCACCATCTTCACTGTTATAATGAGAACAGCCAAAAAAGAGACAAGTTTTCTGACATATTGCCTAATTTTTTGTATTGTCTAGTATATAGAAACTAAAACAGTGTTGTTTCCTGTCGGAGGGTGTTACCTTGGTTGTGTGATATCAGCTACCAGAGCTGTATAGATGTACAAAAACATCAAGTTTGTAAACTACACAAATGCACTAAGAGAAATGAATTAGAATGAATGCTGCCAGAAGAAACACAGCAGAAGCAAAATGCCTAATGTATATCACATTTAATTGCAACCTGCTACACCTGGATCAATGGTAGTGGTCAGATAGAACTGTGTTGCAGGAAAAGAAAAGTGTTGATTTCCCATTTTCTTCACTCAATAAAAGGAAAGATTCTCTTCCTGTGTAGTTAATTATGACACCCTGTGCACAACGTTGTTTGGGCTCTTTTTTATTAACATCTCACTTGCAAGTACAAAAACACATTTTTCCACATGTGGATCAGATTTTTAACCCTATTTTCCCAAAAAAAAAAAAGCATGTGTTATATTACTATACAATTTATTTTCCATTTTTGAAAAAAATGTCCATGTTATTTAAATTCTAAAGAGTAAATATAATGTTCTAGATAAACTACTACCCACATGTTCTCAAATACGGGTTCATATAATGGGAAAAAAAAATACCTGACCCCAAGATTGAATCTATATTTTAAAAGCTAAGACTAGGAAGTCAGCTTCCTTCCTTGCTGTTCTTTTCTACTTCTCCTTGTGTCTGAGTGCTTTTACAACACAGCTTCTGCTCTGTGAGAGTGAAAGCAAGGGGACAGTTTGCTTTGTAAGACAGAAAAATGGCTGTGGACTGGTGTCTGTCTCTGCTTGTGTTCACCAAATAATAAAATTTCCCATCAACTTTTCAAAACATTGGAAAGAAGTGTTTGTGGAGTGGCTCTGTGTATTGAAGGGGGAATGTCAACCTCAGCTAGCCCCTCACTGCTTCAAATGCCAGGCTTTTCAGGTGAGACATTTCAGGTAACTGGAAAGAATAGTATAAAATATATATTTTCATGAGAGGCAGTGAGAGATTGCTTGAACAGGGCCACAGACTACTACTTATAAATGTGGCTCCTTGTACAGGGCTCTTCCTTCCTATATCTTCCTCTATATATATATATATACACACACACACACACAGTCAGGTCCATAAATATTGGGACATCAACACAGTTCTAATGTTTTGGCTCTATACACCACCACAATAGATTTGAAATACAATTAATAAGATGTGCGTTAACTGCAGACTTTCAGCTTTAATTTGAGGGTATTTACATCCAGATCAGTTTGTATGTGTGCCTCCCACTTTTTAAGGGAGCAAAAGTGATGGGACAATTGGCTGCTCAGCTGTTCCATGGCCAGGTGTGTGTTATTCCCTCATTATCCCATTTCCAAGGAGCAGATAAAAGGTCTAGAGTTCAAACAGGAAGGCCAAATTAAAGTTTGCCAAACAACATCTAAAAAGCCTTCACAGTTCTGGAACAACATCCTATGGACAGATGAGACAAAGATCAACTTGTACCAGAGTGATGGGAAGTGAAGAGTATGGAGAAGGAAAGGAACTGCTCATAACCCAAAGCATACCATCTCATCAGTGAAGCATGGTGGTGGTAGTGTCATGGCGTGGGCATGTATGGCTGCCAGTGGAACTAGTTTCCTTGTATTTATTGATGATGTGACTGCTGACATCATATTATGCTCATATTTCACCAAATGCTTCAGAACTCATTGGATGGCACTTCACAGTGCAGATGGACAAAGAGTTTATTTAAGGCAAAGAAGTGGAATGTTATGCAATGGCCAAGTCAATCACCTGACCTGAATCCGATTGAGCATGGATTTCACTTGCTGTAGATAAAACTGAATGGAAAATGCCCCAAGAACAAGCAGGAACTGAAGACAGTTGCAGTAGAGGCCTGGCAGAGCATCACCAGGGATGAAACCCAGCGTCTTTGGGACACTTTGTGGTGGTGTATAGAGCCAAAAAGTTTAGAATTGTGTCGATGTCCCAATATTTATGGACCTGACTTATACAGTGTATATATATATATTATTCTGCACCTGAAACTAGTGGCTGAGAAGCCAAACCATATAGATGGTCATAAGCTGGCATTTGGGTTTCCATCCTAAATCTTTGAATTCAAAACCAAGAGATTAAGCTTTCAAACTATATCCTTGAATAGTATGTTAGGTTAACTGGACACTTTAAATTGATCGTAGGTGTGATTGTGAAAGTAAATGGTTTTATTTTTTCTGTAAGTTGGCTCTGTAATATACCTTCCTGTACAGGGTGTACCCGTCTATGTGAAGGATGAAGTGGTAGGCAATGAATGAATGTTGGTCATTGTCAACACACATTGCCAAACAACCAGAAGTAAAAGAAAAATACCTTTTGCTATTGCCATGCATGGCTTGCAAAAACAATCATTCCTTTCACATCTTGAAACTCTGCTGCGATCCCACATAAAAAAGTTCAGTCCTGTGGTATTTGTCATGTCTGTAGGCTGGAGAAAAAAACAAAAAGACATTTTTTTGCAGTGTCCTTCAGTGTTTGTTGAATATCTTTGGTCATATCAGTAACAACATCTGCAGCAGTTCTCTGTGACAAACTGGCACTTTTGCAGCTATTTACCTTTGTCTGGTCTCGAGCAGCTCCACTCTGACAACAATGGCTCCGTTACAAATTCTCCTCCTGAATGGAGCCTCAGCTTCTAAGCTATGAGCTCACTCAAACACAACTTGCGTGCATCGTGTCGAATAACATTTATAATGTGTGTTTTGTTCATCTTGTCTGACTCTTCAGGCAGACAGCTGGAAGGGGCCACATTGAAGGACATAGTCATTTTTTTTTTATTTTACAGCATAAAAAACCTGTTGCTGACTGTTATCATAATCTTGTGGCAGGTAGAACAGTAGTACATTGGTTTTCATTGGTGCTTCCTTGCTAGAAGGCTTGATGATGGATAAACAGATGGTTTTGATCTTTTATTATTTATAAATCATTTTGCAGGCCAGGTCAAATTGTCTCACTGATGGGATATGGTCCAGAGGCCTGAGGTCTATTACCCTTTACTCAACACCATACATGATACATATTTTATAAATGTATATAGAGCTTATATGATGCTTCAACATTATCTCCTATGCAGCTAACAGTATGTGGATAATGTCTTTTTCTTTTCTAAGAAAAAGTGTAGTGATATTAGCCTGCATACAGTATGTAGAATTTCTATGCAGATGATAAGTATTCAGAAGCTAAATACTTTACCCAATATTTCTCTTTATATATGTATGTTATTTACATTCTTGGACAGCAACTACTGATTATTTTCATAATTGATTAATCTGCCAATTATTTTCTCTGAAAATGTTAAAAAAATAATGAAAAAAGAATTAGTTATTTGGAGCAAAGAAACCAGCAAATATTCACATTTAAGGAGCTGAAAAAATAAATAAATAAAAAATCGCCTCAGCGGATGATCTGCTCACATGATTGGCAGATTTTTACACTGGATGCCCTTCTTGATGCAACCCACTGGGATCAATTTAATGTCCAATTAGCAATGAGTGGGATTGGGTACCTTGCTCAGGTACCCCAGACCTTGATCCACCAACCTTCCAGTTACAAGCCAAGGTCCCTTTCCACTTTGCCATGGGCTACCCCCGTTTTAATTGTAAAAAATAATTTACCAAAACAGTTGACAATTTAATTATTGATTAATAATCAAGTCATTGTTGCAGCCTATTCATGTACATCAATTATATTCATTGACATTCATGAAATTAATGCAATAAACCAATTACTTTAGCTAGTGATTATGTTTGGGAAAATAAAAAGTACAATTAGAGACGAGATAAGGATTTTTTTTGCCAGTCTCCTCCTCAAACAAAACAATACAAATAACATAACTAATTGAATTTAGAATCAAATTGACAAGAAATTAAGGTGTTGGAGGAAAAACCTGAGTTTAAAAAGAAACATTTTAGAAACCTGAATTTATAATATAAAGTGCTTTGTTTGTACAAACAGGGTAAGTCAGTGGGAGTGATGAAGGTTGGTGGAGAGGGGTGAGGGCTTGTTGGGTTGGACGAAGTGTTTCAATGTCTTGCTGTATCTTATTGTGGCATAAATTAACTCTAAGATACACAATACCACTAATACACATACAAGGCCACAGTAGCGACAGTGGCGCAAGCCACTGGCAACACATTTATACATTTGAACATTGCAGCTTCATGCCAAAATGTTTGATTCCTAGTGTTGCATGATGGGATTGTGTGCTATATAGATTCTGGACTTATCTTCATATTTTTCTCTGGATGAGCTGATGTGATATTTAGTATTTGGTGTCAGTCCAATATTGGTCAGACAAACAGACAAACATCAACAGACTAAAACATATAATCCTACACAATCTAAAAAAACCCCTTTAATATCACATGGATACCTCATAAAGCACTGACTACTTATTTATTGGAGTAGATGGTGGCTGGTTATAGCCAGGTGGTAAATGCATCAGCACAAATATTATATTTGCTATCAGCTTTGCTGTTTAAATGATGTAAAACCACTGTGTATCAGACAGACATCGCTATTGTCGCTATAAGGTTGGAATCAAAATAAGTGATACCCTGTCATCCCTAATCTTCCCTTAAAACTTCTTGATAATTTTATTTTGTGATATTAATTTTTTTTTATTTTAAAATATATTTACACATTTAATGCCTTAAAAAATGTTGAATTTTTTGCTCTCACATACTGCTCACACATCAGCTTCCTTTGATTCACAGAGGTTGTGTAAACGTCATACCGCCTTCTTTGAATGCTGATTACACGTTTTGAGACCAAGAGGAGGTGTTGCATGACAGAAGATGTCCTTATGTGCTTTCAGGTTAAACATGAACAGTAGGAGGTTCACTAAAGTTAATCATCACTGTAGATCCATGAGTGAGGGTTATCTCATTGTTATTAATCATCACAGATTATAAATTAAGCATCGCTAATGATGCTAGACTGTCTCCCTCTGAACCCTGAGCTTTAATCTGTTCCCATGACATCTGAGGGATTTAATTGCCGCCTTTGCGGTTACTGTCTCTTATGATGAGTGTGGAGTTCGTCACACTGGAGAGGTGTCCTTCTCTCCTCTCCACAAGGAGTTTCATCAGGGAACATCAAAAGAGAGAGAACTGAAGTGGTCTATCAGCTTAGCTGTAGTACTATTGTGTGTCTTTGTAACAAATTGTCTTGGTTCATGCTCTTGAAGATTGTGGAAAACTTGCAGTCGCAGCCTCTTTCATTTTTTAAATCCTTTCCCACACAAAAGAAGTGAAATTCACTAGCAACTAGGCATGCAACTTGGTCCATAAAATGTCAGGAAATGTTAAACAAATGTTAGTTAGGGTTTTCAAAACCTTGTCTTGTTTTGTCCACAAACCAAAATTATTAGTTTTAATATCAGTTTTAATATTTTATTTTTATGTGGAGTTAAGGAAACCAACATTTATTCATGATATTTTGTTTAAGGATTTAGTAATACTGACAGACATACTCTCCTCATATGGATAAGAGGAGTACTGGCACTTATATTCTGTCACTGTGTCACACACAGTTTTATATAAATGTATTATGTACATGAGCAAGTTACTATGTTAATGCATGTGATAAAAGCCCATCCAACCTGTGATCTGACTGTGAATGGTCACCAGCAACTAAAACCAATGTGTCACAGCAAGAACATTACACCATTCCAGGAATTGACAGAGTAAGATTTTGTGATTCTCAATGATTATGAAAAATAGTTGCCCTACTCCGTTTCCACAATTGACAAGTCTGTCATAGTAAGGAATGTAGATACATCCAAAGTTGTCCAACTTAGCAATAACCAATCCCTTCAGCCAGTCCCTTCAATAACTTTGCTTTATATTCATTGCAATGCATTTTCTCTCTCTGTTGCCAACAAAATATCTGAAATATTGCTTACTTCAAACCTGACTAATCAACTTTTCTTCTTTCTCTTATTTGTTGTCTTTCTTCCTCTCTGCTCTTACTTTTGCTATATTCTTTCCTATTCTTTTGCAACTTCTGCTTGGCTGCATGATCTGGCTTCATGTTTGTTCTGGAACAGAAACCAAAGGTTAGTACCGTATATATATTTTTTTAAATTTCTTTTTGCTTTTCGTTTCTGCTTACACAACCACTAATAGCTGTGTTCACACTGGGGTTGCTACTAAACTTGGTACATTTACAGAATATGTCAATACTACTAAGTACCTATTCATGCTTAATCAATCGGTGCCAACGTGTGGTAACTGAATGTTAATTTGAGTGAAGAGGCACCAACTGGTGGATACCAACTGTCAATCACGTTGGTGTCCATTCATATGTGCTGTGGTCAAGCGTCTATTTTCCACTTAATGAGAACATAATTTACAGAATTGTCATCTTGTTCTATTGAAGATTTGAAACGCTGTAAAATATTAACTGATGTTATAAATCAGTGGCATCGCATGTGTCCATATCATTCAAAGTTCTTAAAGCAAAGCTGACTTTGCGAGGAATAAACAAGAAAATATTCCATCAACAACAAGTAACACAGAACTTTTCACCACTAATTTGTTCTCATGTATTTAGATGATAGATACATTGATGGATAGATGGATGCATGGATAGATGGATAGATGGATAAAAAGATGGACAGATAGATGATGAAGATAGATAGAAGATGGGTGGATGTTACATAGATGAGTGGATGATAGATGGATAAATAGATAGAAAGACAGATGGACATATAGATAGATACTTTATTAATCTTGCAGGAAATTAAAGTGTCCAGTCATAGACACAACAATTTTAGGCATGTAGGGAGCAAAATACTGTACTTAAAGAAGTGTACTTAAAGAAATGTAAATAAACGCTATCAAAATAAACAAAAATAAATAGGTCTAGTGCAAAGGTTATGTCAAATACTCTGACAAGTAAACATATGCAATAAACACTGATTTATATGTTTTACTACACACAGTGTTTACTGGTATGTTCACATGTGAGTCATATGTTTATGTTGTACAGTTTCCTCTCCACAAAGAGTCGTCAAGTATTATGGTCAGTGGACAAGGGAGTTTTGAGACTTTTTGTTGTGCAGGATTGGGAGAGGAGTCTGACCCTGAGCATAACCCTCTTTGGAGTAGTAAGTAGTAGCTCTGGTATTAAAACTTGTATCAGTGTCAGTACATGTCCCAAATCCTTTTATCACTGTCGGATCAGACCTCAAATATATGATCTGAGATCGTAACCAAAAGATGAGTCAGCCCAAGCATTTTTTCTAAAATGTTTGCTCTGAAATAATTTTAAAAATGTACCCTGACGTTGACTGATGGGATTTCATTGCAATCATTCTCCCTTATAAATCTTGTTAAAATATGAAGAAACGTTATGATTTTCAGTCTAGCAATATCTGTCCCTGAGTGAACCATCAGAGTCAGAACCGTCTCATAAATCTTGGAATAAATGATAGCAGAATATTTCAAATTTTAAGTGAATATTGTAGAAAAGCGAAAGCCACTTACTTAAGGTAAAGTTTTTTGGGGAAAAAAAAAAAAAAAATTCATTCATCTGTAGTAAGTGCTGGGATGGAAAATGCTTTGTAAAGACAAATGTAGCTTCATCCTGACCTGGCTGAACTATCAGACTGGAGTAGAGTTCCTTATCCATAAAGCACATTGATTTAGTTTATGTCTTACTTTATTTTCCGTGGTGCAGTGTGATAAGTTCCATTGTGTTTTCACATGTGAAGGACTTTCATCCTGTTAGCTCTGGACCTGAACAGGAATATTAGATTGTGATATGAGACTGTGCAGCGTTTCTTCCAGCAGTTCAAAGCTTCATTGCTTTCATATCAGACCATAAATTGGCTTCTTTCCCTCCTTAAATGATCATAGTGTGGTGTGTGTTTTGATTTGTGAATGTTTGATTACATAGGTGATTGAGTTAGTGGCCTTGCTGTAAGCTCTCAGAAATATTATTATTATGACTGTTGATTTTATTTCTTTCTGTTTTATCATTTTTATGCGGATTGTCTGAAATATTTTCCGAAAGGGTTATTCAATGAAAGCCACAGGGCTGGCTACTTATTAATCTATAAATGAAGTGAGTATTGTGACTGTTCCTTTATTTGATTGAATTCTTTATTGTCATGTGTTATGAAAACATACAGCTTTGAATTTAAAGTGTTTATGAACAGAAGTGATGAAATAGACACTGCTTCTTTCATATCCTCAAATTTAGATAATATCTTCTCTAATTAATATAATATGCAAGTTTGCTTCTAAGTTGATCTTTACATTAGAGTAATCATGATATTAAAAACATTTAAACGAGAGAATATTACTAATAATGAAAAAGGTAAAGGTACGGTTGATAAAATTAAAAGACCCTTAAAAAACCAAGATGATTTTTTTGCCACATCTAAGGAAATAGTCCATGTCAATGCTGTGATTCATTTACACCAGAAGTTAGTCAGTCACACTTTATTTATGTGGTACTATTCTTACAACTATAAATTGTAGCACAGAGTGCTTTACCCAATGAAATAAACCCCTTCTAAAAGACAGTAAAAGATAAAAGAGACAAAACTTTCAGGAAACATGATCATCACTGAGGAAAAAGTGAGGTTTAATTTAAAAGCAACTACAATTTTAAAGAAAAAATAAATAAACGCAATAAGATTTTTAAATTTTAAGGTAGGTTATTGAAATAGGGGTAAAGAGAGCAGGAACTAAAGTAGCTTAAAATAGAGAGAGAAATAATGTATTAAAGGAAGATGAATGAAAAATGGTAAAAAAAAAATGCAGGGGATGGAAATTGAATAAAACCTTTGGAAATAATACTAAGGAAAAATAAAGATAAGTAGAATAAGATTAAAATAAAATAAAGTAAATAAATTGTATTATCAAGAAAAATAAGTTTAATTGACAGCCAGACTGAGAAGGAGGACCTTTACTTTGAAAAACACTTCTGTGAAATAAATTCACATAAGTGAAATTAATAGTAAAAGTAGCAATTTATGTTCAGCTGCAGCCATCTTCAAACTCATGCTGGGTTTCATTTGTAAAGTTAACACATTAAATCAGTTGTACACATAGTATGTGTTTCATTTTCATCTGTGGACATGTTGGCACACTGTTTGTGTGTGCCAAATATTGCAAAAAAGGTTGCTATCGACTGGTATTGCTCGGAAGTGATGTCACTCCCATTTCCGACTTCCAATGTACATGGAACATAGTGTTTTCAAGGTTGATGAAGTTGCTCCAAGTTTCCAATTTGGAAATCCGAGTTCACAGAGCGTTTCTGTTGAAGAACCCCCTTAGCTTGGAAATTCCAAGTTCCTGCTTCAAATAGAACACACACTTTGAAGTCTATGTGCATAAATATATTCAATTATTATATATAACCTTCAAAGATTTTAAACCCGGTTTTTAATTTCTCCCTTGGATACAGGCATTTGATAATCCACCTTTTACTGCAAAGCGAGGACACTGCAAATGCTAAGGACAGTCATCATATGGGTGCTTGAAGTCCTTGAAAATGCTTGGATTTTAATGTTGTTTTCAGGGTTTGAAAAGTGCTTGAATTTGGGATAAAATGCAAAGAATATTTGAAATAATAACTTTATTTCTTTCACAAAAATAGCTCATTGGTTTAATAATTAGTAAAATAAGTCAAAGAGTCTAAATGATAACTGGGTCTGGACATAAAGGGCCTTTGGCTGTTTATAGTAAAGTTCCATCTCTTTTATTGTGATAAAGAAAGTCAGATAATCATTTTGAGTACTTACTGTGAATATTCATGTAAATTTGCAGCAAGCAAGTCTGCCCAAAGTCCAATTTATTTTTTCTAAGCAATTGAATATCTGACTAATACATAATATCTTAAACAGGCAAAACCTGCTTTTTTTCCTACTAACTAATATTTTTTTTCAGCATAAAAGCTCTGAATTCAGTATGAAATACAGAATTTGAAGATTTTTCCTGATTCTTAAAAATTATCTGCCAGCCAAATCTTGATGCTTTGCCCACAGGCCATCAGTTGCTGACCACAGTAGTAGCAGGTAACAATTTATTAAAACTAGGGTTGATATTAAATTTTGACCCTGATAACCAATTGTGGTAGCACATTTATTGTGACTCTGGTCATAATCACAGACAGCCATTATTAAGGTTGTAAAACAATGCGTTGTGGTGCTTTGTAGTTCAGCATAAAGGCTCCACAGACAACACATTCAATTTTATTGATATGATTGACAGAAATGAGGGCAAGTGCATTGCAAACTTGAGCAGGCTGCTTCACAAATAAATGTCCCCCTTCTTTTTTTGTGTTTTGCTTCATCATTGAAGCTGAGTTCTCAGTGGAGGTCAGACTCTAGATCAGTGTATCCCATTAAAGCAAAAGTTGAGGGAAGACAAGATCTCTTCCCCCTGCTGCAGATAATTAGACAGTCCATTTCCATGTTATTTTAATAATGCCCTGGATGAAAGCATGTTTGTGTGGGATTTGACACCAGCATATCTGGATTGGGGTCTCTTGACAGAAGTGGTGGTTACGAGTGTGAGGGGCAAAGCTTGTCCACAGATCCAAGGAAGGCTCCTCTGTGCTGGCAACTCAGACTGATGTGAGTAGGGCTGCCACCTAATAAGAATTGTCTTAGTTGACTAATAATTGTCTTTAATGGCTATTAGTTGACTATTAATTGGCATAGTGAAGGTTTTAATAATTTTTTTTTTTGTAGGGCAGCAAAAGGGTTTGCGTATCAGGTCTGATAACAGATTTCATAAATACATTTTTTATTGATGCCCGATATTAGACTTTTTTGCCAAAATGCTGATATATCAAGAGTAGCAATACAAAATGATAATTTATTCTCCTCTGCAGTGAAATTAATATAATATTGTTTGTACTCAAGTTACAGCAGATGGAAATATACATTTTCTTCATGCAAAATAAACAAAAAAAAAAAGAAGAAATTATAGTTGGTGAGGGAACCGACTCCAGCAGGAAGCAGCATATTCAGACTACTATTTTAGTCTTGAGTCATATTGGGAGGGTCTTGGGCTGTTTGCTGAAATCTGATCATTTTATTTCAAAGCTAGTATCGGCTGATACCGATATCATGCTAATAATATTTTGCATCCCACAGATATTTAAACAAGCCTAAATTAATTAATTCAGCCCACATCTTCTTAACAGAAGCAGCCACACACTGAGCAATTAGTGAAGAGTATCTGAACATTTTGTTGAATTTCAGTATGGGAGAATATCATACTAACTGATATCAAGAACTCAACAATTTACAATTTGCTTAAGTTTAAATATTAATTTCACAAGTACACATTCAAATGATTCCTCCGGTCAACTCATTTTTCTGACTGTAAGGTTGCAGCCCTAGATCTAACATATTAAACAATTATGACCTTTTATACCTATGACTCTAATCTGCCTGCAGACTGCCTCTGAAATAGAGCCACTTAACCTATACAGTATATTACATATAAATAGTTAATCACTCGCTCTTAAATGTAAGGTGGGTGTATTTCTTTAGAATCGGAATAGCTTTTGTAATCCACTTAGTGAAGAACTGGGCAGGCTTTCACGTTAGAATAAGACAAAAGAAGCTGAGAGAGGTTGGTGGTAACCATCATCCAGGTATTGTGGAGAGATTGAGCACTGGAGGAGGTGGGGATGAAAGGATAAAGAGAAAGCATTGTAGGTAGTAATTTTCTTTTTTAAATGAAATGCCTGAAGGAGGTTAAAAAGTCAAGAATCTCATATTAATGCAATATAGAAATCAAATATTTTATTTGTGTCCATTATTTGAGTTCTTTTAAACTCATATTTAAAACTGCACCTTTTAAATGTCTGCTAAAACCATTGTCAAATGAGTTCACACAATTCTGATTAAGCCTTTCAGCTCCACAAGGTTTCTCAGTATAGTGGTGTGTTGATTTCATTTCGCACTGCAACGTCCCCACACTGCACACAGGAAGTGATTTGCTTCTTGTCAACACAGATGGAGACAAAAGCAACATTTTGCTAGTAAAGTTATAAGGTTGCAAGCAGGTGGGGGTTTGACTGAAAACACAAAGAAGCATCCATGCAAACATTCAGCAGGGAATTGACTGTGAATGTCCAAACTGTCACATACTACTTCTGATAAAATACAAGCTAGCTCCTTAACTTCCTGACACTTCTTTCTGAAGGGAAGCTTGGAATTTGTAATATTAGCGATTAAAACTCTTGATATTCAAAAATGTTTACATTGTCTTTAAGCCGTTGTTATAATAATTAGCCCTGATGGATTCAGCATGGCCTAAATTGAGCAAGGCGTTTAAATGTCAGCATGTTAAGGGGACAACAGCAGACCACCGCTGCATCCCTCTGTGCACAGCCTCCACTAAATGCTAAAATTTGTTACTAAATACTCTTGGTAACTTCATAAGAAGATCTCTACATCTTTGGCTGACAGATTGCCAAAAATATTTGGGATAGTTTATTGCAAACAAGAAATTAACTGTGCATATCGTAAATTCTACTGCTCAGAAATCTGGTCATCCAGCAGTTTAACGGGATGAGACACTACAAGCCCCTGCCTGACCTCGCTTTGCTGCTGTATACACATAAACACTTCCTCACTCAGGTCTGAGTATTTCTGGACGGAACCTTTTTTCACCTACTTACAGCTAACATTACTTGCTTTCTGTTCACTAAGACCAAGCATAGGCAGAACAATTTACAATATTTTTTTTCGAAAAAACCTTTAATACCCCCCCCCCCCCCCCCCAAAAAAAAAAAAAAAACGAAAGAAAAAATAAAGAAATGCGTGCATAATATATAATATATATGTTACCTTGTGTTTCATTGAGGGCAAGATTTCTTGGAGAATTTGTCATGAAAATGACTCCAAGACAAGATCATTGAGTAACATTTGATTTGAACCACATGCAGTGTTTGTGTTTAGTTCCAGGACGTCCATCACATGCTGTCTAGTAGTCAGTGCTGCTCGCCACTGGAATACATCTGCTCACATCAAATGGACCCCCTTCCTTGCTTGTTTTCTGTCTCTCCCTCCCCGCTCCCATTCTCTCTCTCTCTCTCTCTCTCTCTCTCTCTCTCTCTCTCTTTCTCTGCTATTGCCGTGACATTTTCAAGAACACCATTAACTCTGTAATGACTTTTCATCTGGCTGCAGAAATTTTGTGCCAACATGAGACATCTCATGAAATGCATGATCATTAAAAGGCTCTCTTCATCATTGAAAGAGGGAGGGCTTGATGATCCCTTGATGTTTTTTTTGCAGGTTTTGTTTGCTTCCAACACCACACTCACTGTCTCTGGTTCTTTGCTTTACTTTTGTGTATGTGCGTTGTTTTTTGTTTTCTCTTTTGTTTCCTCCTCTTCTTTTTTTCCTTCTGCCTCGATTTCTCCAGGATCAGCATCTCAATTTATTCTCAATTTGTGTTCTTATCTTCTCATTTTACCCAAGTAATGGGCTTGCTCATTAGAAATATATTTGCACACACAACTTTTTTTTCCTTGCAGTTATTTTTCATCCACACGTAGGTTTTTGCATATGTAGGGCAGGGGAAATAGTGACAGGCTGAGTGTTTACATATATTTGCAAAAGAACTGCACATGTCGACAGAAATGAATGACTTAGGTTGTCATCCATCATGAAACGACTTGGGAAATGTTGGGTCGGCTCCACAATTGTTTCTGATCGGTCTGGTGCTGTAAGCGCATGAAATGTAGATAATGTCTTGAACCTGATATGACAGATATGTCAGGGGGAGAAAATCATTTCACACCATAAACAGACATACATAACTTCTGTATGTCTTCCAGTGGCCTTTAGAGGGCACTATTCCACTGAGAATAGAGGTGCTGGAGTTATTCCTCCCCACTAGCCATAGCACACACTGATTAACACAGGCCTCCAAATAATTATGATATTTTTGATGCAGCATCATTAAATTAGGTGCATATTTTGAATTTGATTTTTTTTTTAAATGCTGTGTACTCACACAGATCGCAGAGGGAACATGTGGAGTGCAGCTGACTTATAGATGCTGCTGCTGCTGCTCACGCAGGAACAATTTTGATGGTTTGTACTTGGAAGTAATCTCTGTATAGAAGGAGCAGAGGAGGAGAGGAAAAAAGCCTAATGAAGTCTATTAATTTGCATCTATCTGAATGAAAGTCTTCGACTAATTATGGCCCTGGGTCATCGAGTCTGAATCACAGGGAGAGGTGGCCCTGCATGGTTCACTTTGATTAGCTCACTCACAACGCAGCACCACACTCCATTACTCAGATCTTCCCTTCTCCTTTTTTTTTTCCTCCCTCCCCTCCTCTCTGACTTCTACTTGCACGTCCACAACCTGGGATCAGGGGGATAAGTTTGTGAGCAAACAAACCAGTGGAGCTGTCATGTCAGCGTAAGTTGGGATAGTGGAGTGTGAACGTTGATGGAACAGAGGGAAAGTTGAAGGGCAGAGGCTCAGATTTTTTCCGTGTAGCTACTTGGACAGACGGACAAACCGGGCCGTCTCTTGTGGTTTCTGTCAGGCTGACTCAAGTTCAGTACTTGGCCGAATCAGAACCATACAGTGAGTTGACAGTCAAAGTATATACAGTATGGCTGGTTTGACTGTTCATCTCCCCTCTGTTCATTGTTGAGTTGACAGATTTGTCGAAGTGTTGGATTTTTTTCACTTGCACCAGACAACCCCCCTCCTGTGCATCAGATGTCTCAGTGAATTGTGCCTCAAGCTATTTTATGTGTGTGTGTGTGTGTGTGTGTGTGTGTGTGGTGTTTGCTCATTTAATTGTTGGGGCCCTAAAATTATCACTACTACACAAACTCCCCTAATAGCAGTGATTTAAACTTTACCTGCATGACTGCCCTGATTGCTCGGTGATTTAATTACCCTTTGAAGACTGCTGCCCTCTCTCCTGTCCACCCTGTCTCCACGTGTTGCTTGAATACATCTACTTTTTTAGGGTGAGATGATCACATCACTACCTCATCAAATGAAAGGGTGCGACATCTCCCCTGTAGTCAGATAGGATAAATATTAGATAAATTGTTGCACACACAAAATGTTTCCCTCATATTGTTTGACATGTGCGTTATGATTTTGTGTGTGTGCTAAGAAGTGGGCAGGTCCAGTGAGGTGTTATCTCCCAGTTAGAAAATTCATCCTGGTGAAATGATGTGCTGGAGTGAGAGGAGAGGGCCAGGAAGAAGCAGCAGGAGGAGGAGGAGGAGGAGGAGGAAATTTTGTTGTGTGTGTGTGTGTGCTTGCATTTGTGTGTCAAGGAGGGGTGGGTGTTGCTAGTTTGTCTCTGAAGCCTGTCTGTCATGTACACCATCAGTCATGGTCTTTCATGGCAGTTTTATTTCATCCACCATTACCTTTAGTGCTCTGATGGAACAATCCACTGTTACTGCCTTGTGGGAAGTTGCAACAGTTATGCGAGCATGTGTGTGCACGCAGTTTTGCCCACTGACATATTTTTGTCAAGTGTCTTTAAGGTGTGCCAGAGATTGGAACAAAACCAGTATTATAGAGTTTTTGAATGTGAGACGGATCGATAGATTTACAATTTCTGGCTTTGACCACTTTCTAATGCCCAGAACTAAATTAGGGAGGAACATTTCAATCAGAAATGTTATTTTTGACATTATTCTTAATTCAAGAACGTCTGTCTGTTTGTCCATCTCGTCATTGCATAACTGTCCAACAGTTTACTTCACGTGCTTCAAACCTGGCAGGTAACTTACTCAGGGTACCAGTGTGTCCAGTGTGAACTTTGGACATGAAATGCAAGACATATCAGTAATGGAGAAATGAACGGAGATTGATGCTGTCCTCAACTTCCTTTGTGTATGTATAGCCATGGTAGTAAATACACGTGTGAATGTACTTTGTTAAAGGAACACACCAGTAACCGTGTCAAAAAATTGATTCATGCAAAAATTGGGATTCTTATCCTCAAAGATTCTAAATTGATTCAAATACAATACATGTCTGTCTGTGAATTGGATATCTTCCAACATTTAGATTAACAGGCTTCTAACTTGTCAGGTGACCTATTAAGGGCACCAGTGTATGCAATCACAACTTTAATCAAAGAATCTGTCTTTTTTTGCATGTCCAACACACGCACACGCACACACACACACACACACACCCACATACATACATGATTTCCATGACTTCAGAGGATATTGCATTGACTTAAATTAATTTCCTGGAGACTTACTCTAACCTCAACCATACTAATGCGCTAACCCTGACCCTAACCTCAGCCTAACTTTAAAACATGTCTTCAACTTAAAATGTAGTAATTTATGTTCAGGGGACTTGATTTTTGTCCCCGTAAGGGAGACAAGTCCCCACAATATGAATATATTAACAGATTTATGCCCCTACAGCAAAAGGAATACTAGGTACACACCCACACATGCAAAATCAAGTGCATGAGAGCTAGTGTGAGTAATGTAGGTTCTAGTATAGAGGAAAAGCTATGAGATGCATTCAATAAACCTTGTACATTTCACCACTTCTACAAACATACAGTCCTGTAACCAAATGTTTTCTGCTGCCATATTATAGTAATAGATTTTTTTTTTTTAAATTAGTGGATCTGTGTCTTTTTAATCATATAGAGTCTCACAATAACTTTTGACTTTTCATAATCAATTAAATAATCAAATATACATAAATTCATACCAATACTTAAACATTGTTTTTTTCTTTTTCCAAGAAATGGTTGATCTGTTTCTTTCTTGTTAAACAAATACATCATCAAAATATAATAATAAATGTGAAAAAAAGGGTAAAATTTTCCCCAAAATTATACCACACCATGGCTAAAGACAAACTGAGTGACAACGCTTTTTGTTTTTCAGTTTTTTATATTCACTTCCACTTTTTCCACTGTCACGCCATCAGGTTGACATTTCTCACAGGCCTCCATTAAGAGACCTTTAGTTGAAAGTGTTCGCATATTCTGTCACGGGCAGCACCAGCCCTTTTAGCTCATGCTGTTTCCCCACTGTTACTGTCTGTCTCTAATTCACTGCTGTCTTCTGTCTTGTGATGGAGTTCTTAATTTACCTCTCTGCATCGCCTGATCTCAACTTCTGATGTTAACTGATTTCATTCAGCGGCTCTGAGTGAAACTTTGCTTCTTTTCTTTTTTCCCCCTCACAAGTGGACACACGAGGTCCTTTATTTATGTATGTATGTATGTATGTATGTATGTATGTATGTATGTATGTATGTATGTATGTATTTATTTATTTATTTGTTTATTTAATTTTACTAATGTGTCATTTTATAGGTGGTGGTGGGTCATCTACTGTAGTACCAAATTCTGCCTTAAATTGAAAGTGCTGAGCCTAAAGCTAAGTCATCAGATCTCTTGCTGGTACAAAACTAAAAGACTATGTACAACATAGCGGTGACCTTAGTTTTCCTCATTGACATTTGAGACAAAGCTGATCAGCTATGGAATGAATGATGACATTGCATATGATCTCTTGATCCATAGAGCCCCTTTTTGAATTCAGCCTTGTTTTATATGTTGCAATGTATTGTTATTTTTGTCTTGTGTCTTGTATATACTGTATATATAATAACGTTTACAGCATGTATGAAATGGAAATTATGGTTATTGAAATGGTTGTTTCGTGAATGATCTGACAAGAGTCAACAACATTTTTTTTCTGTTGTGCTAAACATAAGAATGATTTTATTACACTTGAGTACGTACTCTTTTAGTATTTATTCCTAACATTGTGAATAAAACATTTTATTCTTAAAACACGGTTCTGGCTTCTATAGAAGCATATAGCATAATATTGCCGTCTTATTTTGATTAAAAGCTATAATGTTATGACTGATAATCAAAATCTCCATGCAGAAAATGAAAGTTTTTTTTGTTTTTTTTTACTTCGGGAAGCTCAGTACTACGCTTGATTCTCTTACCATTCTTTTAAAAAAAACAATTTAGCAAGCTGGTGAGCAGAGAATGAAATACAGGAAATGCAAAGGCATATGACAGATGGGAATAACAACCTTTTTCAGCTCCATAAGAAAAACATTGCAGTGTATTACTTTCATTGGAAATTTTCTGCATTTTCCATTAACTGATAGGGACAATAGTTGGTTAATCGTTAACAACAAAATTACTGAAATGCAACTTCTGTTTTAGCACTATAGAGGCATTTGAAAAATAGTGATCATAACCGGTAGCCTTGTCTAGGTTTACATTTGTTTACCTACACTTTGACTTCTTCTGTTAATTAGAAAGTGCTTTTATTATTGTGTGCCCTCTACTGGTAACTAATTTGCATATGAAGTCCAGAGAAATTACACACAAATTAAAGAAAACAGACATTGCCAGTTATTTAATGAAGTCTTAGTCGTTAAATTTGTAAATGGCAGTTTGTTGGTTCCCATGTAAAACCAATAGAAACAAAAATCAATTGCAAAATTAATCATATCAGTCATTTGCCCTCTACTTTGACGGTGGGTCAGTCGTAGAGTGAGTTGTCTTACAACGGAAGGGTTCTGGGTTCAATGTATAATGAGCAGATTGGCTTGATACTTTGTGATGTGTGGTGTCGAAACAAAATGTTTTGGTGTCATGATTGTCCACACTTTAGCTTGTCCTCACTAAGCTTGTTGAGGGCATGGATGAAGGCCAAGCTGCATTCACAGTATCGTTGGCTCAACATTTTGGTCTGATGCGATTGTAGGCTGTATATGAACTCAATTTGTTCGATAATTAGCGTATTCCTAAAACAACCTCAAGCTAATACTAAACTAAAACTTTTGTTGGTGCTTCACTTATAACTTCTGGTAAAATTTAAGCCAGCTCTTTTACTTCTGCTCAGTTGATGCTAATAGGAAATATGACATTTTTAATTTTAACATTTAACTAAGCCTAAAGTGAAAAAGTTGTTTAAATTTAAACATCATGAGGGGACAAAAATGGAGCAGTGTTGCATCCCTTTGTGCACAATCTCAGTTTAATTGTATAATTCATTATAAAACACTTGGTAACTTCTGCAGACACTGACTGTAGAACAGGAAGAGACTGTGCATATGTCATATTATTAGTTGATTATTAGTTGATTATTAGTCGTTTTCAACAACAGATAATTGGCTTTCAACCTTAAATACCCTTTAGTTGTAGTGGAAGCTGATTTTTTTCTGGAAATCAGCAAATAGTGAGCTTTCACAAAATGTCTACTTCAGTGGGAGGGTGTTTAAATAAACTTCTCATGCAAATGGTAAACACAACCTTGTCTGAAGGCAGCAGCAGTTGCCCTGACAGTAGCTATGCTGCTGTGTCCTCTGCTTCCTCCTTTCTTTTTTGCTTGATGGGTGATGTGAAGCAGACTCCCGGCGGCTCTGCTCTCACAAGTGCATCCTTATCGTCCACATTTCCTGGGTGATAGCGCGATCTGATAACTACAACGGTCGTAGCACCATGTGATTGATTAACCAGTGACCTTTAACCCCCTGCGGGACATCTTAATTGGCAAATGTATAATGAGCAAGCTTACCCCAAAGAAGAGATTTTTTCCCAGAAAGGATGGAACGGGGAGGAGATGCTGGAGGGGGTCTATCTAATTAGCTGAGTTAACTGATAGCACCTAAGGCAGCTTACTGTGTGTGTGTGTGTGGTGTTCCACCTTTTCTTTCTAGCTTTTTAAGACCTTTTCAGGCATAAACACTGACCTTGTCAGGAATAGTCCTCATTTAGACCAAAACCTAATTCGTAATCAGACAGATCCTCATTTTTGAGGAGCTGGTTAAGTTTAGAGCTAAGATTTGAATTGTGATTAATTAACTAATATTGGTTAAGATTAGGAAAATGATTTGTTTAGGTTGTTCAAGTGAAGGGAAATTAAAGCAGTATACCTAGAAGAATAGCTGCACAAGTCAGTGTGTGTGCACAATACATTTGCCATTTTAATATTATGTAGGGATGAATTTCAGATTATATACTTCAGGCAAGTATATTTATATGAAGTGAAACAAGGTAGTTATACTCTCGTATTCTCTCTCTGTGTTTTGTGTGTGTGTGAGAGGCCATAAGTTATTGTGGGTAGATCAATATATCTTAATGCAATAAGCTGGAGGCTTTCTAATGCCGGCACCTTATATTGCATTCAAATGTCGAATAACATGAAATTCAAAATTGAGATACCTATACGAATAAATATCCATGCTGGTTTATAATGTAAATATTGATGTGTGTTCCTTTTGAATAAAGGAATATATTCACAGAGACAATCCAAAGAAAGGGGCTTTGCATCATTAATTTTTCAACATACTGTATATACACACCAGTAGATGGAAGGTGGTAGAAAATAAACTTACATTGTACTGTCAGATGCTGCAGTGAGGAGACGGTATCTATCACTGATATCTTACAAAGATGAGTATATATTTATGTATATGGAGAGAGAGAGACATTTTTCCACATTTTTCTATATAATCAGCCATTTTCCTTTCATTTTGTCTGTGTGGTCTCGGTTGAATTTCATGCTGTAGTGGACAGGATTTAGTCTTAGGTAAATGTGTTTTTGTCTTGTTTCCTCTCTCTCTTCCTTTTTCCATGTCATCAATTTTCAATTGTCCTCCTTGTCTCTCTTACAAACTGAAAGACTGTGAGGACACTGTACCAGCAGTGGAGCCACGTAAGTGCAAAGAAAGCTCCATGTGTGGCCATGTTTGGTTAATGTGCTACTTGGTGGGTTGTACCATAGGTGTGTGTGTTGGTGATCAATGATAGCAGTCTTTTCTGTGGAAGCTCCAAGTAAACTTCTTCACAATTAGTGTCAGGATTCCCTGAAATAAAGACCAACCTCTCTTCTCTTCTCTTCTCTTCTCTTCTCTTCTCTTCTCTTCTCTTCTCTTCTCTTCTCTTCTCTTCTCTTCTCTTCTCTTCTCTTCTCTCCTCTCCTCTCCTCTCCTCTCCTCTCCTCTCCTCACACCCCATAATTACAGCACCAGACAATTACCCAGCATACTCCTGGGATGCACATTTTGTTCTCTTAATCTGCCATTTTAAATAATTAAGACCAACCATGAGCTCTTTTTCCCAGTGAGCTTGGTTCAAGAAGGCTGTGTATGAATGTGTGTTTCCTGTTTTTCTATTCGTGAATTTAAATCTCATGATGCATGATCTCCTGTCTACCGATGATCCCATCACAATTCCATGACGATGCACCGATAACACTTTCTTTAGCAATTGTATGAGTATTTACAATATGACTATAAAAACAATGTAGACAAAAAAAAGAAAAAAAAACAAAAGAAATTACAAATATTAGGATTAATAATCCAACAATTTTACTGAACGAGCTTATAGATGCCATGATATAGTTTAGGGCTGCAACAACTAATCAGTTTATAGATTAATAAATATATTTGTAACTATAATCGATTAATTGGTTTGAGTGTTTTTTGTATTTAGAAAAGTATTCAGATTTTTTTTCATTCTCTAAGATGTCAATATTTTTTGGTTTCTTTTCTCCATATAACAAATAATATAATTTAAACGGAAATAATTTTTGTAGGGGTGTAAAAGTCACTTAATCACAGTTTAGTACATTTTTGGTAGGTAAAGAAATGCAAAAAAAAAAAAAAAAAAGAAATAGTTTTTTATTTATTAACAGAACTTAATTGATCCCAGTGGGTTATGTCGGGAAGGACATTGGCTGTGGAGACCCCTAGACAGGGAGAAGCTGAACGGGACAAAAAAAAAAAAAAGTTTAAATGACCAAACAGACTCAAATGTAAATATAACTGGCTAACTGTCCATTATTTCCTCAACGAAGGACATGTCTTTTTTTTTTTTTAAACAACAAAAAGGTAATAATATTTATTACCTTACCTAATTATAACCTTATTTTGTAATAACTATATTACTAAATAAATCTCAATATTGCACCTACTAGGGGTATAACTCAAAGGTGAATGTGAAGGTGCTCAATTTAATAAAAAACTAAGTATAATCATAATAAATAAAATAATGATCAATTGTAGTGCAGCATGTAGAAAATACTGTAAATATTTTCATTCCGTTAGTCTTACAGGCCCAGCTTGTACTCAGATTTATTCTCTTTTCAGGCCATATATCTTAATTTGTTAAATATGAAAGGGAAGCTATAACACATAAGATTTATCCAAATTCTTATTAAAGGCTTCTTAAATGACAGGGGTTTCTGCACAGATTCAGCTACTGTAATTCACTGGGAAACCATAACACATCATATTTAATAAAAGTTCATTCAAATGCATGGAATCACCATGAAAAAAAGGAAAAGGAAAAAAATATATTAGTAAACTCATTCAACTAATTCAAACTATTCATCATTAAACATTACCCCCCCCCCCCAAAAAAAAAAAAAAAAAAAGAAAATCAAAATTAAAGATAAGTACTTTATATTTAAGATAGATTACAAAAAAACTGTATTTTTTTTTGGTGAATAATTCCTTGTATTTTACACATTACAGTATTTGCAATGTATAGTAGTTGTCCTGTGAAAAGTATAAACTTAAATCGAAAAGTTTTCATAGGCTTTCATCAGCAAAACAGCCTGTGCCATGCTGTATATCACAACATATCAAGATAAATCTTGGAACGTAGCTTAAAAATATTTAGTTATTATTTACAGTAAAACCTGTATTTTTGTTGGTTTGTGTTGAAACAATTGGGTCACATAACTTACTCTCCCTCCCTGTGTTTTTCTAACAGCATGGCAATCTTTTTGACCTTGATGTTTGATATATTCCTAAACATGGTGCCATCTTTAAAATGAGTATAGTACTACAGCCAAATAAATGTATGAGATTCAACCAGACAATCTTTACATTGTTTTTCATTTTCTCTCATTTTCTTGGTCTGAAAAATCTCATTATCTGTCTGTATCTAAATCCTGTTATCATACATGTGTCAACAGTACACTATATAGCTGCATACTTGTGAGAGTCTGTTGATAATAAATCAGTGTTTCTGTCTTCTTCAGCCAAAAAACAAGAGGAAGATCCGGAGGATAAGAAATCCATAAAGAAAAGAATTAAAGAGCTCAAGGTGCTCGATCCCAAGATTGCACAGAATCTGTGTAAGTATTTGCTTTTTCCTCACTCCACTCTTCTTTCTGAGCAGACAGAGAGAGAGAGAGAGAGAGAACAATGTGTTGGACCTGTTAGTTCTACCCATAATTTTGCCCTTTATCTCACCTAAGTCACCTCCCATCTCCCTTGTTTTTGCATTTTGTATGTTATTAAGTGACCTAAAAGAGTTTGGCATGCAATGATTTACACCTCTTATTGTTGCCATAGCAATTTAAGCAAGACAGCGGTTACTGTGAACTTGGCGACTGCTATCTGGGTCTCGTGTCTACACACACACACACGCTGAACTAATTAATGACTTTCGGCATCCGTTCAGGAGGAAATAGACGGCTAAAGGCTTTTAAGTATGATCACATAAAGCTGTCTATTCTAAGTTCTCCCTTTTTTTAAAACATACAAACACTTGTTTGACACATGCTCAGTCTTTAAATGACTGTTTTAAAAGCACCATTTTTAATGAGCAACCAGCTGATCTCTTACAAGAAATTAAAAACCTTTCAGATCTTAGTACCTCATTGGCTTATATTACAAAGAGCTGTGACCTTTGTTTCATGTATTAAAAGCAAATGAGTCTAATCAGCCCAGTAACAGTGATAAATCACACAGCGGAAATTATAGTGCAGGGAAAATGGAGAGTCGGCAGCTTGTATTCCAAGAGGTAAAGAGCCTCAGCTTTGATTGAGAATAATTATGCAGCTTTTTACTTTTGTTGCTTAATTGAGGCTGATTCAAGGCAAATGTATCCAATATAATAAGTTGTGTTGAGTTAAAATCTACTCGCAGCAGCGTAGGTACAAAGCAAATCATACAGCAGAGCTAATTAGTTGGATGCGTTAGACAAGGATTTTAAATGACCCTCAAACCACCGTAGTTTTTACCTTAAATCTTAAATATTATCAGTAATTTTTAAAACTGTGCACCAACTGGCTTTTAGCTTTCTCACACATCCTTTAAATGTCAGGACTTTTCCTGATTGATCCACTTTAGCCTCATAGACCCAACAAGGCATTTGCCTTATAGTCTCTGGTGGTATTACATGCCTGAAGATTTCTTGCTTTCTCAATCAGTGGAATTTTTCAGAGCTTTTTACAAAACCGCCTCTTCCTCTTGTGTCCTTGAACTGATTGTTTTATAAATTTTATGACCACTTGTGTGGAAGTTATATAGTATATCTATATTTGTTTTGTGTTTTCTCTCTGTGTGTGCAGCTATCTTCTTGGGTTCCTTCCGTATGCCCTATCAGGAAATCCGTCAAATTATATTAGAGGTGGATGAGAAGCAGCTCACTGAATCGATGATTCAGGTATGTAATGACACTACCAGCTCCAGTAACCTATCAATTACAGGCAACCCCATTGCCATGATCACCGTGCCTGACATCAATAGTGTCTTTGTGTACCTTATCAAGAACTTCGATGGAGGAGGATGAAGTTGCCATGATTGTCTGTGTCTAAACTCAGATCAAAGCTTAAGTGTAGACACATCAAGAAACTTTGCTAATTTGTTAAAAAAAAAAAGTCAAAACCTGAGGTCTTATTTACAAATAGATACATATTGTTAATTTGATACTTTGTAGAATCCCCATTGGGAGCAATTATAGGTTTGAATCTTCTCGGGTTCCACTCCACAAGCTTTGTAGACCTGGATTTGGACAGTTTTATACCATTATTCCTGACAGATCTTCTCTAGCTTTGTCAGATTGGATGGTAAGCATCTATAAACTGCCGTCTTCATTTCTCTCAAAATAATTTGCATAGGGGTTTAAATCTGCTCTTTTGTTGGGCCTCTTAAGGATAGTCAGGGACTTGTCTCACAGTCAATCACTTTCAGGTCATTGTCATGCTGAACACACAGTACATGCTCTACAGGGCTGTTTTTTTAATGACCTTTCAGGATTTAGCCCTTAGTTAGTGATGCATTCCATTTGTGCTCGGAATTTCTGAGTTAATAAGGAACACCCCCTGAGTCAGATTTCCAACTCAGAAACTTGGATCAACCTCACCAATCCCGACATTGGATTCCAAGATGGCTGTTGGCTTACAAACACTGCAACTTTTACCTTTAATAGCAATTCTTTTGTATTTGTTTCACAATAAATCAGTTGTACTGTTTGATCTTTAGCCTTGTCATGTTGCAACACTCTTTGTGTGCGCACAATACTATGTGGAGCGTTGTTATCGTCTGGTGTTGCTAACAGTTACTAACCATGGCCCGCCCAAGATACATTTGCAGGAGTGACGTCACTCCCACTTCTGAGTTCTAATGTAAATGGAATGCAGCACAGGTGTGTCAATTCTCTGATGCTTTGATGCCATCCCATAGCATAATGCTACCAAGACCACACTTCATGGTGGAGATAGTATTTTCCAGGCTGTGAGCAGTGCTCACAGTCAGGGAATTGTAACCATGTCATCACCATCTTTTGAATGTTGTTTAGCTAGGTGGGCTTTCATGTACCTTTTGCTCAGAGCATGACTTCTTTCCAGACACTCTGTCACTAAGGCCTGATATTATGCAGATACTAATTTTGCGGATATACTCTGAAACTCTTTAGAGCGGTATCCATCAGCTTATTTTTTCGGATATTTTCAATCATCACCTATTGGAAATCATGTGACTGAAAGTGGCTGAAAAAAGACAGGATAAATAGTGGGCAGGAGGAATGAGTGTGCTGATGAGGAAAGCACAACAGAATAAATAATAGTTGGAGGCAGCAACAGAAAGCCACCTTATATTAACTAGGTATGGGCATGATTATTTGCTTGATTATAAAAATGTTCAGTTACTGTGACTATTCCTAATATATAAATATCCTAATATATAAATACCTATATAAATACAAAATGTTTTATAAATGATTGTATTTATAAAAACAAATCTTTCATTTGTGAAATTTAGTAGATTACTTGATTGCATCTTGAAGGTGCTCCTGTAAGCTCAACACACTTTAGATCCAACAGAAGTGATGAGATTAACCATGGTCTGTGAATGCATCTCATAGCTCTAATGCCCTGGAGTTTAGAATATTTGATTACTCTTAAATAATAATTGTTATTCAAATTGTTATTAAAAATTGTTATTAAATTGTTTCAATTGTTATTAAAAAAATACCCATTCCTAGTATTAACAGCCACAAGCACTAATTTTTTGCATCATTAAGTTCTTATCTTTCACTGGTGACCTGCACAATTGACAATTGTGCACAATTGGTATCTTGCTTATCTCGGTGAAAAAAATCAACATTCGCTTAAGAGCAATGGATGAAACATGCTCTAAATGCACATTTTTTTTTTAAATTATTAAATATTTGAACATTTGATTTATATTTACACTTTAATGGAAACCTAACTTGTGACTTGTGGTAACCTGCCTGACTCCTGTTGCCCAGAAGCTTTGAGCCACAGCAACTGTCCTCATGTCTGAGTCAACCTTGGCCCAGGGGGAACAAAATGGTCGTAAACCATTGGCTAATAACAAGAAAGTAAGGACAGAGAAGTGAACAGTGTTGGATGGGGCAAACAAGCAAGCAAACTTTAAATCAATTGTGAATTACTTGGAGCCATTTTCTGTTTTTCAGCAAGCAAGAGGCTACTAAATGAGAATTTCACATTTAAGTGGCTCTAATCAGGAGCAGAAATAAATACACTATTGTCATACTTTGTAAAATCTGAAGTCTAATCAGACTACAGACACAGATTCCCAAAAAGTAATTAATATATAGTACATATACCATACAATTGTGATCAATAGACATTGAAGACTATGTATTTTAGGGCTTCAAAGTATAGTTAATCAGTGATAGGCTGATGTGGTTTTTAGAAAGCTAAAATGAAACAAATGATCAAAGCATGCACATTTTAAAGAATTCATTTGATCAATAATTGTTAATTACTTTACGCAAACATAGCCATCAAGGCAAATTCCATTAAAGTGCATCAATAAAAACTCAAGTAATGGAAGTGGCAATATGTGTCCTGACTCCAGGCATCAAGAACAGATTTTCATCCCAATTTTAAAGTGTTAGAATAATGTATTTGTTAAAATAGCGGTTACATTCAAATGTAATCAGTCTGGCTTAAATAATTTAACATTTATTCCTTTTGGCTGTCTTTAAAAAACAATCAGAATTTTACTTTAAATTGTCTATATGCAGACATGTGCATAGCCATGAGGTTGCAGTCCTTGTTTGTTATTACATTTCATTGGAGGTACAGATCTTTACAATTGAAACTCACCAGAACACAAACAGAACAGACCAAAGAAAATCAAGTCTAAGTGCTCATTCATCATTCATTTTCCCTTAGTAAAGGACTATGGGTAATGGACAATTTTATATACTTGAAATTGACACATTTTACAAGGTAAAGAAACTGTAAGTCACTTTGCATCTGTATAATGACTAAATGTAAATTAGAAAGATAAAATATATTGCCAAGTGCAAATAAGCATCACAACATAATCACCATAAGGGTATTTTTAAGTGTGTACCGGGTCTTATTTGAGACTCTGCTCTTTTCCATGCTACTTTTCACTCTCTGTCTTCTTCTCTCTCTCTTTTCTGTGTAGAACCTTGTAAAGCATCTGCCTGAGCAGGAGCAGCTGAATGCCTTGGCGAAGTATAAAAACGAGTATGCAAATCTGTCAGAGCCTGAGCAGTTTGGGATTGTGGTGAGTATATAAACCCACACACACGCAAAAAAAAAAAAACTCTTTATGCTGTGGTATTTATGGTAGATGTTATTTTTATGCCTCACAAGATGTTGGGAAACAAATATCACCTATGTAAATACTTTAGTAGAGTACTGATGTGACATCACTTTTCTTCTCTGTGTGTTGTTATTGAGCCTCTGTTTTGGTAGCTGGTCTCACTGTTGCATTTGAGGACCTGTGATATTCACAACATGTTAACTCTAAGGCAGTGATCACACCAGATTCTTGTGCTGTGTTAGGGGAAAATTAAGATTCCCCTATTTGCATCAAACCTTTCTTTAAATGCCTTTCTTTTTGACTCTCATCCTAATCCATAGCTCTTTAAAATTCTATCTTCCCTAAGCCACAAGAGGAAAGACAAGGCACCTATGGACTTGTGTTCTTTTACGCACATTAAAGAGCAGCACTGCTGTCTAATTATGTCCATCTTTTCTCTTAAAGTCTTTTAAAGGATGTTTATTAAAAATTATGCATAAAAGGTATAGCACTGCATGTGTATATTGTATTTCTGCCCAGCAACCTGGTTACTGTTTGTAATCACCCACAGAAGAGAATCTTATAACTGAATGAAAATGAAGTGACTGAGTGGATGAATCGAGTGATAGAGCGTGCTCAGCTGTTGTCTACAGCTCATCAGGGAGACATAGAACAAAGAAGAGTGTACTTACAGTGTATAATATTGCTTCTGTGCCTGTGTGGGCCTGAGCAGATCCCCTAACCTATCGCAAAAGCACAGGTTCAAAGGGAATTTGTAATGTGCCATTGTACAAACACATGCATTTTCTGTTTTTTTTCTTTTTTCAATATCTACCACATTCTCACTGTAGTTAAATTATACCTTGTGTGTAGCTGTCCTTTTTCTGGTGGTCAAAAAACATCTAACATCTAGCTTTTGTCTGCAATGTGAATGGACACAATCAACATTCACTCCAGCAACAAATGACTCAAATAAGCACTTTTTTTTCTAATCAACACTAAAGTAAACATGACAACTGTGTCTAAGCACTAATTTAGTCTTCTGCTACTTCATTTTGCCTGTCTGGTTATGGAATTATGATGAGCACTGCTCAAAAAAATGTATAAGATAACTTCCAGTGATGAATGGGTGGGGCATCTTCTTGACCCGCACCCATGCAATGAAATATGAAAGCACAACCCTCTCTTTTTCTGCTCTGTGCTCTTCTTTTTCTTCTTCTTTTTTGTCTTCTTTTTCTTCTTGCTCTTTCAGCCTCTCCCTTTTGGGGTCGCCACAGCAGATCATCTGCCTTCATCTTGTCCTATCCCTTGTGTCCTTTTTTTACACCGACTGTCCTCATGTCCTCCTTCACAACTTCCATGAAACCTCTCTGTTGTCTTCCCCTTCTCCCCCCGACTGGCAGATCCATCTTCAACATCCTTTGTACAATATAGTCACTATATACTAACAAACCATCTCAACCTTGCTTTTCTTACTTTGTCTCCAAAGTGTTCAACCTATGTCGTCCCTCGAATATACTCGTTTCTAATCCTGTCCAACCTGGCCACTTCCAACATAAATCTCAGCATCATACTCTGCAAATGCACATGCTAATTAAGACCCAAACCTGATTGATGACCCACAAATTTACAAGATGTATTTTGTTTTTAATTGCCAGGGGAAAAAAAACAATTTTTATATACACTTCTAGCACATGACCAGCTGAGCTCAAGGTGCTCTTGCTTAAGGCACTGGTTGCTGCAATACACAACATTTATTTTTTTATGCTGGTAGAAAACAATAAAACAGAGATGAAGTCTCAATCTCTCTATGTGTGTGAGTGAGAAATAGTGACATGCAGGAAGAAAGAGGGCCTGACTGACCCACCTAAATCTGCTGTATTTTCTTTTAAGTAACTAATATAACATGGTTAGTGCTGATGAACCAAGAGTCACCTAAGGACATCCACTCAGGGGCAGACTCCTCTAGTGGCAACTGAAATTAAATAATTTCATTCATTCAAAATAATAATAATAATAATAAAAAAGTTATTACCTGGGCATTTTAATTTTGTATTAAAAACATAGATCTAGTTAAATATAACATATCCTTGTGGCACATTTAACACAATGATTATGCAGCACAAAGTTTCCAACTGCAACTAAAAAGGCGAAAAAAAAAATTAATTAATAATTAAAATATTAGCAGAGTGTTAATATTTTACAACCTAATATAAGAGTAAAGAATATTCTAGTTTTTAAAAGTAATCACCCACATTGCTGCACATCAGTTGTACTTGATGTGTCTGAAATCTGAGGAATCTGATTTTGTTTACCAGTATGTGGATCCTCTGGTCTCAGCTGTAGTCAACATCTCTATGACTGGCACCTCTTTGAATTAAAGTCTTTCATCTGGGTTTTAAATTGTTTTTGACAGTCTACAGAGATATTTAGCATGAGAGGGCAAAAATATTTACTTAGATAAATTAGTTTTTCATCTCTTTGATGCTTAAACTCTGAGTTGACTGTTAAAAGAGGGTAGATCTATAGGGTGTATACGGTGCATTAAAGGATCAATGTGTAACAATTACTTGGAAAAGAGATGTTATTGTCAACAATCACGTGAGTTTGTCATTGGGCTAGTTTGTCCTTTTGAGTTGCTTTAGAAGCACAAGAGGACATATTTTGTAAAAGCACAATTTTTGCCTCAAGTACAGATGAAAGGCTTATTCTAAGGCTACAGAAACCAAAAATTTTTTAATATATATTTAAGTAATTATGCACAGCTACAAACAAACGTGTATTAAATTTCTGCTAATAGACCACTTCCTAAATGTTACACACTGGACCTCGAAACTGCAATTTGCATAGCTTGTTCTTTATAGTGTATTTTTATAAACAACAGATGCAAAAATTGTCACTAGGGCTGCACAATAAATAGTTAAAAAATTGTGATCTCATTTCTGAATGACAGCGATTCTTCTGCATTTTATTTCACGAGCTGCAAAACAAATTAACAATCCTATTTTCCTCTTGGAGTTTCTCACCCCCAAATGTAGCTTTGTCGCTGCTTCTCTCTGAACCTGAGGTGCCTTTACATCACGTGATTCAGTGGAGGCAGAACCCTGTTTGTAGTTGAGAGACTTTACAAAAAGAGAGATTTGCTGGGTGAGTGTGACACAGAACTTGGAATTGACTTGACTAATGGGATAGTTTTTGGATCATTAAATTGTATGACATCGACACCAGTAATAGTCTCCGGTTCCAAGCGTAGAAAAGTAGTTCCGGGACAGAGCCACAGTCACAAAAATTACTTTTACACCACACACAAGCATGTATATGTTATGTTAACACATTTGAGCAATAAAACCGCCGCACATCAGAATGTCAGACCGTGCTTTCAATTTGGCACTAGTTACAGGCCTGTATCACTCCTCTGGGCAGCCGTGCAAGTCACAGGTCGCGGTTTATCACCTGTTTTAATCAGAGCATGAAGGAAATTTAACAAACAAACATATCTCACTACAAAACCAACGATGAAGCCTTTATAGGAGACCCAACGGGATATCTTTATGAAGCAGATTACACAGATGCGGTGCTTCATCAGAGAGAGGGAGGGAGAGAGAGAGAAAGAGCATGTGTGTGTATCTGATGTTGCAGAGACAGAATGAATGAAACATGGTGATGTAGCGTACTTGTCAGAAGTGTAACCTCATCTTAGATGAAGTTAGCAAATCTTCTACTTTTGCCTGCATCACCAACCATGGAGAGTCCGCTGCCATCTGAAATCCTGGCGTCTGGGACTGAAAAGAAGCGTCTGTTGTCAGCTGGACCCAACAGCCAGCTGTCTTTACTGTTATCAGTCTCTTATAATAGCCTGTATCTTTGTACATTATAGTTTCACTTAGTGTTCTGTTGAACGTACTTCAGGTATAATGCATCCATAATACTTATATATTCCACCACCAAAAACTATTTCAGCAAACACTTACCCACATAGAGAAATGTGAATGATATTTTGGCAGTATGCACATCATAAAAATATGTATATAGTTTCATATTTTAGACGGTACAGTACTATATAGGCTCTGCACAACTTTGTGATATTATACAATAAAATAGGTCTAGTGAACAGTCACCCGGAATTAACTGAGCCTCCATATGAGTACTATGAATTAATTATATCATATTATAACAGATTTCTAATCTTTAGTATAAACTCACATCTAAGTAAAAAAAAAAAAAAAAAAAAATTGGATTCACATTTTTTGCAGAATCGTGCAGCCCTGCTTGGCACTCTCTGGTATGTTTGGTCACATTTTCTTATCCTCATTATTATTTTACTTTACATTATTTATTTTTTTTGTATTATTTATCATTCATATTTATCATATTCTTCTCTCACCCTGTTTCCTCTCTCTCTCTGCTTTCCTCAAACAAACACACACACTCACTGAAATAGTTATTTGATAACATTACAGTAGCTATAATTAAACCCTTGATGGAGGACATCAAAGAGCACAACCAGCTGTTGTGTGAAACAGACTATTCGAACCTGAACCTCCAACTCCACCCCACACACGTACACACTCACTGTTGTGGCCAGGCCCTGGGCTCAATGCAATATTTTCCAATTTTCTCTAATTGTGTGAGAGTGGTAATCTAAGGCAGCCTATTGTATATTCCACCCCCTCTGCTGCCTGCCCTATATGGACGCAAACTCCACAATTAACTTACCAGACCTGGGTCCCAAATCAAATCACTGCCAGCATCTATTACTATTGCCTAGCAACACTTTTCAGCATGTTGGGTGCATAAATACCCTTTCAAATTAGATTGGCTTAATGTGAGTTTGCAAAAAGTGTGATTGCATTCACTTTAAGTTTGACAATGTTGTTTGACTTGCTTTCCACTGTTTGCTCATACATCTTTTTCCTTTTCTCTTTTCATATTATCCTGGCTTCTTCTTCATGTTTACATGTTTCTCTCGTCCTCTTGCAGATGAGCAGTGTGAAGCGGCTGCGTCCACGCCTCAGCCACATCCTGTTCCGACTGCAGTTTGAGGAGCAGGTGAACAACATGCGTCCAGATATCCTGGCTGTAAACACTGCCTGTGATGAGGTCAAGAACAGCCGCTCCTTTGGCCGCTTGCTGGAACTGGTGCTGCTGCTAGGGAACTACATGAATGCAGGCTCCCGAAATGCCCAGTCTTATGGGTTTGACCTCAGTTCCCTTTGCAAGGTGAGGGTTAATATGCTAACTTCATCATCAACTGCTCACATTCACTATGTAGACCTCTCGCAGTTCAGAGTGAATGATATGTGGGTATAAAAATTGTGAGGTGAGCACTTTCCCCATGGACCCTACTTGCTGTCACTGAAAATGTGGGTGCATAGACGGAAGGAAAAAAAAAAGATTTTAGCCACTTAACAATAGGCTCTTTTGACAAAGTCTGCTTAAGCCTATAATATCTTAAAAACACAATCATTATATGCATCTTTAATATCTTCATAATATATTCACTGTTTACCACTGACAGTTGTTAATTAATTTCTTTTTTTTTGCATTTACCTAAGTGGCACATGGTTACCAAATAAAGGAGCAACAGATTAGCAGTTCCAGAGTCCCAACATCTATAAATTCAGCTTTTCTTCCTCAACTTTGATGCGGGATATATATATATATATATATATATAAGGGACCAGAAACTATTCACCTTGCAGAAGCTTAAAACTATGTTTTAATTTTTAAAAATTATAATAAATTCTTATCTATTAGTAAAATAGGTGATAACTAATTTAGTAATCACTTAATAATAGATTCGTTATTGCAGGCCTATTATTATCATTGTCTCCTGTATTAACACTATTTAGAAAGGACAGATTGAATTTTTGGGTTGTTTTTATATGTGAATAGGTTTATATTTGGGGCTGATTTTCTGTCTCATAGCAGCCTCTCTTGAGTCAGTATGTTTTTGGGGGTGACAAAGTTAGGCCCTATCTGTGAACTGATCTGAAGTGGCTGCTCTGTTGAGACTTTGTGTTAAAAAATTGTTTGACTGAACTCCATCAGCCCCATAAGACTGGATATTTTTTTCCTCCACACTATCTACTGGCATTTATCAAAACAGCCAAACTAGAAATACTTTATTCCCATTCCCCCATTCTCAGAAAAGATAACTGAGGCTATGGCCACGACATCCCTTTGAAAGTCCACTCACTCTGCAGGACTTACCAAGCTTTGCTGGGTGCAGACATAGTGAATGCTTATACCTGTGGATTTTATGTGGCATTTTGACAGAACATTATTTTTTTTCCCCCTGTATGATGTAGTGGTGGTGACAGAGAGCAGTGTGTGTAGGAGACTCCTCCAGTGGTTACATTACAGCTGGTGGCACACTCATTGCAGTTTCCACAGTAACAACGGCTGCAGCCATTCATCACTGCCAACCCTCTGCCCTGTTAGACTTGGGTGCTTATGTTCATATGATCACCGTGTACGTGCAAATGCAAACACTGGCCTCATACATACATATATGATGGATTGGCTGCATTAACATTGCAATAATATAATCTGTTAGTAAAAGTCCGTGAGGGGATAACTTTTCTTTTCATCACATTTGTACTTCTGCTGTGCTGTATCTTTTTTAATTCCCATGCTTGTATATTACAAGACCAAAGTGTGACTCGACGTCAAAGGCAGGATATATAGAGGAAGACATCAGCCATCATGTCTGCTCCGGTGTTTGACAGCTTAATTCCATGGCACTCTCCACAGCACAAGAAAATTGCACCCAACTCAATTGGAAACAGCAAAATGTTTACATTGTCAACTATGATTACTATCCATCTAAATTCAATGAGAGGAACCTTTTTGAGGCAGCACTTAAAGCTTTTGAAAAAAAGAAGAAAAAAATATGGGGAAACAGAATTGAAATAAGAGATGAGAATGTTTGATTAGAGGAGATAATACAAACATGATTAGACCCAGCAGGGCTGAGTACACCGCTGTCTACCAATAGATCACCTAGAGCGATGCACAGCAATGCTCTCCACAGGAGGGATGTTTGGCGGGAATGCTGGAATTAGACTGTAAAAGAGCGATGATGGGAATTCATAAGAGATAGTGAAAAAAGAAAGTGTTACTTGTAAGTGCACAAAAGGTTGTTGCGTTGTGAAAGTGTTTTTGTTGCAAGACATGAAATCCTTTTAAAGCAACATCAACACTTGCATTATAGTTTTTATTTAGCAACTGGCTTTTCACGAGCAAGGGCTGTCACTCTTTTTCCCCAAAAATCAAGCTCTAACAAATTAATAATCACCCATAATTCATTTAAATGAATTCTCCCTATGCTGCCGTTGCTGTTACCCTAAAACTCCACAAATTAAAATAGAGTCATGTTAAAAATTAAGATTCTAAATTGTCAAAACCCTCCAAAATTTCATTTCATTCATTTCCATAGTAGGAAATTGAGGCCTCAGTTTTAAAATTGAGCCAAGATATGCCTTACCCTCACGTTAGTCATTCAGGTTATACCCACCATACAACTTTAGCTGAAAATCTTTCACAACACCTAAGTCTGATTTCATGACAACCAAACTTTTTTAGCTCAAGGCAGCAGAGTAGAGCCTCAAATTAGCAGCTCTATGTACTGGATAAATTTTGAATAAAACAAAGAGGATTTTTAATCAAATTGAATTGTGAGATTCTGAAAGATTCACACATCTAATTATTACCTTATCAACGGCGCTGCTAGTATGAGCATATTGATAGCATATACAGCACTCAGTAGAGCAGGATGTAATAAACACTCACTGACAACAGGAGGTAGCTCCAACAGCTTCTAACTCGAATGTTATAATGTTGTCATGATCAAGGCCAACAACCAAGCATTATTTCTGATGCTATTTGTCTGAAACACATGTCTGTCAACCTGATTGGGATCAAGTGCATTTTGCTTTTTATTTACAAAATTACCCATGGATTAAAGCACAAGCTTAAAATGCATATATTTCCCTGGAAAAACACAGACATTTGTCAGGCTGAGAGAAAGAGTAGGATGCTGCGATTTAAAGTGGCAACCTTAACAGGATGTTGTTATAAAAAATCCAAGGGATGTTTATATGAAACACAAAATTTGCTTTTAATTCTCTGTTAATTCTCTATTGTGGTCACAGACATTCTCTTTTTTGTTGCCAATGTCAACATCCAGGTATTATGGATTTCAGCTACACCTTGAGGGGAATTTTTATTGAGGTGTGATGTGAATGCCAGATTTGAATGAGCTCAGAAGCCAACTATCCTCATTCCTTATGTGAAACTGTACTTGTTTTTGTATCTGTGTTTTCATACAGCTAAAGGACACAAAGTCAGCAGACCAAAAGACAACATTGCTTCACTTCCTGGCACAAGTGTGTGAGGTGGAGTTTCCAGATGTCATCAAGTTTGTTGATGACCTTGAGCATGTGGACCGAGCCAGCAGAGGTAACATACATTATCATATGCATATACTGTATGGCCACTCTAACAACTTTGCTGTATTTATTAGAATCCAGTGGTAAATAACGGCTAATAGATAAAAATAAGCTGTGGATTTGTAAAGGCTGATAGAATAATGATAGTATGAAGCATGAAAAATAATTAGCCTATCAATTAGATCACAAAAAAAATCCCCCTACCCACATTTACAGAGGAATAAAGCATCAGAAATTTAAATATTATCAGTGTGTCATGATGACCATTAAGCATTATTTCAAATACATACAAAATAATAACATTATTAAAATATTTTGTGTATTTCCACACTTTTCACATTATCTTATTAATAGTGCATTTTTTACCACAAGGTGGCAGCAGCAGTAGGCATTTGGTTAATGGACTGTATGTCTGCAGAAGTGATGAAATTTACAACGTTTCTTGAAAGCATACGGTAGCCACTATTCTAAGCTCAACATGCTGTGAACTCTGTCATGACCCGGCTCGAGGCCATGACAAATAACGGAATCGAAATGCAACTTTAGGAATAGGAAGTGCATTTATTTTATAAACAAACAAGTAATATGGCAAAAAAATGCCAAATGTGCTGATGATATGTGGGATGTCATCTGTAGTATCAGTGGCGAATATGGGTGTGTGGATGAATGACACAGGTGAGGTGTTGATTGCGCAAGAACCAAACCAAAAATGATCTGTGCCGTCAGGCTGAGAGAGAGAGAGAGAGAGAGAGAGAGAGAGAGAGAGAGAGAGAGAGAGAGAGAGAGAGAGAGACAAGAGAAGGACATTTCTTGAAGGTTGGAGATCACCGGGCCCAGGTGTTTGCAATCAGCCAAAACCTCCTAGCTCCACTCTCTAGCCTGCTGCACAGGAGTTAAACAAGTTGTATTAACACAAAGTGCGGCCCAATGGAACCATCACAAACTCACACTAGCTTCCATGCACTGGAGTTAGTTTTTGTTTGTATTCTTGGTGGTATGGATAATTACCCTCTAACAAAACTGCCTGATGTAGAAACACAATTCAAAGACTGTTGTGTGCTCCACTGCTTTGGAGCATTCATCTAGGCAGTAATCTGCCTCTTCACATGACAGGCAGAGGTCAGGTCATCAGAGGGAAGGTCCTTTTGAAATCAATTAATCAGCTAAAACAACTAATGATAAGATGGATGACAGACAGATAAACAGATGTATTTATTTATCCCCATGGGGATAATGCAAATATCCAGTAGCTTACATAGAAATGAGTATTGGTGTATTATAGCTTATTTTCTTCATTGATCAAGTTAATTGTTTGGTCCATAAAACATAACAGTTCATCACTGTTTCCCACCTCAAAATGATTATATTCTCAAATGTCTAATATCTTGTTTTGCCTACAAACCAAACTAATGATTTTCAGTGATATGTATTATATGGGACAATGAGACCAGGAAATATTCATATTTAAGAATCTTAAGCAAAACCTAGTTTTCAGTCTCTGAAGTTATACTTCAAAAGGTCAATAAAACAATTATGACATCAGTGGAGACAAAAGGCATCCTGAACTTATTAGGTCATATAAAAAAGAAAAAAAATAACATGCCCTGAAAAAAAAAGATAAATTTGTTTGCCTGCACCAAAGCACTGTGCATCTTTTTTTTAAACATATTGCTATTTGTTCATTTTAATAATGTGTCTACCTTCCACTCTCTGAGCTGATTGCTCAGTGTGATTATTGCTGTTATTTTGGTTTCCTGCTGGTGTCAACTTAAGTTCTTTAGTGTGCCCCTCCACAGTGAATTTTATCCACTGGCTGTATTTACCAGCAGGGCTTTGCCAAATGCTCCCACAAAAGCTAAAATAATAATCATATAGTTATTTGACTACTTTACATAAAAGGCAAAATATGTTGCCTCTGTTTTGCAAATTTGTGTGACAAACTGTGTAGAAATTAAAATTAATGTACATAAAAAATCCCAGCTTTAGCTTTGAGCCTTGCCCTTTTTGTGTGTTATCTTCCTTTCAACATGTTGTTGAGACAACTAAATGGCCTGCTGCTAAAACTAAAAACTAAATAATATTACAGAAAGAACGCTTTGGCCTCTTGTTTGATGGTAGCCATTAAGCGTTATGGCCCGACATAAACAATAGTAATGGTTTCATCAGTGGCAATGGTAGATGATTGGAAAGGTGAGCCTCATGAAAGGATTCTGAGTCCTGTGTCATTGTGTCATTTCACGTCACTCATGTTTAATACACTCATGTCCGTGAAACAAAATTTGATTTTCATGAACTCATGAAAAAGTTCACCACACAGAGCAGCACAATGTTTATGTCCAGGATAAAACAAAAAAAAATAGTGAGTGAGTGAATTCAGTCACCATTGTATTAAAAACATTACATTAGGTTTTGTTTACTTTACAAATAAGAACTACAAAATCAAATATGAGCATTCATCCAGTACGAAAGCATGTGGGTTGGAGAGGTTAGCATAACAAAATGTTCAGCCAAGGAAACTTTCCTGCTAAGTCAATTTTTTTTTCCTTCTTCTCATTCTTCTTTACTTTGAGCTCTTACCATTTTACCTTTGCTGTTGTACAGTAAAAATGCGGTCTGCAGTATTTCAGCAGTATAATGTTTCATCTATGGCACAGACTTGACAGATAGACTTGATCTTCCTCTGCAGCACAGTTCTGAAAGTTCTAGTTTTTAACTATTGCAAAACAATCAAAATTGCATAAAAACCCAGTCGAATATTACATCAAAAGATACTGCAGTTATTTGATAAAGATAAAATGTGTGACAACACACCATTATGACTAAGCAGTGCTGCCTGCAGCTCTAGTAAACATACCTTTGCTTAAAATACCAATTGATTTTTGCTTTTTTTTAATATGTACAGTATATCTAATTTGAGGCACATGTGTTTATTTAACTAATTCCTAAGTTTATTTTTTATGACTATACACATCAAGGAATATTCACATGTAAATGTGCTATAATGTAGATATAGTCTTCTGTATGTAGTTCCGAGGTAAGTTGATGTAACATACCGTGTGTGCATATATATGTGTNNNATATATATGTATATATATATATATATATATATATATATATATATATATATATATATATATATATATTCTTTGACTCAACTTCTTTCCTCTTTATGTACATTTGCATATTTTGTTAAAGTTGTTTTTCTTTCACAAGGTTAAGGCACTAATGTGTTAGAATATGGTAAAAGCAACCTAGGTGATGTGGTCGTGATTTTCTTTTGCTCATATAGCCATAAGCTACTCTCCATCAATTACTCCTCATAGATTAGTGACCTAAATCCCCATCATTAAACTATTAAATTCAAGGTAATTAAAGCAAACATACAAAAAGCAAAATTAAACGAAAAAACATGGGTTTAGTTTTGGACAACATTGAATGAATCTGTTGTTACAGTGGTGTAAGTCACTTCCCTGTTCACAGTGGGGGGGGGAGTCAAGGAAAGGCTGAGGATTAGAAAACAGAGTAGCTATGAATTACTTCTGGGTTTCGTTTTCGTTTTGATCATGTGTGATAACGATGACAAGTGTCACACTTTTCTGAAATGGACTCTTTGACCACGAGTCTTTGGTCAGAGCTCATAGGTACAAAGGTGTGATCAATGGAAAGCGCAGTCTTTACATCTTTCCCTTTTATTCCTTTATTGACCTCAATCTAAGTGTGTATTTGCATCTATATAGATTCAGGCCTCTGTCTTTGTCACCGTTGTACTATGTATTTTTGTACCATTAAGAGGTGCATACATGAATGTATCATCTTCACATATCTTGTGTTCAGACACATAAATTCCATTTTGTCTTTGTGGAACCTTTTTCCTGAGAGCTTCCTTTTCATCAGTTCTGACAGCCATTTGGGAGGCCTGAAGACACTAAAAGGCTGCATTACTTTCATAGACAATCACTGTAGAGCTTACATGAGCATGAAACAAGGTTGCATCGAGGTACCGATAATGATTTGTGATTCTCTCTTTTGACTGTATGTCATTCTGTCTTTTGACTGTATGTAATGTAGCCTTGTCCCCCCCACTACCAATCCTGTTTGTTATGGAAGCATAACTGCAGCTTATTTCAGGCTTCCCACGTGTATGTCACCTCATTTTTACTCATCTCTTTTCCTTTGCAACATTACAATCATTATTCCTCCTGACATGGAGAGGCAGTTCTTGCTTGCTGCTTTTCTCTGTCATATTCAATACATCTATTTGCCTTTCGCTGTCTGTCTCTCTTTTGTCTGTCTTGTATCTATTTCTCTGTCTGTATTTTAAATTACCAACCAAGCTCTCTGTCCCTTTTCGTTATTATTTCTTTTTCCTTTTGTACCTCATTCCAAACAATAAACAGCAAGGAGGTTTGGGCGGTCATGCTAGTTTGCTCTGTCAGAGTCTTGATTTTTTTTAAATAAGACATGCATGGATACATACTGTAAGTGATGTGTCAAATTTACAACATACCCCATCCGTTGGAAGCCACTTCACATTTCTGCATGTCCATACATGCCTTTAACATGCTTCTAACATTCCACACACGAGTACTTCCACGATCTCTTCTTCCATTCCAGTAGCAGCAATTTTCCCACCAGGAAAGTAGTGGCTAGGACTGCTGCCTCACAGTAAGGTCATGTTACAACTGCTTGACCGAGTGCCTTTCTGTGTGGATTTTGCCTGTTCTCCCTGTGTGTGTAGGAGACTTTGATATGAATGTGACAGTGAGTGGTTTTTTGTTTCTGTGTTTTTGCTCTGTGATGGACTGGTGACCTGTCCAGGGTGTACCCTGCCTTTCACCCTATGTCAGCTGGGATTTGTTCCACCATCCCTGCATCCCTCATGTGGAGGATGAAGCGGTAGTAAATGAATGAATGTGTTCTTTGATTGCTGAGTGTATATGTTTGGGTAATGGTGGCCTTTCTTCTTCTTAGTTGTCTGTTTTGACCAAAACAAGAGTCAGTCATCAACTGGAGTGGAAAGGATTTTGTTAAAGGGAGCATCAGTGTGTACTGTTTGAGCAGAATCAAATTGGAGGTGTGCACGCATTTGTCTGCATAGGGTCGACATGGACCACTGCAGGAATGGGCGGGGGACTAAATTTGATTCACATGGACCCCATCCCACCCCACAAGCCTATGCCTCTTTCACACTACATTGCCATTGATTGGTCTAACCTGTGGTGTTTTGTGACCACTGTGCATAAATTGTCTTTGAAGGGTCTCAGTTGGCCAGGTCATATTCATCTTCGGGAGTTAGATGTAGGCCACTAGAGTTTCTTAAGTTAGGCTTGAAGACCTTTCACCTCTCATCCAATAGGTTTCATCAGTTCTTACTGACTAGTGGAAAGAACCAGATATTTAGCCTGCATACATGTCAAGAGAGTCATTAAGTTAATCAATGCAGACCTCTGACCCAGTTTCAAGTTGTTAATTTCACCTGAGTCAAGGTTTGAAAGAGGGTCGAGCTGGAAGAGAGGTGATGAACTTCAAACTTGTTTCAAGCAAATCCAGTTGCCTAAAGCTAACCACTGAAGATGACTGTGTGTGAAATGTGTCGCCAAAAACCAATCAAGGTGATAGAAGACAACACCACCAATAATTTCTTTTTTGCCTCATATAAAGAGAAAATCACTCATCTTGCTGTCCTTCCTGTACTGCAGCTTGATCCAAAATGATGAAATAGAAAATACTGAGTGCTAAAATTAAGGGTCGCCACAAACATTCACAGCTGTTTACAGTTTGAACCATAATGCCTGGAAGATGAATGTGTGTCATAGCAATGTGTCAGAAATGACGGAATGAGGAACTTCATTGCTGTCAAAAGTGAAGACAAAAAAAGAAACCATCATTTACATCACATAACATATTCACATTGAAGAAGCAGATAAATCTGAAAATGTGTTTTATTAAAAAAACAATGAATTAAAAGCAATGAATCGATTCTAAAGTTAGTTTAACGATTAATTTAGTAATTGTGAAACTCTTTCCAACGTTTTTCATAACACATTTTACCATGATGTATGATTTTACTGTGACTAATTAAAAAAAACGACATAGGGTTCAGAGGGAGTGCCAAAATGAATAAAATAAAAGAATGAAGCAATAATAAGAATTCAGAAGTGGATGCTGTCCATATGCTTATTTTTTCACAACCTATCAACACATATAATTACCCCATCAGCATTTGCATTTGTAAAAACCTTATACCAGTTCAGTCTATCTGTTCCTACTCCCTTTTCATGAAGGCAAATGAAGACTTTTTTTTTTTTTCTTTTTTGGTGGGGGGTGTTTCTCACCTCTACTACTGCTTGCCTCTGCACTCCATCTTCATCTTAGCCAAAGCAGTGTTAACACTCTTGTGTCCTCCACGGTATGTTACAGTACATAGGGTGTCGTTTTAGCAAATATAACTGTACTACTCAATAAAATTAGTGTCCTTGTTTGTAGATAGTCTAATGCAGAAATGTTAACTATTACATCTTTTAAATATAATTATATACTTAATATTAAAGAAGACCACCAAAGTATGCAAATTAGACAGCAGAGTTGTTTTTTTTTTTCTTCTTTAAGATGGTAATGAAACTGATAACATGATTTTTAAGGTACCATTGTTAACCCTATTATGTTATAGTCCTACCCTACTTTGTATGTATATAGAAGGAACATGATGAGCATAGTGTTTCTAAATTACACTGTCAGCGGGGGATTTGACCTCTACAAATATTCCAATTATTATTCTGCTAAAACATCCTATAGCTATCTGAAACCTCTCAGGATCACCATTCAGGATCATAAAAATCACTCATACTTTAACACATCCAGGGAGAAAGCAAGAACTGGATGGCAACAGTTCAAGGAAGACCCTGTAGAAACTAGATCTTTTGGCAGGATTGTGTTCTTAGCCCAGCTCCCACTCACTCCTGTTACAATTTCTGATCATTAGCACCTGCTGTTCGTGTTAGACAGTCCAGCATCTGTCCTGACCACCTCTGCCCTTGTCCCTAAGTAAATGAAAAACATTGCTACTGGCAATAATAGTAATATACTGTATATGTTCATAGAAGACACCACACATGACCACACATAGTCACATCCTTTTATTACCAGCAGTCACAATAGAGAAGAAGCTCCATATGTCAGACTTGACTTTATTAAGTTTGGTCGTGTATTCACCTGCTGGAATCTTCTTCTCAACATAACAGTCTTCCTTAATGGGAACCTAGCATGTCCTCTTGTAGAAACAGTTTCCGTGCCTGCTCAACATGTCACTATACAACTGAGGAATTACTTTACCATTGTATGGCTGTATATACAACGTCTGAAAGTGGTGAGGTGAATGAGCATGGGAGGGGCTAAAAATGGACACAAAAACTTTCATGTTTATTTGTAACATCAATTAAAAATATAAGCTGAAAACAAAAATCAATACTTGGTGTCTCAAAAGTTGGGACACTGTGTAAAATGTAAATAGAAACGGAATGCAATGATCTTTAAATCACATAAACCCATATTTTATTACCATTAGAACATAAACAACATAACAGATGCAGAAACAGACATTTTGAATTTGATGGCAGCAACACACCAACAACTGGAGGAGCATTTGGAAACTGCCCATCACTAACATGACTGGGTATAAAAGGAGGATAGATGTACTAAAAATTAAGCCATCGAAATTTGTTTTGACTTTGAATTTTTCAAGATTCTGAGAACAGAAAGGTGTAAACTTACATAAAAGTGCTAAATGGCCAATCAGCTAAATATAATCAGTCTTTGCTGATTAATAAAACACAGCCTGATTAATTGGCCTTAAAAAGCAATATGGAGTCATACCTGTTGGCTCATATGATTTGTGTATTGTATTGTCTTTAGAGACATTTGTTTGTATTTGACTCTGTGTTGCTCTTTTCTCAGTCACTGCATCATCACTAGGCTTCAATAATTTCTATCAGCAGAGACTGTCTAGCTTCCTTCAGCGTATGAATCCTGCCCGTACCTCCTACAGCAGAGTCTTCTTTTCTTGGTTTAAAGAAGGCTTTTAGGAAAAACAGCCAAATAATAAAAAGGAAAATGATAGAGCAGGTAACGTCTCTCTATCTGGAGGCCAATCATAAATGATTATTATTGATATTTGGTCAGACTTGGAGTTATTATTGACAACAGAATTCAAAGAAAATATGGTGTGTAATTTCAAGTCTAATAGGTCAAACGGTACAAAGTTTTTTGTTTTTTTTTCTGTTTTGCTCTCTTCTCTTTACTTAATGTCTTTACTTATGTTTCTAATATTTATGGTTTGTGTTTGTTTTGTGTTTAAGTTTTTTTTTTTTTTTCCTGTCCTGTCATTGTAGGTGATGTTAAGTTTAATGAACCATATATATTCATCATTCTTCTGAGTAATGAAAGTGACCTCAACAATATGGATGGACATGTCTACCAAAAATGTTATTCAAAAATTAAATGGTATTATTCATTGAATTTTCAAAACTCGGAGGAGCAGCTCATTTGATGCATTCAAAGACCCTGGTAAATTTAATCACTTCTGTGGGATCTACAGTGTGTTAAGCTTAGATGAGCAGCTTGAAGATGCATTCAAGAAACCTTATAAAATTCATCACTTCTACAAACACACATGAAGTGCACTAATTAAATGCTTGCTGCTCCCACCTTGTGATTTTAGATGTGCCACAAATTAGGTCACCATTAAAATAGGAAGATTTGTTTGTATAAATGCAATAATTTATGAAACATTTATATTGTATCTGTTGAATATAGATACAAATTATGAATATATAATGAATAGTCACATAGACACAAATAATTGATTTAAAAATAATAATACATAATTTAACAGTCTGATCTGTAACACAATTGTTGGTTTATTTCATGTGCAATACAACCTTGCACCTTTGTTGCTATTCTACAGTACACACAGTATGTACATACTATAGTAAAAATAGTACACTAAAATAGAGCCAGAAAGTGATGGCAGAGACAGGCTTATTCCTATTCCTATTTATAATGTACATGTATTTTCATGTGTATATTTGAAATCTTATTTCAAACACCCTTTAAAATTATAAAAAAAAGTGTCAAATGTTAAGTCCAAATCCACATTTGACATTTTAATGTTTTAATCATTGTTAATTTGTGGTTTGTTAGTAACTTACATAACCTTTATTTTAAATTTGAGTGCTGAAAGTATGTACATGTTTATCACGACACACTTTTGCCACATCATAAGACAATTTTAAAGAATAAAGTTGACTTAATAAAACAGCACTGTAAGGCCAGAGAATGATATTAGTTGAACAAAAGTTACTTGGATATACTTCAGTTTACACATGTAATGGACTCAAACCTCTACTATACAGGATTTTTTTTCTTGCTACTGTATAGTGTATTTATTTTATCTATCTAATCCTAATCCTGAAGGAGAAAACCAAAAACTTCTTCTACATGAGAATGATAAACATTTATTAAACTGTCTGCTGCTTTTTCCCTGCACACAGTGGCTCGGTGATTTCTTACCAAAATCAAATCAGCCTCAACAGCTGGTCAGTGCAAAGCAGTTGCTCTGTGACTACAGGTCTGATTGAAACATCAGTAGATGCAATATAGTCTCTGACAAGGGTTTCAAAGAAAGTGTGTGCTTTGGCATTTTCAGTGCCTTCAACTGTTAGTGTCAGTGCTCTGAGACCACGACAATAGAGAAATTACTAAGGCGAAAAATGATACAAAAAGAATGAGGTCAAAGAAAACAGGGATTGTGTAAAAAAAAAAAAAAAAAAAAAAAATGTGTTGTACACATTCATTCTGTGTTTGGTAGTATTTTTTGGATCCTGTTTTACAATAATGAGCAACAGCGAACCAATTAGGGTCCTTCTGACTTCACACACACGCACACACACATGCACATATGTATGTATATGCATATACTGTATATGATTGCTTGATCACCATTATTCTAGGGCAGGCATGAAGCAGACTGGCAAATGGTGTGATTTGGATGGGGGGGGAAACACTGATGCGTCTGCACAAGAGCAGAGAACAGCAATGAATAGAATGTGCCCTATAGACGATACTAAGATCTCCCTGCTTTGGTAGATCATCAACACATTCTAGTCCTTCATGATCTAATATTGTCATATCACCCACATATCACCCATCCCTAATATAGAGTAAAGAGTGTGGAACTATTTGCAAATGATTAAACTTGAAATTTCAAGGAAACATCATCTTTAGCTACAGCACACTTTGAAAACATTACCAGTAAAGATGTTTGACTTAAAAAGTGCTTGTGTGTGTGTTTGTGTGTGCGGGTGTGCATGTGTGTGTGTCTGGCTCTTCCCATCAGTGAATGGGGTTTATGATATAAATGCAGTAAGAAGTTTAACTGCATTGAAGTTCTCTCCCTCTCTTTTGCGATGATCAAGGGGAATTTGAAAACCACTTAAAAAATAAGCAGCTTAAGCTTTTTTTTTTTTTTCTGGCACAGTCTAATCAGGGTAATTTAAGCCACATGCTGTATTCAGTGACTAGCTTAAAGTGTCAGCCATGACCAGCTTAACAAAAAGTAAGGCTCTGTGTTTCTACTGCTCTGTCACATGCGTGATCCATGAACCTGTTGGTATGTGTGAAGACAAAGGAGGCAGCCATTTTTTTAAAACTATTTTACTCTTTTCCTATTATTGACAAGCCACATGAAGCATGTAAACATATGAACAGGTGTTAACTTTCAGTGCTGTAAGTTTGCCACTTTATTCCCATGGTGTTTCTGGAAGCGTGTGAGCCTATAATAAGCATGCAATTGAACTTGCTTCTCTCTCACTTTTTGTGTTTTCTTGTTTTGTTTATGTTGTTTTTCTTTGACTCTTTCTAAACATCAGAATAATAACACATTTGATTGTACCTGTAATTGAGTTGTCCTCTCTCTGCCTATTTCTTCACATGTGGGTGTGTTTGAAGGTTCTTTAACAAGTATGTGTCCCTTTTTGTGTGTGTCAGTGTCTGCAGAGAATCTGGAAAAAAGCCTCAGGCAGATGGAGAAGCAGCTGCTGCTGCTGGAGAGAGACCTGGAGACTTATTCCTCCCCCGATGACCCCAGTGACATGTTTTTCACAAAAATGGCTATATCCTTTTGTAATAACCCTCATCATACATCCATTCAATCCTTGGCATAATTCTATGTTTACCTCATCAAATGCAAAATTGTTACATTTATCACTGTGGTGCTGCACTGGTAGGCAATAGAAAAGGGTTTCATACGCAAGACTGTAAGTTTTTATGTTTGTGCTTTTCCATGTACAGTTGCTGTACTATTTGAGTCAACTCGGTTTGGATATCAGGCACAATGTTTTCCATTACTTCATCCTCAAAGGGAGTGGGGTCTTCACAGCACGGCTGCGTGAAACTGCCATACGCCGTTTAATATAAGTGACACAACCACAGTGGCTTATCTCGTCAGCCACCAAACACAGGAACGTCTGCATCTTGTTGATGGACCACTGTGTATTTTTGCCGACAGCAGCCATGTAGGCTCGCAGTAACACCCTTGCTGGTTTTTTAAAAAAAGGCGGGTTTGATTCTTGTGTCAGACGACATCACCGTCATGTTTTTGAATATAGCTGTCCGGCCGTGTTGCACACTGACAGAGCTTTGAATGGAGCCGTTGGGTGTTGATGGATCAAGAGCATGCAGCAACAGTGTAACAGAGCTGTCAAGCAATGTAGTGGAATCCCAAAGTGTAGAATCGAGTCAAGCCGGGCAGTGCTAGAACTGTATATTGAAAAGCGCCATAAGAGGAAGGACCCTTAAAGTCACTGTAAAGCAAATGCAAATGAGTTTCTCCTCTTCACACATTATGTAATAAAACAGTGGCTGTAAACTGTGCAGTAAAGCCCGAAACAAGTTCCTCTTCAGTCTTCTGTTATCTATACCTATTTTTTAAAATGTGTCTCAACATATGCCTCAATGAAGCACCAGAGCCAGACTTAGCGGATCTTTTCCTCACTGTACACTGTAATGATACAAAACTCTTGCTTGCTTTATCAGTGGTTTACCCATTCAGTGGTTTACCCATTCACTCATGAGTAACGGCATCTGCTCCTTCAGATGCAGATGCATCTGAAGCCTTTGGTTTGCTTATGAGCTGGGATCTCTTTATCCTGCAAATGTGTCCTACCTTGATGCAAAAACACACAAAAAAAACTCTTGTCACTTGATTTAAAATTCATAAAGATGAGATAATTAAATAGAGAAGAGGAACAGAAAGAAGAGCAGACCCCTGCTGTGAGGCTGCAAGTACCACAGGGAGACAGAGAGCAGGACTGTAGCTAAATCAGCTCTGTGTTTATGTACAGTATGTCATTAAAGTGTGACCAAAATGGTGAAAATGCTTCTCTTCATATTTGTTAAACAAGTGATTTTAGACCAGAGTGTTTACGTTAATATTAATATTAGTATAAAGCACTGATGAACGATAAGAACGTGAGCAATATTCACTTTCTTTGGTTGAGGGTGACTTCAAACTGAAGGGAAAAGTTTAGAGAGGAAGAATTTGGACAAAACCTCCTGATTTTTTTATGTCTTTTTCTTTTATCAGTTGCCATAATTGTTCATGAAAATAGAAAATGAACAAGTTATTGTTTTGATTCAACAAAATCACCAATTAAATAGAAAACATGAATACGCAATTTCCCTTTTAGTGTTGACATCTTGTCACTGTCCTGTTTGGATGTTGGCATCCAGTGCTGACAGCTGTCAGGGTATGTTTTGGATCGGATGTGTAACTATGTGTTCAATAATACACCCTGAACTAAGCCTCCTTCATGTAGTTTTGATCAGTAGCCTCGGGGCTGGGGCCACGAATGGATTTTGCTTTTTTAGTAGTTAGCAGAGAACTCAAGTGGAACACAAAAAAAGCTTCACTGAGAATGAATTTGACACGTCTGTCTTTCACTGTTTTGCTTTCCAAATCCAGGTGCTTGTCTTATTATAGCTAGGCTGAATAAAACATGAAACATTAGCCTCATCTGAGCTCAGAGTTTGCCACTAATAAAATTAAATATATAGTAGATGAACTCCTGAGTATCATAGCATAAATTTCAGCGACAGAAACAGACACATCTGAATTTTCTCACCAACAAACATTCGATCAGAGACTTTAATTATTATTATTTTTTTTAAATGTTTGACTGCATCCATACTAAGTAATGTTTATATTTTGTAGCCTGGGTGAACTCAACTGACTCTGGTTTCAGTGGCCAACTATAGTCTCCTTAAAAAAAAAAAATAAAAAAAAATAAAATAAAAAAAGGCAATCAACCATTAGCCCCTGGTGTGCTAGGGTCGGGCTTAACTCATTGATGACAGAGATGGTGGCCACCAAAGATCAGCTGCCGTTCAATTCAACTGTTGCTTGCATTTTATGTGACTTGCTCCACACTGAGCTGCCTTAGGCAAGAGTTATTAGACACCATTATTAGATAGCCATCGCTCCTAGAAAACTACAGCAAGCATGTTTGTTGACACTCTTTCTGCCGCTCTACATACGTCATCCTGATCATTAGTCTGATTGGTTTTAGGTCTATTCAGTTGTGTACAGAAGCATGTTGATCTATGCCTCTCAGAAGTGGGAGGTGACTACATGCTTTCCCGACCGATACTCATGTAGTCTGGTGTTGGATACAGAAATATGATACACAGTGTAACAGAAATCTGTTCTATGAAATCTCAAAAAAAAATAACAGTATTTTTTATCTGTAATTATATGTGGTCCCAACTGGGAGTGGGAATTACTGGCTATCCAAAATTTGATTCATATTATATGGCCACTATAATATAATGATAATATAATGATACTAGTCTAATTCTGTGATAATTGTTTGACAATCGTATGATGATACATCATGATTTTAAATGTTAAATGGTAAGTGATTAAATAATAGTAACAAAATGCATTCTTTCAAACTCAGCCCACCACCATCCCACTATCAATTCCTTCCTCACCCACTAACATCCATTCATGTTACGTTTATTCCTGTGATGGAAATCACTGTGAGGAGTCGCTCAATATGTCATACCTGTGAGTCAGATTGGCAAATGATATTGCAGACAGGAAATATATTTGCCACGTGGAAATTTTGTCCCAACCTTAGACTATATTTCCAGTCTGGAAACAAATTATGAATTTGATGACATATGGTATTATTAAAATAGTGATTTCTACAAAAACTAATGCTGTATATTGTTGCAATACTTTCTTTATGTAATATTTAATTTAAAAAAAAAAATCGTCTGATGTCAAACTTTTAAATTACGATTGGCTAAATAAAATTGACTTGACTTATTAGACATTGGCAAGCTATGTTAGCTTGTTATATTTTTAGGATTGTTTAGTACTTATTACTTAAGCTGTGTTCTCTTTGCAAACTTGAAATTGTTAGCTTGATTTTTAACTCAAAGTCAGAGCAAACTTACATAACCTGAGTTCTTTAATAGCACTTTTGTCTTAGTTTCACAGTCAGTTGACACATAGTATTGCTAACCTTTAACTGTAGACATTTTCCTACGCTGTTTGAGAACTCAGAATACCAAGTAGAGTGTCGAGTGGTATTGATAACACTGGCAAACCTGAACTGTGTTTATTTGTTCAACTTCTTAACTGGAACACCATAAATTCAATGGTGACATCACTCCCAGCCCTGATTTCAGAGAGTTAAAGGAGCAGTTAAAGTTAAAGCTTTAAAGACATAAAATCCAGGGCAGGAGACAGAACACTACAAGGACAACACTTGTTCTTGCCAATTGTGAAGAAACATTTTTGAATTTTAATTCCTTGGATTTTTTTTTTTTTACACAATGCTTCTTGGTGGTGTTGGTGTTAGTTTGAGACAAAGACTTGTACAGTCACTAGCAGAACATGAGAACTCTGGGGTGTCACACCGGTAGCTGTGAAAATCCCTATTGGACTTTATGCACCAATTGAGTTTGGAGTTGAAGTGTTACTGGTTAAATGTTGCACCTCAAACTGTGAGCTGAGCTTGTGAAGGCGGTAAATTAGGACAGGAGAAAAACAGAGGGATAATGAGAAATGAAGAATGGAAGAAAGAAATAATATAGAGGAGGAAGGCAGTGGATGAAGAAAGAGTGAACAAGAACTCTTGTTAATGAGCAGCAGTGGACCACAACTTTCTTCAGAATAGTACAGAAGTCAGCAGAGGGCTAACTTGAGGAGGAGAGACTTTTTTGCACCCTGAGATGCTGATCATCCGTGACTCTCAGCTTTGTCTTCGTTTTTCTGTCTCTTACTTTCCATCACCTGCTCAGCCTCATCCTTATATCTTTTTACCCCATATCCTGGCTTTGGAAGATGTTACAAACAAGTCAATCTGAGAGCAATGCCTTCTGAACCACATTCACCCAGCTGTGAATCGGTAGCCTCATGCCCAGGCTGGTTCAACTGAGACCAGACTTCAAATTGATCTATCAATTGAGCCATAATGAAGGGTCTCAATAGGAGCCAGAGAGGCTGCCCACATACTTCTGATACCACAGACATACAGACACTCGAGCTGCTTATCTGCCATGAGACAAGGATGTTGCGGTCATTAACAGGCTCTCTGGTCAGCAGCACATCTTTTGGTGCAAAGGCCCGATTATATCCACTCTGATTATTATTTATTTTTTTCTCATCATCTTTTCTTTCTTTCACTTACTTTTTGAGCATTATTTTTAGAGCCTTGCTATAAGCACAAAACCTTACCAAATATAGTGTGCACTCCAGGACCTGAAAGAAATTGCAATATAACAGAGTTTTAAGGCAATCCGATGAATTTTGCAGCAAGTATAGTTAAAAAACACATGCTGTGTTCCCACTAGCCATGCTGCAGGCTTCCGCCCACACCCTCCTGTGATCTGTATCAAACACACCACTATGTGAAGTGTCGACTTTGACTTTGTTTGAATAAGAAATGCAAGAGGTGTCTGTGTGTTTAAAGGTTTTGGGAAAGCGCTACCAGTAGGAACACAAAATGTGAAATGTAGGTTTTTACACAAAATTCATTGGATTACCCTCTAACTCACTCGGGCATGCCTAAAGTCAGTCAGTGCACCACTTTCTGGCACTGGAAGATCTTCAGTGACAAACACTGTTATATGTAGCTTTCAGGGTGTGGGCTTAATTTACTATACTCTAATATACCAATTTTTTGATGGTCTCTCCCTAGGGCCACTCAGTGGCTCTCATAGTCAGGCAACACCCCAAAATAAGTAGGAGTGTGAGGGCCCGTTCAGTGTTGCTTGGAGCCCTAGTTTTCTTTTTTTTTTTTCACTGACGTAATTTAGCCACAACAAATATTCACCTTTCTAATGAGGCACTCATTGAAACTCATCAAATTTTGCACACATTTTAGAAATTATTATCTTTTTATTTTTATTATTCTTCTTGATATTGTATTGTTGTATATTGGCACATCATGCTTTAATATTACCAATATTAGTGAAAATATCTCTTGGAACTATGTTTTTAATCCAACCGAAAGTCAGCCATTTTTAATTTGATGGTTATTTTTTGTCAGGTGAGGAGGAAAAAAAAATATATTATTTATTTCCCTTCATTGTTTTTTGTTGATTTATTCTGTTTTCCTGGCTGTTTGTTGATCCACAAGGGCATGTAAGCAGTGCAGGAAGACGTGAGTGAGAATGAGGAGACAGGAGCTGAGGAAGAGAAAAAAAAAAAGGGGCTGAAAAAAGCAGGGTTAAACTGAAAAGCTTAAGAAACTCCTCAAGAAATATACCAAACTCAGCAGTGTGTTTAAAACAGGTTTGCAGAAGGTGATGAGGCAAGTCCACACAGTCTCCCATGATGTTTGGGCTATAATACACATAAGTGCTATATTCAATAAAAGACGGCAGATAGTGATGGCATGAATATCCGAGACGCAGTTTATTTCGTCTCTTGGGTGAAGCAGCAGTAGAATAGTTTACTGGCAGAACTGAAGAAGAGACAAATCCACAGTAGCAGATGCAGCTATGAGCTCTGCAACCTCTAGAGAGGACAGGTAGGATCAATTCACTGCCCATAGGTTTCCATCATCCAAAAATAGTCAATTTTGAATCAGGATATCACTCACTATATCATTATATTTGCTATATCATTCTCCAACTCGGCTAATTGCATTTCTGTGAGAATCCCTCTGACAAATTAGTTACAGTGATTATCCATGTATCTTCTATTTAATGTATACTGTATAATGTGTGATGTTTATGACCTTGACCACATCCTCACAGCTTCAGCAAGGTTGCACGGGAGCAGTACGACAAACTGGCGATCATACACAGCAACATGGAGGCGCTGTATCAGAATGTGCTGGAGTACTTTGCAATTGACCCCAAGAAGACCTCTGTGGAAGAGCTGTTCACTGATCTCAGCAACTTCCGTTCCATGTTCACCGTGAGTACGCCATGCTATACTTTGACTCGTTAATGCCTTAGTTTCTAAAGTTCACATACAGGAAGAAAACAATTAAAGCTTGAGTCTGTAAATTGTGTATTATTTGTTGTAATCTTCTCGTCTGCATATTCATCAGTAAATATATTTGTCCCAGGGAAAACAAATCCAGCGTAGAACAATTCTGCAGAAGCTGAAACCGATACTGTGTATCCTACACAAAGGGAAATGTGATGACACTGATTACATCATGTCCAAATCACTTACAAGAAAACACGTAACATTTTCATGGAAGAGGCAAAAGCATTAACATCAGTACATTTTCCTTTTTGTGAGAATGACAGAACCTATAATGTTTATTACAGACAACTTTAATTATGTAATGCCATCAGACTGTGAAGAAGATTTTAAACAAATTGAGTAAAAAGTCTATACCGATGACATCAGTATACTGGCATATCAAATATCGCTAACAAGTCCAATATAATGCATCCCCACTAAAAACAAAAGGCAGGCTTGAGCTCTAACATGTTTCTTCACATGTGATTGGTTGAAGGGTTGATCCTCATTTAGTCTGAGAATTCAATTTGTTGTACATTATTGGATATAACAGAACTAATATAATTTGAATCCATCTTGCACATGCAGTATAAAAATATTATCGATCTACTGTTAGTCGCATGCTTTGGCTTACCTTAAATGTGGTAATATGTTGGTTATTTAGAAATAACTCATCAAGCAGATATGCATACTAAACAGAGATCGTCATCCATGTAGATTAGTATACCGTTATACCGTTTCAGCATCTTGAGTCAGTTTTACGTAATTACAAATACACTAAGTGGGATTAAGTTGTGTTTTTCCCCACATTATTCACTCAGTTTACTGGGGTAATGGGGCTACAACTGCACATAGTTCAACAGAACCTACATGACAGGTTAACAGAGAATGAAAGGGACATTCTCACATGAGATACAGAAATGAATTGCATGTTACTTTAGAACTATGAAAACTGACTGCAGGTAACCACAATAACATGAGTAAGCACATGACATATAGCAATAAAACAGCATTATGAAACTTTGGCAGGCTGCCAGAGTCTAGATAATTGATGGGGAACACTGATTTAGTTATTATATAGCAATGGTCACTGCAGTAACAGACTGTGCTGCAGAGGGTCTTAAACGCCAATAACCTGGGGGCCAATGAGCATCAAGTCCGATCAAGAGGGAGTCGGTATAGAGAAAAGAAAAAAAAACAACTGCTCATACCACATTTTTGAGACCTCTGCTTTGTAAGAGTTCTTGCCATTTTTTTTATTCTTTGGCTGTATTAAGGCAGCTCCTTTTGATTCTGACATCAGTGTCCTGTGTAAAGCAGGGCATTGCCAGGCTTTTGTAGTCCAGTCCCACCCAGACATTTATGTCATGACTGACTCCCTGGCCTTATCAGTCTGCCTTGACTGTGGAGCTGTGGAGACACACTATGTCTAATCAGCAGGATTAGTGGCACAGACCACTGGGTGCAATAGATAATAGTAGCTAATTAGCCTGCCCAAGTTTCTGCCTTGCCCCCAACTTAATATCTACCACACAAATGGATTTCCATGCCTCTTTGTCTTTTTTTTCTCCCTGCACAGTCATCACTTCTGCTTTAATTTTTTTTTTTATACTGAATTATTTTGTTTTTTTTTTATACTGAAATGTATCAGTGTCATCAAGAACTTCACCTGCAATGCAAGGTTATTTTCAACTCAGGTGACATTATGCTGCAGTTAATCTAATATCTTTTTCGTAATTTTTAAAATGGCATAATTTAGTAAATTAACATGAGTAGCCAAACATAGCATTTTATTAATTTTACAAAACCTCACTAACTGAGAAAGTAATTGATTATTGCAATTTTACAATGGCACAAATTAGAGCACAACAAAAAAGTTTGTTGTGCATCCGCTCAGTGAGCAAGCTTTTGAAGCAATTTAATATCACAATATGGCTGTCAGCATTTGTGCGTTAATTGCAGTTAATCAAGGGTGTGTTTGTTTTTTTTGTGCATCTTTATTGTTTATCTACAGAGTATATCTGTTAAGTGTATCTGCTGCAGAGCAGTATGGCTTTGTAAATTGTCTTAAAGGTGGGGTGGGAGATAATTTTTTACTGTATTGCTTAAAATCTTCTTCACATCCCGGTCGTAACCAATTAATTATGCATTGTCACAGAAATGAATGATCTTAATGAATGGCCGGAACAAAGTAATTGGATCGTGATCAAACAAACTGCCATCTACTCCTCCCTGTGCGCATCCCCCCCTTTTGTGCACTACTTGCACATGTGCAGACACGATAAAAGCAACATCAGAGCACACACTAGCTTGTAGAGTTTAGAATCTTTGCCTGAGCCGAGACTGGACAGATTTACTGCCACCTTCCTCGGGCCCTGATGGGCCTGGCTCATGTACAGTACATGTTTTTCCAAAAGAATTTGCCTGTGTACTTAACGTCTGGACTGACAGCCCTGAAAAGTCACTGCTGTGTTGTCACTTTTCACACTCACTTTTGTCTCTTCTCTCAGCATTGCGCACACATATACACTTGTCCCATTTCTAATATTAGTAGGGACACTCTGGTTTCTCCAAATATTGGTGGGGACATATCCCCACCGTCCATACGGGTGTAGGTTTGCGTCTGCTCAGAGCGATCCAAGACCAGAGTGAACATCGGTGCTGCGTTTGAATGGTGGCAACAAGTGAAAGCCCAGAAAGGTCTGCAAAGTGATGCCACTGTGGCGTTATTTCTACTGAAACACTTAGGATAACTTTGTCTTGGTGATCTTCTCAGAGTATTTGTTGCTTTCTGTCATTATGTTGTCTTTGCCTGTGAATCCATGTGATCTCAACGATCTTCGTGAACAACCGGAGCACGTCCCAGTGCTCTGGAGGCGTGGCTTCAGAGGGAAGTCTGAGGAAAGGGGCTTGGACTTTTGAATTCAAAATATTGCCTGCTTGAACAATTTTTCCACAGTCTCTCACCCCTGCCTTTAAATAATATGCTTTTAAATGCTCTATATTCCCCTCTGTACTGAAAACTTAGCGTGCTTTTACTTTAAAATAGATACAGAGTGTGTTGTGTTTGTGACGTATGCTGCAAGTATAAACTAGGGATGACTCGATACCTTTTTTCAGGCATTTTATACCTTTTAAACTATAAAGCTGTTAACATCACATGTGTGTTGAAATGAGCAATTTCAAACCCTTAAGTTTCCAACTGTGGACCCAATATTCTGCTCTTGTGGCGAAAAAACATAGCCCACAGAATGACTTAGCTAGAATGTTTTTGCTGATTTTTATTTACATTTATACAGTCTATGCATACTGAAGCATGTGATGTATGTCAGTAGGGTGTTTGGATTGTATCAGATTTTGTATTTTTCTCTTTCCAATGAATTGTAAAAGCTCATCTGTAATATTAACACTGACATGCAGCCTGGTAGGGCTTTCACTTTGTATAGAAAAATTCAGTATTGTCTCGAACATGGTATATAACTTTCAAATTTGAACTGTAGTGACCTGCTTAAAATGCATGCTGCCATCTCATGGTTATTGAAGTAGTATCCCTTAGAATCCAGCAGATTCCTACCATATCATGTGAGTGTCAGTAGCAGCAGCGACAGCACCTTGGAGATTCAGTGCATAAGGGAGACTCGTTATGTGTGCATCAAATAAAATGCTGAGTTTGTAAGCACTGTCTGTGAGTGAGGACATGGTAAGAAGCCCAGCAACTGGACTGTTATTGGATTTTGTAATAACTAGTAGTGATAACTACTGTTCAAAATCCCACACATGTACTAGCTTTAGTATCTAGTATAGTATGTATTTAGTATGTAGTTGTAGTAAAGTGATACTTTAGTATCGCAGTATCACCAGTGGAGCAAATTTAGTACATGTTTATGTTTTAAGGATCTACCTTGAAGTGGGATCTATATTTATGCCATGTGTTAAGAAGGTGAAAGCTCTGTAGCGCTGCCCTGCTTGCATATTAGGACCTTTATTTTCTTTTGCACATTTAACCTATTGCCAAAGTGTTTTTTTTTTTTAGTTCTGCTTTCTTCCCTTCTTATTTAAGGTGTCTTGTCAATTTCTGCAAAGCTGAGAGTAGAAGAAGTACCTGCAACATCTCTACAGTCTTCACAGGCTTGAGGAAATTCAGTCAGAGAAAAAAAAGAAGTTCCCAGTTGCATTGCTTTTAACCTGGCTATTCATTTCTTCTTTTTTTAAACTTACCCCTTGTTCCTCAGATGTCTGTGCACTGATACTTGATCATCATCCACCACAACTTTTGTTCATATGTGAAGCTGACCCAGAGCAAACCTCTGTCCATTATTTTCTTTTCTTTATTATTTATTAAGACTTATTGTTTCGGCCTTTTTGTCTTTATTGATGGATACAGTAACACTGGAGATGTACAGGAAAGCACAAAAGGTCAAGGCCTGTCCATGTGATCTGAGCATCACTCTCACACACACATGAAGTCTGGCCATTGAGAAATATTTTCATAAAAAGTAGAAATAATAATATAATATTTCTCAATCACTATGTTTGCATGTAGTTTTAAAATGGCACATTTTATATCTGAATGAACCATGAATGAACCATGAATGAACATGAATAAGGTCTGTTACACCAGGTTTGAATTAGTCATTTTTGCACACACACCAATTGATAGTGAATTTGACCTCTGCATTTAACCCATCCTCTTTACACGCAGTAGTGAACAAACACAAGCCAGGCATGGGAGCAGTGGGCAGCACTTGTCTGCTCCTAGGGACCAATGGGGGATTGCATCCCTTGCTTAGGGACTCTGTACATATAACATGCTATTGGCATGTCAACGTGTTTTTCTATGCTGCCGTCATCACTTTGAACATTTTGCTTCATGGTTCAGACTCTGGTCATGCACAAGTGTTTGTGTTCAGACCAAACAAAATGACTCTGCCAGTGAGAGGTGAATAAGTCAAGTGTGATAAAGACTAGCCTGAAATGGTCAAAACCCTCAAGGGAGCAATTTATTCCCCTTTGATAGGTCAAGGTATAAGCAGCTTTACACTGTGAGCAATTTGGTCAAATGGTCACATCATGTGGACATGTCTTGGGAGAAGCCAAGGACAGGTCAATGAACATAGGCTTACAGTAAATCTCAGCACTGTAACCTCTCAGTTAAATCTGTGTCAGCATTACCTTGCTGTGCCATGGCCTGTGCTAAAAGGTGCTTGCTGTTTCTCAGCCACTGCCTGAAGTCAGCTAAGCCTTGAACTCTGTATATGTTGCTCAAATAATGTGTGTGTGTGTGTGTGTGTAGTGCACATGTGTACATGTTTGTTTGAGTGTGAATGTAATTTTCTTTTTTTCTTTTTTTAAATTATTATAGGGAAAGCTGTTTGGGGTTTTTGCACACACACGCACACACACTCACACACATACATATACAGCAAGCTCAGTCACCCGTAGGAAGGAGACCCAGGGCGAGGCCGTACATCTGACAGGAATCCAATTGAGCGTGTCTAATGGTGGACATCCAGGAGAGGTGGGGGGGGGGGCAGACCTGCAGTGATGAAGGAGAGCAGAGGGCAATTTCCTTAGAGAGCTGCTTTTCTCTCTCTTTCCACTCTCTCATTTCAACTTTACAGTTACAAAAAAAAATAATGCTTTGTCACCAAGAGCAAACAATAAAATATCACTTGACTCTTCATATTTTCTGTCTCTCAAAATCAATTTAGGTTCAGATTAGTTTTCATTATTTCTAAGTGTCTAGACCAGCTAGGCCTTTAAAATTTAATTCCCATTTACAAACAAAGGTACCCTGCTTATTTAGTTTTTACACTACTGGTTTTAGTTTTAGAGTCACACTGTTTTTTTTTATTATGCTAATTTGTTCTCAGGTAGCATGGTCTCTCTGTGCTGGTCCTGAACTATTTATTTTAATACTAATCTATTATGTTTGTGAGGTTTCTAGTTAGGGCTGGTCGATATATCAATATTTTATCTACTGTATCTCATGACATGAGACAAGATATGGTCTTAGATTTAAAGGTTAGGGTTAATCATAATAAGGTAAATGATGACTTTTCCTGGTTTTAAAGGCTGTTGCATTGATAATATTAATTATACAGAATGAATTAGCAAAACACACAAAATACTATAAAATTAATATTATATATATTGAGTAAAAAATACATGGAATTGACTTTTTTTTTTTTTAAAAAAAAGTCACTTAACACAATCAAATGCTTAGCTACCTTTTCTTCATGTGGTCATTAGCGATAACTGTAGAAATTGTACTTACTAATCAAAGGAATATCAGTGTTGTTACTGTTATTGTATCATGCTGTTAACCCATACCTGTACTTTCTCTGGTATTGTTGTACTTTTTCTTCTCTCTCTCTGTCTTTCTTATGTTCCTCCCTTGCCCTCACTCTGTCTGTCTGTCTGCTTCCACCCCCCCCCTTCCCATTCACTCCTCTGTCTTCCCTTCCCTTGGCCTGTCCACTCCCCATCCCCCTGTCTGGTTTGGATACCCAACTTTACAAAATCGGAAAATAAAATAAAAAAGAATAAAATGTATAATAATTACAGAACTAGTATCATAAACTCTACCTGTGCACAGCAAATCTGTTCATCACCACAAGGCATGCAGTCGCCTGTACCACATGTCTTAGGTACTGGATAGGACAGGTTAAAAAAAATAAATAAATAGAAAATTGTCAATAAATATTATATATAAAGCCTATTTATTTGAGTTATAGCAGAATTTGATCATATTTATTGACAATTGTATTATTAACTGAAATGAATGGTAATAAGTGTATATTTAAGATTATGTAATACAGATCATAAACAGTAGATATTTTATTTTACAGTGTATTTACAGTGTATTGTCACTCTCACTCTTTGAGAAGCACAAAGATCTCAGAAGAAAACTTCATGAGTCCAGAGAAACAACCGTTGTGTAGCTTTATATATATATGATCTATATGGGGATATAGACAAAAGATATCCAAATGTTATTTATGAGCCAGCCTTAGAGAAATACTGATTTGATTTACTGTATATCATGATCGGCATTGAGTGATGATAAAAAGTGTATTGAGATAAGATTTTTCCCATATGGCCCAGCCCTATTATTAGTGATACTGTCTTTCTGGCAGCAGTAAAGTATACAGTTTTAGATACATTATACTGTTTCTGCAGATTTTCAGTCATTGTTTATGTTTGTCTCTGGCTGGTTCGTCGCTCAGTCTACCTCTTAAATGTGCATTTAATTAATAATTTGTCATTACATTTCTGACAAATACATATGCATAAGATGGTGCAGATCCAGGTCAGAAATGTACATTAACATTCAAGAATAAACATCTGAGCGGATAAAAGGTATTCCCAGTTAGACTGACTAAAAAGTTAACTTTTTTTCAGCTGGTTCAAGTTGTCAGAAAGGCTATGAAAAATTGGGTAACTGTTCTGCATACGAAACCATTTCAGAATGCAGCTTGAGGTGGAGGAGCAAGAAGAGAAAGACATAAGCAGGAATATGAGGCTGCAGTTGAAACTGTATAACACAGAGGCTGATCCGCTCAGTCTCAGTTTCTGCTAAGGTTGGGGTCAAAATTTGGCATCAGTTGCATGAATCTACCCAACCTGCTTTGTGTTATACAATCCATGTTAGTGTTGCGGTAATGATGTTGCAAATGTTTTCTTGGTTGATTTTGTAGCTATTTAATACCAGTCAGTCATCATCTGAATGCTAATACCACTCTGAGTACTGTGGCTGATTATGTGTGTCCCTTTATAGCCATAATTTACCAATCTCCTGTAATCGTTAGTTACAGCATGGTAGTGCTTCATGGCACACAAGTTAACATTGTCAGAAATCGATGTCATAAACATGCCAATGAGTTTGTTGGCCTTGGCAATCAACACGTCTGAATCCAACAGGACATTTGCAGATTCACAACGTGAGCGTCCATCTGACAAATCTACTGCAGGAATTATACGATGCATTCATTTCGACATGGAGCACAATCTCAGAGGAAGGGTTCCAACATCTTGTAGACTAATTGCTATGAAGAATTGAAGCCGATTTCTGAGCCAAGAGGAGAAGTAGCCAGTATTTGTGCAGTGCTCCTCATAAAGTGCAGGCTTAATGTATTTTTCAACAGTGTCGGGAATGTGACTTTTAACTAATTGCACAACAAAATGAATGCAATTAAAAATAAGTGCTTCATTACAACATTCCTCTCTTAGGAAAGTAACTTTTTTTTGACTACTTTAGCTTTACCAAAAGTGTGAGACCCCTTATGACGCATGTATCTGCTCCATCTCACTGGCAGCTGTGTCACACCTGTGCCTCCCTCTCACTCATGGCAGCTTACATGCGCTGCACAGAAGAAGAAGAATTGATCCAGAGTGCCTTCATGCACATTAAGCTCCTATTGTTGGCTGTTCAAATATGCAACTCCTGTTCCAGAAAAGTAAGGACACTGTGTAAAATGGAAATAAAAAAAAAGAATAAAATGATTTGCAAATCTCATCAATTCATACTTTATTCCCAATAGAACATGAACAACATATCAGATGTTGAAGCTGAGACAATTTACCATTTCATGTTTTTATTTGCATTTTACACGCAGTCCCAACTTTTTTAGAATTGGGGTTGCACTATCTCAAGCGCTCAAACTCTTTTTTGAGTTCTTTCTCAATGTCTGAGTAAGCTTTGTCTGTAGGTAGGTCTGTATTTATTTTGTTTGTTTGTTTGTTTTTTTTTGGCCAGTCACAGTTCCTCTCTCATTAAATGTCATGGAGATATTATTGATAATCTCATAGATGGTTGACAATAGTAGCAGGTCCACTACCATGTGGCCCTGCTACAAGCTTGTTAATCTCCCTTGTTGTCAGCTTTGGCTATGGTAAAACCTATACCTTACCTAAAACTGTAGCACAACCACTAATGCAAAAGTGCTGTGGTTAGCTTGTCTTCAAATCAGAACTAGGGTTTCTCACAGTTGACGGGCTCTTGTTACCTCAAGCTTAACTTGTGTTTTACTGTGATATTCTTGCACTTTTATCTAATAAGTTCAAAATTATGCAAATAAAGTTAGTGCTGTGCATTTTGCCATGCTTGCCTAGCTGCCTCACACAAGAGAAAGAACAATAGCACGTGACCAGGTGTCTGCCGGCCTCCCAAGAATATGACAGTACTTTTGATTTTTACTCAAAATTCAGATCTCCATTTGAACTTGGGGAGGAATTGACTCTGCGTGTTCTCTTCCTGGTTTTCAATAAGCCAACTCGACTATTTCCGATAAGATGTCAGCCAAAGATGCATAGATGTTTGGTGTCTGCAGACCTTACTGAGAGTGTTTAGTGATGTATTACAGGATTTAGTGGAAAGAATGCACAAAGTGTGCTTAACATTTGTCCCCTCAGCATTCTTAAATTTAACCAACTTTTTTCATTTTAGGCCATTTTAATCCCTCAGGGCTAACTACTAAAACAACATTTAAACACTTTTGTATGTGAACGTTTGTAATGTAAAGAGTATTTCTGGGTCTACACCATAGAGGGCAAAGTTACGAACAAATCTGCAGACTCATCTGGGAGCTTAGCTGTTAGTTCCAACTGGATGTATGTCATAATCTCTGACGATATAGTATTTCATGTATTATTTGTTCTAGCATGATATTTGTAAACAGTGACAGCCTAAAAGTATGAAAGAAACAGAATTGGCACAAACACCTGGAAGATTTTCTTCTCATATAATAATTTAAACAATAAATGGCATTAAAAATAAATAAAAAAGAAATCACTCTTCTTGTAGCCCCATAATCATCATAAAGAGCTACGACATGGGGATGCATTGTGTTTTTTTGTAAATAATTAAAACAAGCTTTGTGGGGGATTTATCAGCCTCTTTAATGTGAATGTGAATAATGGAGAAATTGGAATTGACATAGTTTGGTTAGTGAACAGAACATTGCATCTGAGAACATCATCATTTAGAGGTGTGGGAAATACTGATCAATGTTTTTCAACATTTTCTCTCTTTTTACAGACCAAAACTCCAACAGCCAAATTGATTAATTGAGAAAATAATCAACAGATTGATTATAAATAATTAATAATTAGTTGCAGCCCTAATTATAATAACAATTACCTTACTTAAAAAAAGTAATCCAAATACATATACTTTCTGTAACTTTATAACCTGTTTCCCTAAACACACTTTTTCAACCACCATTGAATGAAGTGGTGTTAAGTTTAGTGCAATGATCTAAAATCCATGATTCATACGTTAAGGTTATTGACTGTTTACCTGCCTTAACTTTTATCCCCTGCTTTTTTGTGATGGTAAGCAAGAGTTAGTGGCATACACACTAAAGTTGAATTGCGAAGCATGTAATCTTAAATAATGCTAATAATTAACATGTAAACATCACCATTTTGAACACACTGTTTTTTTCTGAAACCTTTAGCACTGTTGTTTCTCAAAGCTGTTGATTTTGCTGTAGGCTATGGTTTAATGAATAAAAACCATGCATCAAAACCTAGATGAACTGTATTGTAATTGGCCCACATTTGCATCAGAGGCGTAAGAGGGCATCTGATTTGATCTGGTTTTTGTTTATAAAATTCTAACTATTTATTTCTTACTAGTCCTTTGGTTGCAAAAGTAATAAGCAATCTGATTTGTAAAGCTGTCATAAACAACACTAAGCCCTCCACTCCAGTAAATCACCATTTGTGCAAAATTGTCTGTAGTTTAGGTTTGTTGTACAAGAATGTTGTTTTAGTAATTGAGCTTGACACTTTAATATAATGCATCAGTGATAATGGTATAAGCTAATTCTGTACTCAGTATTGGTATCGATCAGATACTGGTCAAAATCACTGGATCGGATATCTTACAGAGAAACATCTAAAATCCTTTTATACCACATTCTACAGTGTACACAGACTGTAAAAATTTAAATAAAAATCAGCAAACAGCATTTTAGTTGAATCATGTTGTGGACTGTTAATTTCCTCTGTATGGAAGCAGAATATTTGTAATGCAGCTGGAGAATTATGTCTTTGAAATAGCTTTAAATGGCCAGCACAGATGTTTTGTTAACACCTTCATAGTTTAAAATGACTATCACACTGATATCAATATTGGCAGATTCAGATGTTGCTATCAGACACAAAAAAGTGGTATTGTACCTTATGACAATTCGTGATACACTGCTGTCACAGTCTGTCTCTGGGCTGTGCATTGGAAAGTTGTTGACACCATCATATGGGTTTTAACAACCTTAACAACAGGGATCATAACATCTCTGCTTGCAGTTGATACTGTACCTATTGATTTAATCAGTCTTACCAGATGGGTAGGATGAGGTATTATGATGAGGATGAGGTACTCTTTTGACAGGTCTCTTGTTTAATCATTAATTACAATAAACTGCACACTTGTTGTAAGTCGGGATCTAATTAAATATCAATACACTATAGTGTAAAACTGTATTGTTTCTAACTGTTATATCAGTATCAATTTGACACTCTCCCCCTCCTTCCACACATCTCACTAGAAAAATACAATTGTAAATTATCTGTGCATGTTGCATATATGGCCTTACTGTATCCCAATATATTGTAAGATCACACCTGTATCAGGATATGTATCATATCACCTCTTACTAATATACAGCCCCAGACCTATGAGGCCATATCGATGTTGGCACTGAAGTGTCATTTAATGTTTTTTCATCAGATGCAGCATCTTAAAGCTGGCATTTGAGCAGTAAATTACATACCTAGTACAGTGTTTCTCAGTCCTGGTCTTCAGGGACCCCTGTTGTGCATGTTTTAAATGTTGCCCTGCTCCAACATACCTGATTCAAATGAATGGGTTTTTATCAGCCTTTTGGAGCGCTTGATGATGAGCTGACCATTTGAGTATTGCTCTAAAATACTAGCAACACTGTTCTATCGTATCCACTCTCATTATTCTTTTTTTCATCATGATCATCATCATTGTCTTTTTCTTCCACTTGAGCACTGAGCACTCTTTTGAGGGCTTTGCCATGCATGAAAACTCGCCAATCTTAGTGTTCACATCAGGACCTGCGACAATTACAGCAATTATAGTGAAAAACAGATTGGCACATTTCATGTTCCAACCAAGCAGAATCTGTATGCAGGTTACCATGGCAACCACGGTAGTGGCCACAGGCATCTGTCCCATCTCGGTTCTTTTTCTTATTCTTTTAAAGCCAATCAGCCCATGATGACAACCTGAAAAGCCAGTCATTGTGCCACCTACTGGCAACAGGAAGTACATCTTCAGTAACAAACAATGTTTCCTTTAAATTCGGCTTTCAGGGTGTAGTCTATATTTGTTATACTCTGACATAACAAATTATTTTTAGACTCTCTCGAATGCCAGGTAATGGCCATTGCAGTCACTGCACACTTGGATATACATGGAAATTGTGAGGGCCCATTTGCTGCTTATAGCCCTAGTTAATTCAATTAATTTGAATATTCCTCTGTAATTGTTATAAGAACATAAGAATAAGCAGGGCAGGCACTATTGCCTGTCTCAGAAATATCATTCAACCCATGAAACTTGCATTAAAATATGATTCAGAATTAACAAACCATACAATGCCAATGGAGGTGGCCTTTACCATTTATGTTCCCTGAAGGCCACCGTAGATCCTCCTAGAAACTTAGAAAGGAGAGTGTCACTGGAAGGATATTCATGTGATTGACATCTGTGTCACCAAGTTAACTGCTGAAATAACATCAACAGGTAGACTTTGTTGATTATCCTTTAGTCCAAATACATTTTGCTTAAAAAGAGAAATAAAAACCAAAACTTCATTTTGATAACATGAGTCGTCAAAAAAAGTTATGATTGTGTAACCTCAAACACATGATCTCCAAGTACCGTATATTATGTAAAAAACTTCCTTTAATGTTTGTACTATGTTTTCCTTAGGTCTATTATCATTTAGCCAAATTCAGCAGTTCTTTAATTCAACATGTTAGTTTGGTTATATGTTCACAGGTTTTCTGTGTGGATAGGTAATTAAATATAAACCTTCACCCACACTAAAACAGCAGCTGTAAGCTGTGTTCAGCTCTGTAACCCTGTGGACTGCCTGTTGCCATTGAATTATATTGCATTTAGCACTACTCATCTGTAGTTAACAGACGAGAGAGGCAATTATAGTTGGGCTTTTAAGCGGAAACACCATTTGAATATTCAACAAGATTATTCGTTGAATATTCAAATATTTTGAACCCCACTGCACGAGAATATAGTGAAAGTAATGCAAGGTCCACATTGTGTTGAGCTGAGAGGAGCACCTTACAAGATGTACCTGGTGAATGTCATTACTTCTGTAGCAGGATCCACAGTGAGTGATCACATTTTAGAGGAGCAGCTTCAAGTTGCATTCAAGGAATCTCATCAATGTCATCACCTTTGCAAACACAAATGAAGTCCACTCACTAAATGCTTGATGCTGCTGCCACTCTGTGATAATAGATGTGCTACAAATAAGGCTGCCACTAGAGTAGGAAAAGGTTAGCTAGATTTTTTTAATATATATATATTCATACAAGCAATACAATATCCATGCCCTTCTGTAGTGGACTTCTAGGGATATGCATTTCCGGCTAAATTGCCAATCAAGTGTTGATGAGTATTATCTGGGCATTATATATAGTTGCTAACAACCCCAACGCCCAACACACACACATACACACAAAGAAAAATAAAGTGCCGAACATTCCTCCTGCTTAAACATGGAATGTTCCCGACCTTTTAGTGAGGATTTATGTCTATGTTTTAACTAACATGCATAAAATGGAGTTTTAGTTCATTTGCTGATCATCGCTTGAAAATGATTTGTTTACAATTTAAAATGATTTTAATTGTAACAGATAACTTGATGGTTTGCTATCTTTAAAAAGTGGGTCTTCCTAATGAAAGTTTTGGAAACAAGCTTAATTTTACTTTAATAGAATGTGCTAAAGATGATGGTTATTTTTGACAGCAGTCCCTGCCTTAGAAAAGCTCCTCACTATTGTAATTAACCCCACTTAACAGTTATTTTGTTTCTCCCTCTCTCTCTCTGTCTCTCTCTCTCTCTCTCTCTCTCTTTCTTTACATCCCTCTTCCTTCCTCACAGCAAGCATTGAAGGACAACCAGAGGCAGAGGGAATCTGAGGAGAAACAGAGGCGAGCACAAGCGGCAAAAGAGAAGGCTGAGCGTGAAAAGCAGGAGAGACAGCAGAAGAAGAGGAGGCTTCTGGAAGTCAATGCAGGTATAGAGGCCGCTCATTTTGCTTTTCTTGTCAACCCCTTGCATTGTTAAACCCTTTACAGGAAACTGTGTGCTAAATCAATCCACAGTCAAACAGTGTAAGAGATCATTCAAAGACAATGACCTCTTTATGTAGTAAAAAAAAAATAAATAAAATTGAAGAAAATCTCACAGAGCAGTATTAATCTGGAAAAATTAAAACCCACATCTTAATCTTTTTTTTTTTTTCCTTTATTTAACTAGAAATAAGTACATACACATTAGGGCATGGATACAAGTAAATCATACAGTATACTCAATACAGAGTAAAAAACAGTAAGTATAAGTCCTTGGATCGAAGACAATAACTAAAGGTCTGTATGATGGGAGCAGACCCAGGATGGACTTAAAAATTACAAATATGCCAGTGGTTGGATCTGCAGGTGAACAATTCAGACCATTCAACACTAGCAGACAACATGGAGTGATGTGTCAGTGCTTTAAATTAATGGCCCATTTTACAGTTCTAGCTCTACTCGGCTCATCCCTACTTTTTTGTTGCTTTTTCATTAGGGATATTAGCTGGTACTAGTGCTTTTTTTGGTACCTGCTCTGGCAAAGTTCCAATACTAAAATGTCAACAGACTGTTGGGGAGTGTCATCACTGGAAGAGTCAAGAGTGACTCAAAAATCACATCTGGAATCTTTTTTTTTTAAACCAGCAACAGGGTTAGAGACGCTTGTAAGACTACATCACAACAGTTTCACACAGCCATGCTCTGAATCAGGTCCATCAACCTTTGAACCTTGAAACGTGGTAATGTCGGCAGGTTCTGGGACTTTGATATTGAATTTGATAACAACATGAGTTTTATTTTGTCAAAGTTAAAAACAAGGTTTAGATTAGCAATTCTTTATGAACCCAATATTCAAACAAAATATTAAAAATTATTTTTTAAATTACAAGTTGGTAAGTCTGTATTAGCCTGTATTCATACATAGTGATGCCAGGTAAGAAGACACTTGAGCATGTATGATGACCTTTTTCCCAGGTCAACTGGCTGACACAACCCCTACTTCTTTGAGCCCATTGTAGTGTGTTGGTAAAATAAAATGATATGATATTTTACGTCAATACACTCCAAGTGGTCAAATTTGCTGTTTCAAACAAAGGCTTTGGTAAAGAAAATGATGAAAAAGTCACCTTGTTTGTGCAAATAATTACTCTAGTCCATTGACAACACATTCATTAGAAGATTGATTTCTTTCCAATTAAAGACAAATTTTAAGAAGCCTCATTCATGTTTTGGGCCATTTTAAAGCCTCAAACACATCGACTCAAGTGAAACAAAACAAGGATGATTGATTCAGTCTGTCCCTCCTTCAATTACCCACTACTGTTTTCAAACTAATAGAGATGAGAAAATATCAATCAGCTTGAAAAATGTTTTTTCCCATTGCATCTTCTTCTTTCAGCTTCTTCCTGTAGGGGTCGCCACAGCATCTGTCTGTCCTGCTCTATCCCTTGTGTCCTTGTTTTTCCCCCCATTGCATATAAAATACAATTTTATTACCACACAAACAGTAGATGTTTTTGGAGGATTTAAGCCTTGTCTATTGTAGTTGCCCTCGGGGATTGTGTACCTTGAATATTCACTTTACAGGTTCCCTGGCTTCAGACATAACGATGATAAAAGCAAATGTTTACCTCACGCCAGAGCATCTGGTTCCAACTCCATCTCTTTTGCTTTTTGATCACCACTGATGCTATTAACTTGTTCAACATTGCACAGCCTCCAGCCCCACATCATTCCAAAAACTGATGCTGGCAAAGCTGTTTAGTTTTGGCAGCTTCACCTCTGCACCAGCATCTGACTTGACTGTACCAGTCACTGTAACACTTATGTAGACATGAGAGACAAGCAGAGAAAACCAAGTGTTCTTTTCCAGTAAGTGCTGTCTGCGGGCTCACAATCTACACTCTAACCATGTTCACTCTTGGCTCAAACATTATTCAAACTTATCTCTTTGAGTTTTTTCTTTTGCTCTGCTTTGGATTCCCCTAAATTGTCACTATTCCCCACAGAGGGCGAGAAGTTTCATTTAGTGCTGTGCTCATCCAAACAAAGTTTGAAAATAATGAACAGGATTCTGGTTGGATGGCTTATGTGCTATCTCTGTGTTAGTCCACTAATTGCACCATATCTCACTCTCTGTTATGTTGTGGTTATGTGAAAATACCAGCATTGGATTTCAAGTCAGAAATTAAGCACAATATAGGCCATTCTTGTACTGTATGAAAAAGTATTTTAAACAAGACAAAATAATCAGAAGTAATTATATATAAGCATTTATCTATATTTCTTCTTGAATAAACATTATGATTACATTTTTTTAGGGCAGCAAAAAATCGGTTAATTAACTATTACCTTAATTCCCAATTAACTTGATAATCAATCAGTCATGTAACTGTCTTTTAAGATAATTTTTTTGATTTTAGATTTTTGAATGCAAATATGTTGTGGTTTCTTTTGAATCAAACTGAATCACCTTGCAACATTTTCTGCATGTTATGGATGAAACAGTGATTTAAAGAGAATATAATTATTAGTACATGTTGAAATTAAAATAAGTATTAGTAAATGTTGATAAAAATATATACAGTATGTGTTAGTAATGATATTCCATACAGCATGATAGTCCATACAGTAGACAAGGCAAGTTTATTTATATAGCACATTTCTACATCAAGGCATTTCAAAGTGCTTGCAGTACTGTAGTAATTATTACTTATTTAATCAAGAATTTGTTACATGTTTTCACTTTTTTAAATCGGTGTTTAGTTTGTACTGTAACTAACATGAGCAGCTTGGGGGTTCTTTTCTCCACTCTGTCGCTTGTGTGTATCATTTCAAACTTTTCCCATTTGGGAGATGTAGTTCAGAATAAACTGCAGTCCAATTTTTGTCAGAAAGGTTTATACAAATATGCCTTGAGCTTGAAATTTTATTTAGATATGCTCAGATTAAGATAAAGCTAAAGGGAAACTCTGTGACAGCACGATGTCTCTCTCTCTCATACACACAGAGAGAGGGTGAGACTGGTGGGGTGGGGGTAAATAAATATATGATAGATACTTGGCATTGTGCTGCCAACCTAGGATGGGATTAACATTCTCTCTCCCTCTCTCTCTCTCTCTCTCTCTCTCTCTCTCTCTCTCTCTCTCTCTCTCTTTCTATCTATCTCTATCCATTTCTCAGCCTGTTTATTAACTAAAGAGCTTTCTTTTTGTTTGTCAGGGAGGATTGTCCTCAATGGAGATTTTCTGTGTAATCATCTGATTATCCATCAATTCCCTAAAAAGCCCCAGAGAGGCTGCACATCCACATTATTCTGAAGGGCACGGCAATGAGAAAAAAAAAAAAAAACCACGAGGGAGGGCTTGTGGAGAAAATAGTGATTGAACTGAGCTTTTTACCTGCCACAGGTACACTCTGGTTTGGTTCTAGCTTTATCTACTTCTGTATTCCAGAAATACGAGGTTCTACCACTTTTTGTTTTTTAAACCTAATTTTATTTTAATTTATTTATTTTTTTTAACTTGCCTGACAGGCTTCCTATATGCAGCCTGGTCTTGCTGTCGGTGCTGATGTCTGGCAGTCTGCAAGCATCGGCTTGCATGCATTTGCATGCAGCCCAACAGAGATTGAAATTCAGGTTGAATAGGTGTATATATATATGTTTTTTTTTTGTTTTTTTTCGTTTTCTGCCTGGTTTGTGTATGACAAATCTGTTGCATTAAGTCCCATGCTAGGCTGGGAGCGGGGATTTGTGTTTGTGGAGCGACAAATTATGCACCAGAGTGTTATTTAACATTCCACTACATGGCTACAAGCAATGAACTATTAAGACGTCAAACAGGAGAATGGCGAGAAATGCAACCCTGCATGCAATAATGCAAGAAAGTCTGAGAAACGGGGAGAAAGAAAAATCTTAATATGAAGTTGGAGCTTTTATGGAATGCTTTACATTCTCATGAGCTGTTTCTAATATATTATAGCAAAAATCTCCTTTTTCGTCTCCTTTTTCATATGCATTCATATGCTACTGTGTTCAGTTCCTGCTGCTTTTACTGTTAGATTCAGCAGGAAAATCTAGCAGTGCACTGGTATGTGCTTATCCTGCTGGACAGTGGGCTTGTTCCATGTGTTGCTGTGGGTAAAGAGTCCAACAGGGTTAGGTCCATAACTGTTGGTATATGGTGTGGACTGTAGAGTGAATGTGATCAAAATTGAAATATTCAAATTGCAGAAGCTGCTTTGTCTTTTTTCAGCTTCTCCCTTTAGTGATCGCCACAGCACATCATCTGCCTCCACGATGCAGAAGCTGCATCTTAAAAAAAAAAAAAAGATAAAAAAAAACAGGGTAAAAAAAAAGATTTAGACCCAGCCATCAATCGCATATTTGCTAACCAGAACATTTTATAGATCTATAAAGTAGTCTGTGTAGGAGTGTATTTGTATCATTGATTTTATAGCTAAATATCAATGAGTGTTGCCTGTTCAAAGGCCAGGAACCATTGAGCTCATGCATTCCACTGTCTGTCCTTAGATTGTCCACCCTGCACCAGTTGACCCCATTTTCTGCCATGCTGTGGTCCACACTGCTACAACAGGGTTATTGTCCTGATGATAAGTACCATATCCTGTTGAGTGAAGTGGCAGAAGGCACCAGTTCATGTCTGAATAGACTCAATAGACAGTTGACATTGAGACTAGACTAGGTTTGGGTGATTGGACAAATATATTTATCGGTTGTTATTTTAGGGGGCGATTTTTGTCACTCTATTTTGAGTACGCTGAGAGAGAGAGAGACAGACTGCACTTTTTAATATGTGGTCCAACACTTACTACTGAATGAAAGTTTTAACAAGAGCTGCTTTTTTTCTCGTGTGACTTGTGATTTGTGACTCGTGCGCTCTCAAAGTTTGCAGTGTGCATTCCACAGCGCACCACAATACATCGGTGATAATGTCAGTCCTGTATTTCTGTTAAAACACTTCCGCTGCAGCAGCAATGACAACATGCAAGTCTACTGTACATGAGGGAGACTTACTGTAGCTTTCTTCTCTCTCTGCAGACATGTAAGGTGCAGTGGCGGTGGTGGGGGGCAGAGGCGTGCGCTCACAAGGGTGGGTGGGGTTAAAATGAATTGAACAATTTATGGTCATTTTAAAGTCGTTCAATCTTAATATTTGGATAAAGTGACAGCCCTGTGTCACACAGGATGTCAGCTCTCAGTGGGTAAGGTGTTATGTTCAGCAGGGCTGTGGATTCACAAATGCTTATGCCGACTGGTTTTGATAGAAGCTTTTGCTGGTACTACACATTTGCAAATACGGCAAATAGCTTCATTCAGGTCTGTTAAATTTCCTTTTTTTAAAACCAAATTCAGTTTATTTTGGTTTAAAACCAAAATACAATATACCCAAATAGGGCATTTGATCTTTTTTTTCCCCCCCAACAAGCTCAATCCAAGCCTTCAAAGCTGTGAGGTGATTGAGTTAAGCGCCGCCCCCACCCTGGCGAATATATATGGTTGTTATGCTGCTGATCGCGATTGGAAAATTTGTCCATATTGCCCAACCCTAATTGAGATGCAGACGGGCTTCGTGGCCAGGCAATTGAAAGCGATATCTGAACAGTCTGTGATTAAGTAAATGGTAACTCTAGTTTCACCAACATACAGTCTTTTTTCTGGAGGTGGACTTTTCATTTGGTCTCCCTTCCACCTTCCAGAGTTTATTCTTTAGCTTTGCAATAAACACTTTTATTTTGTTGATCTGACCAGAGACATGTTACATTTACAATTTATTTTCTCTCAGTTCCAGCAGTTCTTTTACGACTAACATGTGGGGCTTGGAGCTTACTGTTGTTGCTATCATGAAGGTGTGATCACCCGGTAGTAGCAGTAAACATCTCTCCCTTACAGAGGATGATTCCATACATATCTACATATACGAGCTTTAAAACAATTCAGAGAAGATACCTAATTGAGTAATCTGTCGATTACTTCCATAATTACTGGAGTACTTGTGTTCCACAAAATATTGAAATATGTTGAACAGTGTTTCCCAAACCTCGAAATGATGATGTTCTTAGAAGGCTTGTTTTGTCCACAAAGCAAAGTTTATCAGTTTCAATGATTTTGTTGTTATATGGAGCAAATAAACCAGGAAGTATTCACATTTAAGCAGCTAAAAACTCATTTCAATTCTTAAACAAAAAAGAAAAAAAAAATGCAAACTGATCAAATCAATTATCAAAATACTAACCCTGGTTTCATGTGAAATCTGTGAACTTCTGCTTGCAGTCCTTGTCAAATTAACACTTAACCTAAGATGTTGGAAGCTTCAAGAGGGGAGTTTAGGTTCTAGTTAGTGATGTCTTGACTGGTTGTCTCTAACACTGACACTCAAAAATTTATATTGCCTTTTCACTAATGCTACACATTAGAGCAAATGAACAAGTTTAAAATACTGTTGGAGATTTTGAGGTATTTTAATATTAAAATAAAACAGCCTTTCAGTGACATCCTTTTCCTCATTTCTGAAAAGTTCCAGCCATATCATTTTGGCATGAAAAGTAAGGCAACACAGCAGTACAAAGATTAACCGTTACATCTTGCAGGTTTAAGATGCTGAGATTTTCACTGGGAGTGACCATGATGGACAGGATTAGAAAGTAGGATATTCAAGGGAAAGCTCAGGTTGAACGGTTTTGTAAATAAAATAAGAGAGTCAAGGTGTGGATGGTTTGGTTATGTGCAGAAGAGGGACAGTGATTATATTGGACAAAGGATGATGAAGATGAAGCTGCTAGGCAGGAGGAAAAGAGGAAGACCACAGAGAAGGTTCATGGATGTTGAGGACATAAGGACAGTTGGTGTAATAGACGAGGAAACAAGGGAGAGGACAAGAGGGAGCCAGATGATCCAATAAGTCTTTGAAACTTCATTAAATAGATTCCCAACTGTAACTTTTTGACTTTATAACAATTATCAATTTGTATTGGTTCATTGTTGCACCCCAATAAGAGTTTATTTTCTGTGAAAGTTAATTAAATAAAGAGTATATGTACAGTATATAGCACACCTGCAATGAATGCTCTGATGCAACAGCAGCTGTGAAAATGGGAAAAGGCAGGCAGATTGTGAACATCAAAGCAACAATCAGCAGCTCCACTGACAGTGCTAGGATACCACTCTTCAGCGTCCCCTTCCTCTCACTCTTCACGTCTTTGTTCTTTCCCCATGTCCTCCTCAGCGCCTCCTCTGACTGTTTCACACCCCTTTCACAGCTACTACCTTGACTAATATTCCTCTGCCGTGCATTCCTCCCTCCATTGCTATGTGTATGATCTCTCTCTCTCTCTCTCTCTCTGTTTGTGGGTATGTGGGTGAGAGTATATAAGTATGTGTTATGATTTCCAATGTTGGGCTGTCTTAAATCACCTCTTGTCTATGTTCTATAAAGCAGTTTTCTGTCTCAGACTGGCTGAGTTGCTGCTTGACTGATGTGTAAAATTGGACTGTTTTTGCTCCGATATATTCCTGAGGCAGGAGATCTGAGTGGATTTAATTTTTTTCTGTGTTTTTTTTTCCCTTGCCCTCCTGAGGCACACAAGTGTTTCTTCTTATTATTGTGAGTTGGAGTCAAACTAAGTACACATGGAGACACACACTGCATGTTGCAGTAGACTGATCTGCTCTTTTTCTTTTTTTTTCTTTTTGTTTTGTCTGTTCTATCTGAATATGTGTCAATGTGTGTTGTGGAGAGTGTAAGCTTGCTGAAAGTGATGAATTGCCACAGCAGTCAAGACAAGTCTAGAAGTTGAGGAGTGTGGGTTTTGCTCAGTAATTCTTGTTTCTTCTCCGCTCTGTGTAATGATGAAGAAATATGTACATATCAGTCAGTAGAGGAGTGCAACTGTTGCAAAAGAAGTAAATTAAATGTACACATGAAGCAGGTAGGTGAGGAACTTGTTCTTGATATACACCTCCAGACCACTTTTTGATTTAATATGATTGCTTGAATTATTTTTATTATTCCACACTTCTTTCTCAGTTTTGACAATATTTAAACATTCAGATCAATCAGGGCATTATTCTAAGTTCATTTTTTTCAAAAATAATATTTATTTTTGTATTTATTTGGTCCCTCAACAATTAATGAAGAAACTCCAGCCTTTTTGAGCATTTTTCAACTCCTTCTACTCATTCATACCTTCACGTGTACATGTCATTTAAGTTTCAAAATATTTGCAAACTTATCTTAAACTTTTTAACCCCATTCATACTTATTTTCACAATCAGAGGTTAACTTTGATGTGTATTTTGTGGAATGTTGAGATCTTCAGTACATTGGTGACTTCATGCCCTCGAGAGGGGAAGGGCTGTTGTCCATGAAGCTCCACATATGCAACTCTATGATCCATATCGTTGGTCTGATTGATATCCAACTGCATACAGAGGCATTTTTGCAATGCAGTCTCAGTAATCTAACACATAAAACAACAAAAAGCTCAAATGTGATATTCACATGCATACACAAACACACACTATTATCTTAGCCTACAGCTCATAATGATCATTCACCAAAACTTTGCTTGGTTAGCGCTACCTTTCTGGCTCCTGTTGAACATAAGCCCACTTGGTAAATTAAGATTTTCTCTTGTCCATTAGCAAATGAAACTGACTGAAACTAATGTTGGATGTCATCTATTGAATGGCTTATGATAGCATCATTAGTCTTGTCTTCATCTTCTGCCTCAATTTAGAACAGGCATTTTGCCCACTTAAGAATAGTTCTGCCAGCTAGTTAATAAGATTACTCTTAATATGTAGTTTTATCAGTATTTCTACATGATTATTGTGAGCCAATATGTTCAAGGTAATTCACAATTTCATTATAAAATGATTATGAATACATCTAGATGCATGCATTTGTATCACATGCATCTGCAGGGGGCCACATTGTTGGTGTAGTGCTTAGCACTCCTGCCTTTGCGACTAGAAGCCCTGGGTTCGTGACCGGGTCGGAACAAGGGCCCTTTTTTTACATGGAGTTTGCATGTTCTCTCCCTGTGGGCATGGGTTTTCTCTGGGTTCTCCAGCTTCTTCCCCGCAGTCCAAAACTGTGCAGATTTGGGGATAAGGCCAACTGGGCACTTTAAATCCCCTGCAGGTGTGAATGTGAGAGTGGATGGTTGCATGTCTCTATGTGTGGCCCTGCACTCTTCACCCTATGTCAGCTGGGATTAGGTGCCACTGTCCGCCACAATCCTCATGTGGAGGATTAAGCACTCCAACTTCATTTATAAAGCACTTACAGCAACTATACAGTTGACCAAAGCAGTAGAAGATCAGTGAGTGTAATGTAGGGCTGGAACTATTTTGTAATCATTAAAACAGGTTCTCAGATATTTCAGCTTCTTAAATGTGAGTATTTACTGGTTTCTTTGCTTCATACAACAAAGAAACTATGCAAACTGAATCTCTAGGCTTGGGAAACACAAATCAAATTTTCTTCAACATTTTCTGACATTTTATGGACCAAATAACTCAGCTAACGATTGATTAATTGTAGCATTTTACAATAGCTTTAGCAAATAATTTACAGTACATCTTGCTCACTTGGATGAACAATCTGATTTTATTGCCCATCTTGTTTAAAAACACATTTTATAGTGCTAAATTTTCATAACTGTGATTTGGGAAGGTCCTGTTCCTGTAGATTTTACAGTCAAGTTAAAATGTTGTCTCATAGGGCCGAACAATTTAAGGAAAATATCAAACTGTGATTTTCTTACATGTTGCAATTGGTGATAAAAAATAAACTGAAATGCATTTTAAGTCAATCAAAATTAAACAATTTTACTCATATGCAATGGTGTCATCTTAAAGATATAAATCTTTCCCAAGATGTATGTATGTATTGTATTTTTAAGTTGGCATGAAACATAAAACAATTTAAAAAATACAACTAAAGAAATTTGTTGCAGTCTTTGCGATTTGCTAACTGCATTGTTTCAAATTGCAATTTACGTTTAAAAATCATGAAATCTTCAACCCTGAGCTCGCCAACATGCAGTCGTTAGTGATTTTGTTTGAAGTGCCACTAGCTTTCTTGTCTTTACCAGGAGCCAAATTTTCTCCAACGCTCTGCTCTCCAAAAAAACACAGACCTAATAATTACATCTGGCAAAAACACAGAATGAATTAGATTAATGCAAAATATCTGTTTCTCAGATGGTTGTTGGCAGGAACAAGAAGGTAGAAAAGGGTTACTGGCTGTTAGCCTAACTTAATTAAAAATTAATTAAAAACAAAGAGTGAAGCAGTTTTGCATAAAAAATAATCGTCTCTCTGCTGCTCTTTGGTGGACATGATGTGCGCAAAAGCAGCTGTGAAAGGAGATGTGGGGATAGCTGTTTGCTGAAGTCTGATAACTACCAGATAACATATAGACTGACAGCCATTTAATGGTCATGCTTATAAAACTGCAACAAAAAAGACAACATGATTTGAAAGAGTCAAAATAACCTGGAATAATTCTGTTTACATGTTTTGTGGTTGTATTGCGGTCTGCAAATTAGGGGATCCAAATTGTTGCAATCAATATGGCAAACCTCACCACCACTAAAAACCTCTCTTTCTCTCTCATTTCACCGACTTTCTTTTTCTTCCTGGGTTTTTTCAGAGAACGATGAGACAGGTGTGATGGATAGTTTGCTGGAAGCCCTACAGTCAGGAGCTGCATTCAGAGACCGCAGGAAGAGAGCGCCAAGGCCCAGAGGTGAGTCTCATATACTTTACCCACTTGTCTATGCAAACTAAGATGGATACATAGAAACCAACTAACCTCATTGTCTGGGGACACTGTGGACGGTAGAGGTGGAAGAAATCATCTCTTTTTTGCTGATGCATCACAATTCTGTCTTAAACGATTATGAAAAATCCGTAATTGAAGAACTAGTGTTTAAACTAGGCCTGTCAACGTTAACACATTCAGGTTGGTGATTAATCTAAATACTACCAAATTTTCTTTGTTGTTTGTTTTTCAATGCAAATTAATTGCATCACTAAGTTTGACCCCAGCCTCCTCCCCGTAACCAACAAGGCCTAAAGTCCTAACCATTGCAGATACTGAATGAAGAGATGTCCACTGGTGTGTATTGACTCAGTTTCCAGATGGAAACAGTTTTGTCAAAACTGAGCAAAAAAGGTTTGTCTGTATTCTAATACAGAAGTAAATTAATCTAAGCTGATGTCACATTTTAATGCACTTAAAATTATCTGCCATTCAATTGTTTTTACTCAAACACCACACAAGTAGTGTGTAGCAAACATGACTGAGTTAGAGCTATCGCCAAAATGTAAAATCCGACCTGCAAAATCTGATTAAAAGCTGACAAGTAAAAAAAAAATGTTGGCTTCTATGAAGTAACTAAAACAGTTAGGCAATGCAACATGTTTTTTTTATTATTATTATTTATTATTCCATTAAGACGCAAATGTATAATCACTTTAGAATTGTTATGGAATCATAATTCAAATGTAAGGTACGGGAGGATTCCTACCCCTAATGGACACAGTGTTCTAACTCCAGCCACATGTTCAAAAATCATGATGATCCTGGTTTCCAACATGCCAAACGGATGCATCTTTTCCTGTGTTTAATGAATTCAGTGCATTTTTTGGATTGGTGTTCCTTGTTATTTTCAGTCACATTCAAAATTGCGTTGTTGTTTGTACACATGCTTCCCAGCAGCACACTGCTGGAGAATCCACCACCTGCCAACATCACTACAAATGTTTCATGATTGAATCTCAGTGAAAGACAGTACTTGTTTTCTTTACTTTCTTTACTTTTTTAAATCCTAATTCAGAAATTGAAACAGAAAACACATGCTGTGAGTCCAAGATGGGATGTGTAAATGTACTAAATGGATTGTCCATTAAACTTTAGTGGCACTTGACAGCTGTGCCCGTGCACGGTGTTTCTTGTTCGTGAACCTCACAGCTGTTTTTTCAGCTGGTGAATGTCTCATTAACTTTCCCTCAGTACTGTATATGTTAGAATTTTTGTTGACTTCCTTCTTTCAGATAACCAGCAGATGATCAGCCCCAGCTCCTTCCGCCAGGTTCTCAGGCCTGTTAACTATGGTAAAGCAAAACAAAAAAAAGATAAATCATCAAGCATGGCCCAGCTGTGTCTTGTATTTGCTGAAATTTACTTTGAACATCTGTTGCATGCAACGCAAACTCCTCTCACCAGGGGGTCATGTGTCCTGCTTATTGTGTCTGCACTGACCTTTTCAGTCGTCCCTTTTACCTTTTTTTTTTTTTTTTTTTAAACCTTGCTGCTTGTCTTGCCTTGTGCCTTCTGAAAGTGCAAAAGGCTGTTCAAACGATTTAAGGCATTGCTTCAGGCTTTTTCTCAAAGGCAGAGGCAGAGTTGAGATTCTTTGAAAGCAGTGTGTGGGCTGGTCTGTCATCTCACTTTGATAAGACTGCTGAATTGTTCAATACCTGCTGCATTTTGAGTTCAACCCTATTGTATTCATTGGAATGCAGTTGTGCTCTTCAAATCTTTGTGAAGGAAGATAGTCCAGTGAGAAGCATTACTTTTTTTGTCTCAAATTTTCAATTTTCCTTTTTTCACTTATGCATGGATATCATGAAATCTGTACTGAAGGCCTTTTCACATCAGATTTGAAGAGTAAACGGCACTATATTAATAATTCATATGTGTATTTTGATGCACTGTCACTCTTCACACCGAGTGTGACAAAATTAGGAGAATAAATTACAAAAAGCAGAAAAAATGGCATCATGAGGGAGTCAGTGTTTAAAGGTGATTAGCTAAAGAAGAGAGAAAACAGTATCACTTCATTGCTTCAGGATGACCTTTAGGATGATCAGACAGACTGAAGATTTTAGGATGCCCCTTTTTGTTCTTGAACAGTCCCATCTGACTCAAAGCTGCAATGTTGTTTTGTGAATTTCCATCATTCATGTTCCATTACCCAGTTTGCAATGACTGGGTAATATTTGAAAAATATGATTAACAAATTGCACACACACAAAAAAACTGGCTGGTATGCAAATGTCTATAAGGCACAGTGTTACACAGTGTATATGTGAAGTTGCAACTTGCACTTGAATAGTCCTCATCTCACCGTTTCCTTGTTAGTATATTGGAGAACCTATGGTAGTCTTCTGTTATAGCATCAAAACTCAAAAATGTTTATTTTTCCATTGTGGGCTTCTGCAAAATCATGGTGGTCCAAAAGGGCAACCTTCGTCGAGCTCACCCGGCTTCTGTTATCAGTGTAAAAGGTTAATTCTGGGAACATTACTTAACAGTGTTCAGTATGTTGGCGAGCAATATGATTAAAACATAATACTCAGTCATGATATCGCAATAAAGACATTCATGATGATATTTCTAGAATTTCAAAGTAAGAATGTTTGATAAGGACTAATGTATACATCACAATAAGAACACATTTATGATGTAAAATCAATCTGTTACCATATTAAATATAATATTTATAATGTGAATTTTAAATAAACATAAATATTTACACTAAAAACACTGAACCAGCTTATATATGGTATATATTCTTTAATATTGGGTGTGATACATTTAATAATGTGAAAATTATAAATGAATGTCTTCATTGTGTGTTCCCTACTGGTGTGTAATAAAGATGGGTTAAATGCAGAGGTCAAATTCACCATCCATCCATAATTCTAATATTCTCCATCCATAATATCACCTCGCTGGCAGCTGTGCCTTAGCCACACATGCTGTGTTTACAAGGAAGCAGAGATTGTGGGCCATGTTTTCAAATTTAACATGATATTAAGTGTCGGGCCACATGTAATTGACTGGGGGGGTTGCATAAATAAATACATGCTACAAACCAGGAGAGCCAAAGCTAACACTTCATCCATATCTGTTCTAAAAGTTTAGAAAATTCACTCATTATGGTTTCAGTGATTTTGGAGTAATCCCGCTGGCACACAAACATGAACAAACCACCCTAAACGCAGGTAAAAACACAACCTGCTTGGCAGCTGTAATTAGAGATGAGCACCCTGTAGCTTGTAGCACTGAAGTTGTTCAGTGTCATTTAATATATTAATGTAAAATGGGCCTACAGTATGACTATGACTTCCTGAAGATGAAGATTGGATGGGATACTAATCATACCAAATTAAATTGTCTTCTATTATTCATAGTTGTGAACACATATTAAACTTTTAGCTCACGCTAAGATGAACAACAGCTTTTTTTCTAACTCTTGTCAAAGGTTTTCTACAATCATTACTGAGGCACTTAAAAAAATATGCCATAACTATATTATCTCTTATTGCTTGTAATTTGAATCTCAGTGGGCTGGGTGCAGGCACACATGAATAAAATTATTCCCACTCAATCCACCCACATCATTGATGGCAATGATAAAGGGCCTTGCTCTGTTGTTCTGCTACGACTTATCTGAAATTAGATTGGAAAGCGGTGAGGAGGAGGGAGAGATAGAGGGTGGGAGGAAAGAGACAGATAGAGGTGGCCGAAACATTAGAAATGGAAAGAAATGGTGTGCGAATGAATGATAGAGCCAGTTGGGAATGGTGAAAATAAGGAATAACGTGGAAGACAAATAAAATCAGACTTTAGGGCTGTTTGCTTGTGTTTGCATCACTGTGTGTTTGTGTTAGGGATGGGACAATATACTGTATGATTCTATGACATAAAAAAACACTTTTTTTTCCATTAACAGTAAAGTCATGAATGAAGAGATTTAATATTTCACACAAATGAACTTATAAATGCTGTTTAAGATTTATTTTGAAGTACCTGAAAACTGTGATAAAACCTGGACATGGTAGTTCATTATGATCTTTTTATTTAAGATTCTTTTTTTTTTCTTTTTTTAAAAAAAACCTTACTAAAAGTTATTGTATTTATCCTTATTAGTCTGTTTTTGTAATGTTTTTGGTAACAAAAGCCCTGTTTTTTTTGGAATGTTATTAACATTTATGTAACATTACAACATAGTGATGGGTGGTATACCGGTTCTTAATAACACCAATATTTATTTTTTTAATGATATGAATTTTTCACATACTGCAAGACCAGTGTATGAAAAACAAGACATGGCGCAGCAAAACACTGTTCGACAGGGGGACCCTTGTCGCTGCTGCGCCACACATGCGAAAGGCTTAGCTGAAGAAGTAGCTGGTAGTAACTGCAACAATGAGCACTTTACTCCATCAGCTTAGCAGAAAACACGTGTTTCAGTACCAATAATGCATGGAGTTATGCACACACTCACCCAGTTGCACCGCTCTCTCTCTCTCTCGCTCGACCACAGGAGACACGCGTGTAGACACACACTTTCAATTGCACTGCTCCCTCTCTCCCACTCCTTCAATGCAGACACACACTCAAGTGCGCCTCTGTCACTGGAGTATTTATGCTCACGGATTAAAAAATATAGTTGTATACCATCAATCTTTTAAAATTTTTAACAATTTTGGTCACATGACTCCTGTTTTTTCTGTAACTGTTGTCCATTTGTTCCTTCTGTGGCCATAATCATACAGAAAATATGCAGGAAAAACAGATTAAAGTGTAACTAAACCAAATTTCAGGTGGAAAAAAAGGCAACATTTTGTCACATTTCAGTACCAGACCACACCCCTGGGTTTGTGACCCGGTTGGAACAAGGGCTTTTCTGCAAATAGTTTGCATGTTCTTCCTGTGTGTGCGTGGGTTTTCTCCAAGTTTCCCCCCACGGTCCAAAAACATGCAGATTTGGGCATTAGGCAAATTGGACACTCTAAATTGACCATAGTTGTGAATGTGTGAGTGGATGATTGTCTTTTTCTATGTGACTCTGTGATAGTCAAAAGAAGCTACTCTGTGTTAAAAAAGCTGCTGGTCAGTGTTGTACAGGTGCAAAGGTCCTAAAAGCTTTCTGGCCCAGCTGTCCCTCTACTGGCAGCTTTGGACATTGGCCTTGTTGGCTAATAACACTCAGGGCTTTAGCCTGTCACTGCAGGCATCATACTGACTGCCAGCCTCCCAGAGCAAACACAGCTAATTACTTTTCTCAGCCCATGCAGCACCAGCTCAGCCCTCTCAGTGCCCATTCATCTTAATTTCCCCCCTCTCTGCCATCTGCCTTCTAAATAACACTCCTCATTTCCCTACCATTCCATATCCCTGCTGTCTTCTCTTGTACTCTCATGGTCTGACAATGGCCCTCCCCTAACATAATTGCCTTATATTGGTGTGGAGTCTCTTCGCCTCTCCTGTCTCACATCTTCTCTCCCATTTTCCTACCCCTCTTTTTCCCCTCATGAGAAGACTCAGGCCTTAATTACCCAGGGTTTAATCACCAGAGTCAGTGAATTCCACAGGATGGTCTCAGTTTAGTTTAGAGGTGATACCGTTTAGTTAGCAACACAAGTACTTCGACAGCTATGTTCTTTTGTGTCACCTCCTCCTTTTCTCACAGATTTAAATACCCTTTAATAATTGATCTCGGGGGTGTTAATTCACTTCAGTGGAGCAGCAAAAAGAATTAGAAAAGAGAAACATCTGCACCTGAAGATACTGTAATTAGTGTAGAAGGGGACATGTTTGAATGGCCAATCTGAACACCCGTGGTTCCATTAAGTTTTGCACTGAAGTGCACGAGTCTGTTGTCTGCTGAAACAAATCAGATGACTGATGGATGAGCTCCTCATCTCAAGACTTTGATGTAACCGTGGAGTACTTTGATTATGGTTAAAGTGCTCGGTTGTCATGATGAAGTGTGAATGCCTTGTGATAGAAAACAGGATTAAAAAGATAGCTCACACTCTGTTCCTTGGTTTGCAGCACATCATTGCTTTTGTTTCACCATCTCCTCCTTCCATACTCTCCTTCCTTTGTACTGTTTGGTTTGAGTTAGACCTCAGTTTCCAGCTTTTTTCAGCTCTTTTTCTGTCTCTCATCTTCTTTCCTCCCCTGCCCCTAAGTTTTCTCAGCACAGTTTAACCAGCAACTAAGGGGTTTCACATGGTCTGCAGTCTCCTTCAGCACACATACACATAAAGTGCAGAGACACACCCACAGACTTCTGGGGATGAAGGTAAGCAGGCTTTGTGGGGGCTGTGGTCTGGGTTAGGATAAGCCTGAGGGGCTCTGGGGCTCTGGGGCTCCTCGACACTCTAAATTGGATTGGGCTCCACAGAATGATAGATCGATGGTGGTTAGCCACACAGGTGTAAGAGACTTATTGAATCTATAAAGCGGCCATAGCTTTTTAACTGTGTCCTTCTGAAAACATCTCTCCAGGCAGTGTCTTGTCATTTCAGATTTTTCTCTTTTTATTTTTTTGCAAGGCCTCATCAAAACCCTGCTGGCGTGTGCACGTACATGTTCTGGGCAGTCACATAACTACTTTTTCTCTTAACCATTATGTCTGACAGAGAGCATGAGCCTCTAAGTGTAAGACAGCACAAGCCAGAGGCCCATTAAGATTGTATGTGTGTGCTCTACTGCTTCGTTCAGAAATGATCCATTACAGGGAAGGTGGAGGGAGGAACAAATCTATGAAGGAGAAAATCCCAGTGTCACTCGGCCCAACAATTATCACATGTGATATACTTTAGTTTTGAGCAAGAGCTTGAAATAAATGCAAAGGTCACTTAGCAGAGTTGGTGGTCGGTGCTCCAGTTTTAAAAATAATCTGTTTCTGTATATAATGTTAGATACTTGATTAATGCAAGCTCCTTTTCATTTCAGTCTTCAAACAACTTGGGCATAGGTTGGAATGATACTAGAAGATGAGTAATAGATTTATTTTGAGACTCAGTCTATGTGTTTCAGAGGTTGTGGAGAATCATTCAAATCAGAAAATGAAAATAAAAAGAGGTTAGTTTGCTTCTTCTGATTTGTGTGTTTTGTTGTATTTGCTCATGTGGAAGACACTAGTAGTGAGAGCCGGTCAGTGCAGCTTCCTGAGGCTGGGAGACTCTTGCTGTTAGATACTTGCCTTCTTTGATTGGACCTCTTACAGACTGTGATATGTGGATTCCACTGCAGGCTACTATATCCTGTAGATTGTGTGTGTGTATGTTTTTTCATTCCCCTTCCACACATCTGTCTTTTCATATCAATGTCAGCTATAGTGAGAAGCTTCCTTATCCTCCCAGAGTTCCAGTCTTTACTTTTTGACTTTGTTTTGTCTCCGCTATCTCCTAGCCTGGCATTGCTGCATTCCTGTAGACATGACATAAGCATAAAAACAAGGGTTTATTAAATTATTTCAGTGAGCTGAAAACAAAGAGGAGCACAGATAACTCTCCTACCTAGATCCATTTGAATTGATGTGACACATCATTGTTCTAAAGGTGTACCTGTGGAAGTTGTTGATTTATCTGCTTTTGATTGCAATGCATCATCCACACATCACACACAGCCTTTGTTCTTTTCATTAAAGTGACAGATTATGGCATTCACTCCTGAACACAATGTTCCCTCTCCTTTTTTTTTTTTTATTACACATTTATGCGTACATTCATCGAAATCATTAGCTAAATATACTGTGTTCTAGTAAATGTGCTGGCACAAGGTCACAGGTCACACCCAGGGTAGGGCAGTTATTCGTGTCTAGGACTTGGACAGGTGTACCACTCTCTGTATTCATGTCTACAATCATCTGGTCACAGTGTCTCTCTCATCACTGCACTTAAGTGGTGGTTTGGATGTTGAACTGCTCTTGTAGACAAAAGGCATATCCAGATGGGAAAGTGCGCCTTGACCTGTCTTTGTCTGTCTGATGTGCAGCAATTGGTGTGTGTGTGCACGCACACCTGCATGTTTTAGCCTGTGCACGTAAGCATTGAACAGATGGAGCAAGAGGGCACCTTAGCTAAGTAGCTAGTGTAATTTGGTCCAGGTTGTGCAGACTTGTGGAATAGTAATTGAAAGCAGTGAGGACAACAATTTCTTTCTAAACTTTTATTGGGGTTTAGCAGCAAAGACTGCTCTCTTCCTAAAATTCCCCCCTGAATGCTTATGAAGTTGCACTTAGTCACATATGAATGCTGCCTGTTGTAATAAAGTTGTAATTCTGGTAGTCACATAGCAAATATACTTCAGTAGTTGGTAATTAATTGGCCTGGACGGATTCTGCTTGTCTGATGCTTCGACCACAGACTTTCATGTGGAAGCTCTTCTGCCTTACTTTTAAGCCTCAAATTAGTTTCTAGAGTCTGGTCTGGGGCAAACGAATGTGTTTGCAAAGAGAATATTCCCACACACAAACATGATTTATCGTTTGTCTTAATTTAAGTCATGTAAGGTTTAGGGATGGCACATACCACTTTTTCATATCCAGTACGATATCCCTCTGATACAGTCATTTTAGACCTTTTAAACTATGAAGCTGTTGACAACACATTTGTGCAGCTATTTCAAGCTATTTCAATGACATAATTTTCCAAATGTGTAACAAATATTCTTCTACCAAAAAGAAATAAACAGCCCACAACATGCTACAGCTAAAAAGCTGTTACTGATTTTTATTGAGATTTTTAGTCTGTGCTGACCAGTATCAGATCGATAACGATACTAAGTATTGTACCAGCTCATCCAAATATTGCATGCAGTATTTAATTTGTCACTGCTGTTCATTTGTTTTGTTGCATTAAAGATGAGGACATACTGAGTGAAAATAGCTTTTAATGGCTTAATGGCGCTGTTGCGATGCTGTCATCTGTTCTGAATATTTATGGACCTTTTTCAATTAAAATTAAGGTTGAATTTTGATGCGTGTGCATATTGAGTTGTGTTTAATGGTGACTTTCTAAGCTTAAGCTTAGAGGACAAGCTTAAAGCCCCTTATTCATAAAGGTTTAAGCTTTATAATCCATGCCCCGTCCAAAATGCTAGCAGGTGAGGAAGTGAAATGTTGTCTCCTATATTCACTTGACTGGATGGAGAGGTCAGTGTAATGGATGAGAGTAGACTGGACATGCACACACACACTGATGTACGCACAATTCTCACCTTTACCTATTAACTCATGAATACAAAAGAGATGATAAAGTGAAAAACTCTGCACTCTGCTCCATTTCGAGCTGCTGTACATCTCACGCATTTCCTAAGCCGATCACTCTCCTCAGATATCCACTTTTAGCTGGATTATAAAGAAGCTGGACTGTAATAAAGGCTGTGGATCGTGTAATAAGAAATGGTGTTCAGCATGTCGAGCCAAGGACCCTAATCAGACCATTCTCACTGGCCCAGGCCCTAAAACCAAGTGAATCTGTCAACGTTGCGGTTCATCCCGCATCAAAAATCGACACTGGCTTTTCTTTTAACATACGTACTTCTCGTTTACTGCTTGCCTCGATGCACATCTCGTGTGCAGGGAGCAGAGGCAGAATTGCAAAGGGGAAAAAAGTTTGAAGAGTCATCCAGAATTTTTTTAAAAATGTGTATCTCAAAGGATCTCGGATATTTCAGATCCTCCTATAGCTCTGGTTCTTCCTTTGTCAGTCCCTTTTATACTAATGAGCCTATTAATGTACATTTATTGAGACTCAGCTCTTACATTGGACTCTAGTTACAAATGCAGTGAGAAATTAAGTCATTTTCACCCTAGATTTTGTGCTAATTAAATTTTACAGCAGCCTTATCGCCCAGCCACACACATTCCTAGTCCTCCCACATTTACCAACACTAGCATCCATATCACATAGCCGTCAGGGAGAGAAAGAGCAAGGGAGATGATTATATGAACATTTGTTGTTATGGGAGGGAAATAAGTGCTATCTCCCATTTATATCTATGCCCTACAAAGGGAGGTACTTGAGTTTTGTCTCTGTGGTAATACCTTTGGCACAACAAAAATCCCCACCCCAACCCGTATTCATGTCTCATATCTGTTTCCATCTTGTCAAACATGTAGGTAATTCTGTCATTTGTTTATCTTCTCAGCAGAAAGATCTAAAATGTGGGACTGGTATCAATGTGGGCCAAGGCAGAAAGAGCCACATCTCATGTGTGCATGTGTTGCTATGGTTGACATCAAGCTGTCCTCACCCTGAGATAAAAAGGGCAATTTAGGTAGGAGTGATGAAGGGTGATAATGCATGATTTTAAAATCCCACTCATCCTCCAGCAATAAGCAATCTGTAGACAAACAATCCCCAGCCTACTCTCTTTCTCTGGTACTCATACAGAAATAAGGACACTGATGCTCCTGTTGTGGACAATTCCCAGAACCACTTTAGTCTGTAGTGATCTGAAATGATCCCATTCTCCCAAACTGCCTCATCTAAAAATGTGGCAGAGGGATGAGGGACTCAGTCCACCTGCTATGCGTCTCCACACAGATCCAGAAGCTCTACATGCAGCAACAAGAGTTTCCATGCCGACTGAGCTTTAAGTCCAGCCCTTAGGCAGCAGGATCTGTGTGATGCTAGACTCCCCTTGGAGAGTGGGATTCGGTCTAAGCTGATCAGCTGTTATACCTCCCCTTCATGCACATACACACATTTGATTGTAAATAGCCACTTGCATTCCCTTCAGCCTTTTACGTGCTCTTCCCCTTATAGAGGCTAAGCCTTGAGGCATAGGGCCATGTACTGTAAGTGTCTCTGCCCTCTGGCAAAAGAGCTTCTCCTATCTGGAGTTAGCTTTGATTAGCATCCTCAAGGGTGCAAATTAGCAAGCAATCTCAAGTGATCCTTCATAGTAGCACTCATGCTGAGTCTTTCTGCAGTTCTTTGACAAGCATGTGATTTTCAATGCCATTGAGAAAATGGCAGTTTGACCTCATCTTTTTCATTAGTATACTCTCCTCATGGATGTGTCTAGGGCAAGTCAAATCATCTGTATTATTAGCATCATATTAGGTCATGACTAGAGCTTCAGTCACAGGTCAACATAATCGACAACATTGATTATAAACAGTCAACATGGATTTTTATTATCAACACTTTGTATTGTGTAACCATATGAGTGTTCATTTGTAATAACTATAAAGAGGACCGGTGCAGTGTTGTGATGTAACGGCATACCTGCTGCAATAAGTGCAAATTCTACAAAGCTGTTTATGCATTTGTTTTGTATGTGCTTGTGAATATGTTGCATTAGTCTAGTGTGTATGAGTATGATTGCCCCAGTAAATGCATTAATATGTGGAGAGGTAGCTTGTGCTTATCCTTTGACATAGACTGTTTTTTTTAATTATTATTTTTTTGATGAAAATTTCTGAAGCAGTTGCTTTCTCAATAATAACCATACTTGACATTTCCCTCTCCCCCAGCCTATTGAGACTACCAAATGCTTTCCATTCCAGTTGAACCCATTAAGGCACTCCTTTCTCTACTGCGTCCACTGGCTTGTCCTTTGGCAGGGCTCCTCTGAATGTCAAAACTCACTATTTAGCATTACAATAAAGTAGATACAGGGCTAAGGAGAGGCAAAGGAAATGGCTGCTGACTGGCAAAGGGCATGAACAAATAGATTATTTAAAAAGCCTGCCATTGGTCACTCTCTGCTTTTATAGTCAGACTTAAGTTCTCTCCTGCATTTCTGGCCGTGAGACATCAGGTTGCTTTACTGCGTCTCCATTAATTGTTAGAGCGTTGACTTTACATCAACAATTGAGAGGACAAGTTAGAAATGAAATGCAATGCAGGGAAACAATTTATCCATTTAAAGCAGCATAGAGGCATTCACTTTCTCTTCAGCTCAAAAACATAGTGGATATACAGTATGTATTCCAAAATCAGTTTTTTTTTTTCTGGAGGTCTCGTCTTCATATTTCATGATCTCTTGTACCATGCTGCTAGCTTGGCTGTTTGATAGCTGACCCAGGGGTTGTAAAGTGGTCTCAACATAAATTCTGAATTGATTTTGTTTGAGCATGTGTGACATTTTTATACTGTTGCTGTTAAAACAAGATTTTCTTTCCCTTATCCTCTCTATCCCTGGTTTGACATGAGACTTTGACGATGACCTGTCTTCTGCTGCATGCTCTCTGGTTCCATATTAGACCCATCTCCTTTAAGCCAGCTGTCATAATTTACCACCAAGATGGTGTTGGTTTCTTTCCCTTGATGGAGCCCATTTGAGTGTAACCTTTGGGATTCAATCCTGGTCATCTGTGGATATGCCCTACCAATAAAATATGATATTGTTTTATCTCTATCCCCATAATGTTGCACTTGTCCATTTTGTTAAGGCAATCCAAGCCTCAAAACAAAACTGAATTTGCATCGCTGGACCTTAATTCTTGTTCCTTCCCAAGCCTTGCCCTTTTGTGTTGCATCGTCTTTGCTGATATGAATTGTTATGGAACCTAAAATAACTCTAAATTAATCGATATTGAATTGCATTGCATCTGGACTTTGTGAATCAGAATCTAATCAAGTCAGGGGGGGGGGGGTAGGGTGCACTGTATGAGCTAAGCAGTCATTTCAGGGTCACTCTTCAAATGGATAGTCATTTTCCCTAATTAACTTAATCCAAGAAAGCTACTATAAAACTAATATTACCATCATAATGTATCACCAGTATTCCCATTAGGGCTGGGTGATATGGCCTATAACCATTATCGCAATATTTTTCATATGTATAGCGATACACAATATATATATTTTAAAATCTCCTCTACATCACTGTATAAATGTTAAATTGACATCTTGGATGCATAATACTGACCTTCTTTTCAATATTTGCATGCAAAAATGGGAAAATCCCAATCAAATTAAATAGAACAAACTAATTATTTTGAACCAGGCAGCTTAACCCATACACTTAATTAAAAAAATTAAAATAAATATTTACATGGTAGGCCTTCCTAATGTGACGTAGCCCTCAATACCATAATCAAACAAACGTAACTTATAAACAGAGCAAATAAATGAACAATTAATCTTTGATTGTATTTTCAGCAACAGCTCATTTTCAGAACAGTAAAAAACAAAAATGAGTACAGTGGTAGAAGTCCAGACTTTGTCTGTGAAAAACAGCTCTGAACAAACGCTGTCACATCACAGCAGCAGCGGCAGCCTGTGTGTGTATGAAAGCCTTCACTAGTTGCAGACAGACCGTGATGCGATGTTTTTCCCCTCGTCCTCATGATTTATTTGTTTCCTCGCACTTTATGTGGATGGGAGGGAGCATCACATCCGGTGTGTCATTCTAAAGTCCTTTCAAACATATCAACGATACATGTTTTCACATCAGAGTCTCCGAAACTCACTTTTTTGAAAAAGAATCACTAGAGGGTCTGGATTTTTGCTAAATATAGCGTCAAAGTCGCTAAGTTGGCAACACTGCACGTCTGAGAGTTTTCCTGTTGGGTGGGGGAGTGAGCAATGTGAGGAGCATGAGAGAAATGTGAGACTCGAACAAGAACCACATGTAGACAGCTCAATAATGATGTTCATGGTTGTACCTGATGATCGCCATATTAATATTTATTATCCTGGTTTGTGTGAAACTAACAATGAGGTGTCATAGATATGGCTGTGAATCAGCCGCTACATTATTCACAAATGCCACAGTCCATATTGTGATTTGGGTCACGATAGATTGCCATCTTTGAAAAGTGGGTCCTCACATAGAACATTTTGGGAAACACTGATCCTCACATGACAGTAATGGCATATATGACCTCTGTCTCTGGGGGATAGGTGTCAGTGTCAAGGAGATCCTCTCCTGTGGAGTTACCAACATCATCTGGCCCAAGTGCTGTACCCAACCTACAGTCTGTTCACAAACTGCCAAGAGTGTCTTCAAAAAGACCCTTGACTTTCCCTAGCACTCATGTGCACCTGTCCTTTATCATGTAGGCTTCTGCTTTGCTGTTGGAGCTTTTCTATGCTTTCTATTTACTATTGTATACAACTAAATCCAAAAGAAAATCATGGCAGAATAATCTTACAATCTATGTCAGTGAAACAAATAACCTGGACTTGCTTCAGGTTTCTCCCTATTTTAATTTTAAGGTTTCTGTAACAGAAATTAATTTTCACTCGGTTAGTAATGCAGTAAAAACAGAATATAAATCATAATTTGTGGGTTTATAAATAAATCTCTCTAAAAGATAAATAACTGATGGCTGTAAATCTTTCTGCAAGCTTTGATGATTGTTTCGGTTTTCAGGCCATAGCATGTGTGACTAGACGAAATTTGTGTTCAAACCTGATTATCAGTCTAAACAGGTAGATAATTAGCCTGGCTACTTTCAGTAGTAACTGCAGTGTCAGACAAAGAGAGGAGAAACCCTCGATGTGTTTCACTGATTATACTGGCTGTAGTTGTACACATCCGGTCATTGCTTGGCTATATTTTTGCAGGGATGTTGGCATATAGCTCTCTGTTTTAGCTTTACGGTTTACCTCATTACTCTTAATTTTAGTTCTGTTTGTAATACGATCAGACGTTTTTTACACACACACAAAGATGCCAGGACAATGATTTCATTTTCTTAATAAAACATAACTAATATCAAGACAACATGAATGTGTCGCTATATTATGAGAGGTGGTGGCAACACCACACTAGTCACGCGCCTCTAAAGCTTAATGCTAAAGAGCATAACGAGTTTGTGAAAAAAACAAGAGACAAGCACAACATAGCAGCTGACTTTAGCAGATGCACTGCAATGATGGGAAAAATTCTAGCTGACATTGTGTAAGCAACACTAGTGTTGAAAGTGAGAGACTGTTCATCACATTCTTCAACGTTATGGATGAGAATGTCATGTCAGAAAGAGAGAGTGAGAGAGCAGAAATGCTTGTTTTCATGAGAATTAACCTGCCACTGATGCTTCAGTGAACATTCTGGATAACAGCAGGTCATAATAAACAGTTTGATTACTGTTTGTTGTGTGTGTTTGACTTAGTTATAGTTCTATTTTTTAATGGATTTTTATTTCCTGGTTGGACTAAACATTTATAAGAAAAAAAAAAAAAAACTTAGATTTTTGTTTGTGTATGTTGTGGAAAAAAATTGCATTGAGATGTGGATGAAAATAAAGGTTGGATGCAAAAAAGTAAAATGTTAAAGTAGTTTAATCTTTGCAAAGAGAGAGCCACACAGATGAACAGCACTCAGAGGCAGATCACGATGGCTCCGAGGTACACAGAAAGTTACAAAGTCTTTATAGCTGGCAGAGCAGCTTATCAATCAGTTGATCAGCACACAGGCTTGCAAAGTATCATATTTATGAAGCACTTCTTTGTGTGAGAGTAAGGGAGAAAGGGAGAATGGGAATTAAGGAGTCGGGGTCACAGAATAAATTGTGCCTGTAGAGCAGGAGGAAAAATAGATTCAACAAAGTAAGTGCATAGGAATCAGGAGGTCAACAGAACCATAGACCTTAAACATCAAATAGAAGTTTGGTAAATCATGGGTTCACTAGAAGAATGCTCTAAATTGTGAGTAGAAATGTTGGAATAAGCAAAAGGACCAATTAGTTAATTAGTTAGGCTTTTTATTAAGTTTCAGCTGCTAAATTTCATATTGGATTTTATATTCCTGTTTGCACAACATTTTTACAAATAATTTAGATTTTTGTTTATTTTGTGTGTTTGACTTAATCTGTTTATTTAGTATCAGTTTCACCTGCTAAATATTATATTATTGTAATTTGTTTTATTTCCTGTTTGCACAACATGTTTACAAATAAGTTCCTTTCTGTTTTTTTTTTTTTTTTAATGCTATTCCAAGTTCCTGGTGCACAATTATTTATTTTATTAAATAATGATTCAGCTAATTTATACTGTTATCTATGTGTTTGTTACATTTTGTTTTATAAAGTTAATAAAGTAATGTTAAGACCAACCTGATGCCTTCCATATGGTAAGGCATACAGTTTATTAATTCAACAATGGTATCAGATCAGTATCTGGTATTAGGATCGGGACTGAAAAAGTCGGATTGGTGCATCCCTATTTGTAGTCATTTTCTTCAACAGAACTTCTTAATTCCTTTTGTATTTCCATTTGCCTTTGATTGAAGTTGAAGAGATAGTATATGCCATTTAATACTTGCACTCTATCTCTAACTTTTTATAGTGATCAATTTGATGATGAGATATTTCATTTAATTTGAAGTTTGCAGTTGCACTTCTTTTATTAAGGGTATCGTCCTGTTTGTTTAAAAGAAGGATTAAAGCACAGGCAGCTCTTTCATGAACTCAGAGGAAATAAACCTGGCTTCTCTACTTAGACTTGACTGCACACACTTAAAGTAGCCTTTGGATAACATCTGTTCTTATTGCTCTTCTATTTCTACATAGACATAGACAAAGTGGCAACACTGGCCAGCCTGCATGCGCTCAGAAGTGTGAGAGGGTTAATGAACAAGGCTTATCCACCCAGGAAGGTCTGAGAGACTGGCTGGCTTGCCTGTAAACCATCCATCAGCCTCTCCAGAGAGCTGAGCCTGAGCTCTGACAATAGACAGTGCATGGGTTTTAGCAGTGGGACATGATTTATCAAGGAGGTGACTGATTATGTGATGCGACAGTACATGAGAGAGACAGACAGACGCAGAAGATGATCCCTCATTGTTTCATGAAACATGCAGAGAAAAGTCCACGTGTGCCTGTGAAAAATAGCCACATTTAGAAACGTACAAAGAATTGTTGGTGTGTCAGTCTGAACAGTGAATGCACTGTCAAGGGTTCAACTTCAAAGTCAGTATAAACATAAAACAGTCCATGAGAAATAAAGCTATTTTTGATGAATTGATGTAATTTTCTAACTAATTACTATGATCGTTGGCCTTCCAGTTTGTCATTCTGCTTTGGGACATAAAAAAAAAAAAAAAAATTTTCTTGGATAATATTCTGTCTCAGGTGTTAGAGGGGAGTAAATGATGAGTACCAAAATAGATCCGAGCAAAAAGAAAACTCTCTGATCTTCTCCTGGCAGTGCGGTGGAATCAAATAATGAAACATTTAATGTTAAACCATTGTGCGTTTCATGTGCAAATTCAGCTTCACACACTGACAGTTCACAATGGCTCTGACTAGTTTGGATCCCATGATGTCAGATAAGATGTAAGTCATTACCTTCTGTTTTGTTCCAGTTCTTGTGACTGAAAGATTCGTACTTCCATGATGAAAGGGGGTAAAGGAGTTGACATCCATTTTAGCGGGCTTAAATGGTTTACTTTGAATAGCCAAACATAGATAAATAAACATCACTAAACAGTACATCAGAGGAACTTGCCGAGCCATTAACAACTTGCACTGCCTTATCAAGATTTAAGAAGAACATTCTTCCCTATAGACTCTATTAGGTTGGAAGGGGACCATTAGCTGTGTTTCCACCAGGGGGTACAGTGTAAGGTACGGTTTACAGTTAATTCTGATCAGAAATACAAGAACATGACACAGTAAAAACTACAGACAAGGATTACGGCCACATGGATTTTTTGGAAACATTAATAAATAAACCAAAATTCTTAAAGTCTGAATCCTGACTTTAATCTCAGAATTCTGTGATTAAAGTCAGGAAAGTCTACTCTTGGGGGCTGTCCACATGGAAAAGGGTGTAGGTGAATATGCATACTTTTTTTGGTGTTCCATCCATAAAGAAACAGCATTTTGGGGACCTGAATTTGTATTTTTTTGAAAAAGCCACCCAGAGTGGGAAAATCTTAAAACACAAGCCTTGCACTTGAAAAGTAACTAAAGTCAGCCTGAAAAGATGTTACATATCACTACTCCTGGCTTTAGTGATTTCACGTGGTGTGGAAGAAGAAAAATTATAAAATAAAGAGGTAGAAACACATTTTTTTTTAATGACCAATACAGATCAGTGATTATTCCACACAGTCAGCTGTACTACACATCCACAGCTCATTATTGTCTGTGACTCTGTGTTGTATGTGCACCTCTCTCTCTCTCTCTCTCTCTCTCTCTCTCTCTCTCTCTCTCTCTCTCTCTCTCTCTCTCTCTCTCTGTGCCTGTGTGACTCACCTGCAGAAAATACAGCTAGATGAAGCTCACTCATGCAGCACCACTTTTATTTTCTTTATTTATTCCCCTTTCATTCTGTCTCCGTTTCTGTTCTTATGTCCGGTGTATATTATAACGTCTTCTTCTCTGTTATTGCTGTAGCATTACAGTGCAACCTGGAATATGTACTACAGTGTTTTGAGTCATTTTGGGGGGGTTTCGTGTGGATGGAGATATTTCCTGATATGATGCCATGGTCACTGGAAGCTTTTTTAAAACGGTAAAGAAAAAGATGACATTTTGTGTCATTTTCGTATAATTTTCGTGTCATTTTTTTGTGTCATTTCCGTGTTAATGTGGCTTCCTAATTTGCTGTCTTTTTTATTCTCTTGATTTTCTAAAAAAAAATTCTTAAGTAGTCCTACCCCTCTTCTGTTATAAAACACTGTGTGCAAATGTTATTGTAAAAAGCAAAACACAAACTGCTTCGAATCCTCTCTTTGTCATAATATATGGCATACACTATTTAAACATGGAGCAATTATATTTTTCTCATTCCTTTCCTGATATTGCCCAGAATTTGACCCTTCTCTGTCAACCAAACCTGTGCTAGGTACCCCAGAAAAAGTGGAACAGTGCAGATCATTTATTTTGGTACCCTTTACAACTTTACAACTTCATTAACTTCAGAATGAAGTTATATCACTTTGTGGAAACAGGGCTATAATGAACAGTCATTTTCAGCTCCAGCTACAAATCTTCAAATGACTCAAGGTCAAGACATTGGGCTGTCACTCCAGACACTAACAGCTGTCCCTAAGCAAGGCCTGGCTTTTTCTCTGCTGATTCAAGTCCTCACTATTTTTTCCACCCTGACCAGTTTCCCTGTTACCACAATTAAAAAAAACAAACAAACAAAAACTTAAATCATTACTTTGGTCTGACAATTTACCAAGAAGTCTGGAAGAGAGGGCTGGTAGATTGAATTTTTGAATTGAAAATGTATGTAACACTGTAACATTTGTCTAATTACACTTTAATTTGATTATTTTCTAGCTTCAATAATCTTAAGTACACAAATTAACAGTTTTTGTTATTATTCTGTTATTCCACCAGTTTTTTTTATGATACTCTTTTTTCGTCTTTATCTTGCCTCTTAAATCTCTAAGTTCACCTTATTTATTTATTTATTTATTTATTTATTTTTTTTTTTAAATTTTAACAGCTGCAAAAATATTAGAGGTATCTAAAATCGCACCAAATAGAAGTCAATCAGTTTTTGATTAAATTTTAGGGCAGGTGGAACAAGACAGAAAGTGAAAAGGAGAAAGGATAGAGACACTGAGCTCAAAGTAAAAACAAATGGAGTAAACAACGTTAAGAGACAGGTGTCTATTTCTCTTTTTTTGTCACTCTTCCCCTCCTCTCCCTGGCTTTCTCTGTCTCTCCTCCAACTGATGAAATTGCCAATGATTTATAACAAATGTCAGTGGCAGGCGCAGCAGACTGCTGTTTTGTCCCTGTCAGAGCCAAGTAGAGCCTGAGGTAGGCAGCTTTGCTTATCAATCAACGCCTCACTCCTCTCTTCCACCTCCATTTATAAGTACAAAGCTTACTGGATCACCAGCTTTCAAAACCCAGGGCCAACACGGTTGTCATGGAGATGGTACCATATGGTAGCACAAAAGCTGAAGCACGCAGGAAGTCTCACAAAAACCAGGTATCACACTGTCGATAGCAGCTTTCTGTTTCACGTACAGGCTGTCTTGTCAGAACAGTGCCTTGATATTGCCTATCAAGATACTCAAGATACTGCATCCATATCCAAAACCTCTGCTTAATCATAGATAGGCATGAGCCAACATGATACTATGTCAAGAAAAAACAAAAAGTAAAATTCAGTTCAAAGACTGAAAATCACATAAATGCTTCACTAAGCACAGGTCTATGTAAATAAAGAACAGCAACAACATTTTAAGACCTGTTTGTTCTTTGTAAGAGCACAATATTTGTTGCATACTTGAAGCTTTATGTTTTTGAAATGGCTGGTTATGTTTACGTAGTAAATATACCACTAAATGGCAGACCGGAATTTGACATTTAGTGACCCCAAGTGTAGCTGCACTCCCACATATAATGCCAGGCATGTTAACATACCCCATCAACTTAACAGATGGCTCAGAGGATGCCACGGGCTCTTGATAATGGTTGCCATTATGTCTAGGTTGTAAATGCAGCAGTGCAACTACATTGTTAACAATGTAGTAGTTTAGAGTTGTAAAACAACTGTATCAGTATTGATACACCTGAATATAATATTGATACTCAGGCCCTATCCTCATGGAAAAGGAACAAGATCATCCACACGAAATCCCCCAAAATGACTGTGAATGCTGCAGTACATGTGCCAGGCCTGTATGTGGTGCGCTAGTGGTGCTACATCAAAACCGGAGAAGAAGTTGAGCATGTGCGCGATGTACAAAAACAAAAATAAAAAATAAATAAAACAAATGAGTGTACATTGTAAAATATGCTGCCACAGAAACATAGAAAAAGTTTTTAAAAAATGTAGAAAACCAGGGCACCCAAGGAAAGAAAATAAAAGTCGTCAGAGAGCGAAGAGACCAAACAATCTCCAAACACAGGAAAATGAAGACGATGCAAGCACCAGAGAGTGTTGGGATATAACATCGTTTTCCCAAAGTAGCATATTGGTTGTCTACATGGAAACACAAGGGTGGGGTTTTGAGATTTTCCCATGCTGGGATCTGTTTTCCAAAAATAAGGTTTTAGGGCTCCCAGAATTTCCTTGAGGATAAAACATAGATATGATAAAAAGAAAAAAAAAAGCATTCATTTTCCTGTTCACAACCTCTCAAGGTTGTGATACTGGTAGCAAACATGAAAAGGAGGTATTGAACCATCCCGAATCACTGACCGCATCTACTGAAGTCTATTTGTGCAAAACTAATGACAAAAGCAAGATGTCAAATAGACTGAGCACCTCTAAATATCAAATTCACAGAAAAATACATTTTACAGGTGGCCTATTTTCCCACTCGTATAGCATTTGTTTCCCTTTGTACACTTCCTACTACGGCTGTGGATTCACAGTAACTGAGCTGCCTTGATTATTTGGAGATTTGCAAGGATGCAACATGCCTAATTATCTGTCATTTACAAACCCTTGACATGGCATTTACAGACAACAATTTACTTGTTTTTCCCCTTCCTTAATAATTCACACTCCATTGTTGGTTTATGATGAGCTCTTGCTGCTTAATTACAGTTGTATTTGAAAGGGCTTTGCCTCACGATCACTAATTTGTTAGGGTGTTTTGTCAGAGAGAAAAGAGTAAGGGCAGGGTTGGTGTCATTTTTCTTCGAGCCACCAAAGTGATGCTCACTCAGGGGTAAACAGCAGCAAGTTACCTGAACCATGAAAGGCTGTCAACTGCATTTTGAGAAAGAAAAACAAATGATTCATTTTCTTGTGTGCTGAGAAGTTTAGGTAAGGCTTAAAGGAGAATTCGTTTTTTTTAAATGTGGGTGTCTATGTGAATGGTACTTACAAAAAATTTCATAATTGGTCCTGTAGATTGTACTGCAGTGTAGTCTCTATGGGGCAATCTTGCAAGAGTTATTTCCAAGTTATTGCCATAAAAAAGGTGCTTGATTTCATTAAAAACCATTAAATCACCCTGGGCAAAGACTGGTGGGGACACTGGGCTGTTGGACAGCGAGTCTCTCGTCTTCTCTATTGCTTTGATTGTGCTCTGCAGTGATGCGTTCACAGTCTTGCTCACCTCTCACAGCATTCGTGCACACAAACACCAGGGGGTAGGTTTGTGTATGTACGATGGGGACATGTCCCCCACAATATTTGGAGAAAACCAGTGTCCCTATCAATGGTGGTAACATGGCAATGTGTACGTGTGCACAAATGCTGTGAGAGGTGAGTGAGACTTAGACAGAGGATTTCACGATTATCATTGAACGCATCAGTGTATATAATTTGCAAAGTGGAGCTACTGAGAAGGCCAGAGACACGCTGTTCCAACAGCATAGTGTCCCTACCACTCTTGTACACCCTCAGTAATATTGTCAGACTCTTACACCAACAATTTGAGCCTTTGATTTGCGAAAATGAGCACTTTTTCAGGATATAACTCAGGATTGCAAGATTGCCCTGCAAGATTACACTGCAGCACTGCAGTTGCGACTGCCGCTGAAGCTTAACTACTGATCCAATTACGAAACCTTTTGTGAGAACCATTCACATACACACCCACAGCAGCTTGCAGGTTTCAGGTGCTTATTAATGAAGAATGCAACAGAAGCATTATAACACAATGAGCACTGGCTTCTTTCTTCCACATATTTTTGTGAGTTTGCCATCTTGTTGCATGATCCCGCAGATGCACAGTATGCATGAGTATCACAGTAACATATACAGTACTTCTCATATTAGCATATATATCATCATTCTAATTCTAATTCTGAATTTCACCCAAGTGGCTGAGAGAAGTTTACTATTTTATTTTAATTTTCTGGGTTAACATTTACTTCATGTGCTTTTTTTAGTCACTAGAAGACACTTTATAATTACTCAGTCACACCACTTATTACTTCAGAGTACCTCTCAAGTGTTCTTTCAGGAGAAATGCAATTCATTTGGCAAAGTGATGTGAGAAGCACTGTTCTATATTCTCGGTCACTGTGAAAAGACTGCAGCAATAGCACATGTATGTCAATATCTGTCATTTTTGTTTTCATGCATAAACTCAACTCATACTGACTCATTTCTTTGTTTTTTTCCCCTATTTCTCCCCCTCCCTTACTTCATCTTTCTTCATTTTGTGTGTGTACATTGGAGACAAAAGTGAGGCTCAAGGAACATTAAAGTTAAGTAAAAGTAAAAAGAAAATAAAGGCAAGAAATAATGATCAGTAATGGAGGCATTAGAAAGGGCAAATTAAGTTATGGCTTTGCCGCTGTATGCAGTGTGATAAATCTGTTGTTCCCCTGCTTTTTGTTGTTAATGAAAACACTGGTTAAAATTAATCTATTAATCAAAGACACAAGTAGCTCAGTGCTCCACTCAAGCTGTATAACTAAAGGCATCCTGCTGCTACAGTTTACTTACCAAACACAAGCAGAGTCAAACCGCTTAATCTCTTCTTATTACCACCATATCTATCTGGTGCAGTATCTGTCCTGCCCAGCTGGTAACCACCTCAAGTCTTTTGTTTCTCCATTTGTTAACCATATTTCTTTCCCAGAGGTCTCTGTTCAAACACCAGGGAGGTTTGGTGCAGTTTTAATAAGTGACAGTCAAGGGCAAGGTGAAATCAAGAGCTGTCATTCAAGATATTTTTTGCAGCGTATTTCATCATTTCCTTTTATATACTGTATATAAAACACAACCAGAGAGCTGTTTGCTACACCTTCCCACTTTATTTTTCAACCAAAGGGAAATCATCCACACAGAGCACTGTTCAAATATGACTTCACATCAAAGTGTCTATAACCAACTCTAATGCATGATAGGAAAATTAATCAATTAGTTTTTCAGCAGTAGAACTTAATTTTATGTAATCATCTGATATGAATTTTGCACACACACCATGTTTTCGTTTTTCGTAATTCTAGGCATAATCCAACATTTAGTATAGATTTTCTGCTGCATATTATGGTTATAGGCTTATGACAGGGAGTTCCCTGGTATATTTATTTAGTTTTATGGTTATTTAAGCTTGTTCAGTGGGACACAGTTTATAACTGCTTGTGTGTGTGCATGTATATATGTGTGAGTCACATGTGTAACTGAGCCACACGACAGGGTTTTCTTGTGGTAATTCAAAAACTATGTACGGTAAACACAAGAAACAGATGTTTCACCGACCGACTGGAGAACGAGAAGAGAACACTGACAAGAGTGACATTGATGAAAATGAAATATGGTAGGGTGTCAACATGGGGAGATTTTTTATGAAAATAAAACAGACGCATCTAGCATTAGCAATGGGCAGTGTAATGTAAATAATTGCTGTTAGATTGTTAAATCTAGTCTGAGTCCATGATTTACCAATATTTGCCTCCTTCATCCTGATTTGTGGGGATCCATGGAGACTGTTTGGGTAACAACATCTATCACCATATTCACTTTTATGATGTAAACAGCTGACTAGGAAAAGAGTTGTCTCACATATTGCCCGATTTATGTTTTGTCTAGCATCTAAATTTGTAGAGGTGAACAGCGTTAAGCTACCACAGCAAGTTACCTGAACCATGCACAGTTAAATTGAGGCCAGTCTTCACTTTGTGAAACACATTGGAATTATAGATTGAAGTACAGTTAGACATTTATTTTAAGGATGAATAATTAATTATTTGCTTGAATACTAAAATTAGAATTTCTATTGGCAGATTTTTCTGTTACAATTTTTCTGTTAAACTGTAAGGTCAGTTTAGAGTGTCCAGTTATCAATGAGCAATGGAGGATTAGGTACCTTGGCCTGGTCTACAAATTCCAGACTGACATTGAATGGTTTGCAATAAAATTTTTCTTGTCCATTGTGCTCAGGAAATCAACAACTTTGGTGATATCAATACATCAAAAAGTATATCTCAGAGGGAAATGTCACCACAGCACTGGATCATTCGTTGTCAAATATGTTGAACATCAGTAAGCAAATGGCTTGCTTCTATTGTCATTATTAGCATGGTAGCATGCTGACATGAACAGCTTCGGAAAACCTCTAGCTTCTTTTCTGCTTAATAGATCTTGTTTTCTCTTTGCTGAAGAATAAAGCCTCCTAGTTTGGCTGTCATTGTTGAGTAGTGGTGGTCTGTCACACACAAATATATATATGCATATATATATATATATATATATGTGTGTGTATATGTATATATATATATACATATAAATATGTACATAATGACAAAGCAGTGGGAAGGCAGATGTCTTTTTCAGAAGTAGAAAGGAAGGAAATATGAAAAGAAAATGTGTAAATGTGGGAATAATGAGACAAACAAAAGAGACGACAAAAGAGAAATAAGCAGATATGAAAGGAGGAAGCGAGCGAAATTAGACCGGAATGGACAAAAAAATCTTGTGCCCTTGTGTGTTGTGGGAATCTTTGCCCATTATTCGCCCCCCACTGAATGCACAGTCTTGTTTCCATTTCCACTGCCATTGATTAAAAAGTGTGTGTTTGTGTATTCCTATGGGTTTTAGCTAATCATCTAACAGTAGTGAGAGCCAGAGTTTGCTCTCACTCTGCCAGCCAATGTTCATTAAACATTTGGCACATGACTGACTGTGTGGATACAGGTCTACCTGTGTGTGTGCGTGTACGCGCATGTGTGTGTGTGTGTAAGAGAAAGAGAAAGAGAAAGAGAGACCATAGCACTACAGCTGTTTGATGGATACAGGTCAGGTTTTCATTTAATAGCAAAGTAACAGAGAGAAACAGAAAACAAGAGGTGGTGTGTTTATCATTATATCTCCTCCAGGTAGACAACATAAAAGTTTTTTGGGCGGGGTATGGTGTTAAAAAGAATCTGGCCATAAAATGCAGTGTTTTCCTTGGTTTTCAGCTTTAAAAACAACACATATTTAAAGAAGGGGGGGGGGGGATAATAGAAGGTTGATCGGTTAATGTGACTATTCGTAATATATCGAAAAGATACAAAAAATGTTTTATCAATTATTTCATTACCTACCTAATTTGTGCAGCATCTATTATCACATGGTGGCAGCAACACCAAGCATTTTGTTCAGTAGACTACAGGTGTGTTTACCAGGGTCTTTGAATGCATCTTGTAAATTGCTCCCATTAGCACAACACGCTGTGAACCCTGCATTACTTTCACTAGCTTCTGTGCTCAACTGTTTATTATCAATTTTACTAGAAATGCCCATCCCTAACCTCTTAAGCCCTGTCCCTCTTTTTGGGGCCCCTGTTTAAAAATGTCATGCCCAAAATAAATAGAGTATATAATATAGTATATGAAAATATGCAATGGGAGCTTTAAAACTCAAGGAAACATCAGCTCTGCAAAGATTGATGCTGCTGAAGTGAAGCAGATCACAATTACAGAATTTTAAAAGGTGTGCTTAAGTAAAGGGTTACTTAAGCACACCTTTGCCATTTGCGATTTATTAGGTACCAAATTGTAAAACCCACTTCATTTTATTTACTGTCCCTTGTTTTGAATAAAAAAAATACCCACACATTATCAATGTGTTACCCCATTAAAATAAAACTATACAAAATCATTATATTCGTTTCCAACTACAGTAGATTTACTTTAAAGTATAAAAATAATAATAACCGTAACAATATGATGATATCTGGTGATCACCAGAGGCTCTGCACTCCAGTGCATAATGGCAACTCAGAGACACTTGGAGAACATATTCTGCCTTGCTTTGGTCAATTTTGGTGATTGACACCAGATTTTAATCCTCTGAACCAATAGAATCAAACTTTTATCAATTTGAAGAGTTGTCTCTAGTAAGTCTATAGTAAGATGTTGCTCTCTCTCTTCTGTGGCCTTTTTAAAGGACACATTCACCTCATTCACCTGTCATTGCTAATCTCTCCACTGTTTTTGTTTAGAGCTGGTCATGTTTTTGTTTACATAACAACTGCTTCTTTGTAACTGCCTGAATAAATTATAGACTAAAATCTATGAAATTTTGACTTTGAGAAGTTTGATGGAAGTATATACATATAGAATGAATCATCTGGGTTACATGGCAGAGCAGTGGCTAGCAGTGTTGTCTCACAACAAGAAGATGGTTCAAATCCTGAATCAACCTAGGGCCTTTCTGTGTGGAGTTTGCATGCTCTTCCTGTGTGTGCATGGTACTCCTGCTTCCTCCCACAGTCCAAAAGCATGCAGAGGTTGACACTTTACATTGACCGTACGGTTAAATGTGAGAGTGAATGTTTATGTATGTTGGCACTGTGATGGACTGAAGACCTGTCCAGGTTGTAACCCACCTTTTGCCCAGTGTCAGCCCAGATTGGCTCCAGCCTCAAGGATCTTGTCAATTTTTGATACCCTGTGCTAGGGACACATTTTGGTTTGTACTCCAATAGTATGTGACCAACCCCCAATCCCAGAGCTTGAGAGTGTTTTTTTCTTTGTCAGTGTTAATAATAATCCCACTGTGCACTCACTCCTACCTCAGGTATCATCAAAGGAATAAGACACCTTCAGCGGTGTCTGTTAGCACTGTTCAAAGCTTAATTCAGAGTCTGACAACTTGTGTTTATTTCAAGCGGCTCCACTCAGACCACTTCTTGTCGAACATCTCTTACTCCAACAATAAATTACACTGTTACCTTCTAAATGTTCAGCTCTACATTTACTATGACAAAGCAGTAAAAAGCAGGGGTTAAGTTTTGGGCAATAGAATTTATTTTAAAGGGGATCTCCTGTATTTTTTGACCTGGGGCCCATGTTTATAAATGTGGGTGTGCATGCGAATGCCACTTTTAAAAGGTTTCATAAGTGGTCCATTAGTTCAAGTCAGCACCAGTCTGAATAATATCAATAAAAAGTGCTTGTTTATGCCAATAAATGGCTTGGATAGTTATTGTAAGAGTTTGGCAACTTTATCAAGGATGTAGATTTGGTTACAAGACTGGTGGGGACACTGCACCGCTATGATGTCAGAACAGCACGTGTCTGCGGTATTTCTGCTGTGATCAGTGATGCTGTGGTCAGTGATTCTTCTAAAATCCACTCACTCTCCTCTCAGCATTCGGGCACACATACACGTTGCTCTCTCTTTAACATCGGTAGGGTCAATCTGACTTTCTCCAAATGTTGGTGGGGAAATGTTCCCGTCATCCATATGCAAACTTACACCCTTGTGTACGTGTTAAGCACCATATACATGTAAATTCACAGGTAGTTTACAATCAGCAGGATGACCTAGACTAATTTGCAGTGATTGACATGTCATTAAGCCTGAGACCAGCACCCATATTGGTCAAATAAGAAATACAACATCACTGAGTCTGCAAACATGTCATTAATTAAATACTACAGTAACTTAAAAAAGTGAGTTTTAAGTTTTGATTTAATAACCTCAAGAGAATCACATTGCCTGATGTCAGCAGGGAGGTTATTCCATAAGAGGAGCCCCATTTTTTTTTTTCCTTTCTTTTTTTTTATGTTTTTTTTTTTGTGTTTAAAAAAGTGTGATGTGGAACAAACAAAAGTTTTCAAGCGAAAGTTGTTACTGGAGGTGGCAACACAAGCAATTTACTTAACTAGGTTAGAGTGTACGTGGACTACAAAGAATGCAGTTATGTTCAAACACACACATTAACACTCTTACTCGACCACTCACTCATGCTCATTCATGAAAAAGAATAGTTTTATATCGTGAAACTGTTATAGTACATTTTTGGTAATACAGCCCAGCACTCAACATAGATAAAAGGACAGAGAGGCGTCTGAAGCAGAGTAAGACTAATAAATAAGAAGTGACAGAAAGGAAGAGGGGGAAAGACATAGAAAAAATAATATAACAGGACTGATTACGCCCCAGTGCTTCTACTAATCATGCAAACAAGGTCACTGTCCACCAGAGCCAAACTGGCATGCTACTTATTTGCATGCATCTGAGGCATTGCTGGCTCACTCCTTTTTTGTTTTTTTCTTCTTCTTTTTTTCTCCCTCCCCTCTCCCTTTCACACTGTCTTTCTCTCTCTGTTTCAGTCACTCACTTAATCATTTGGACATACAGGCAGCTGCCCACACACACGCTCACTGGGACAGTGGAATTATCAGTTGCTCTACAGAACATACATTACATTAGATATGCTGCATTATTTAACCCACATTAAATCAGCCGCGTGACGGCCGTAAAAGAATCACAGTTTTTATGAGAATATAGTGCCAAATGTTGAAGGCCAAATTTTCCCTGGTTCCCAAGTATAAGGATCTGCTGCTTCATTTTTATGTCATTATATATTAGAAATATCTTTAAGCTTTGGGTCGATGGTCACACAAAACAAGCAATTTACAGTGTATTCACATATCTTTTTCACATAACTTTTTTTCTGAATTAAAGCTTTTAATTAAGGGGTCTTTGCATACAAAATATGTGTTATTAATAATGCATAAATTGTAATTGCAGTCATGCTTGCATTGCATGAGTAGTGGTCATTTGTTGATTTTAGCTGACTTAATTTTTAAGCCAACATTACTGTTGTACACTGATTTTGTTGTTGGGGAAGGAAAGTAAAGTGTTAGGCAAGACTTAATGTGACAAACTGGCTTTCTTGAAAATGTCCTGAAAACGTTTTACCTAATCCCAACTGGGGATGTCATGATACCATTTTTTTGTGTCTAATACAGATATCACAAACTCAAGTATCTGGCGATATATATCTCATCCTCTTTCCAGTCTTATCCTCTTATCAGCCCCCACTCTCTTCATTCGCATCCTCTCATTGCTTCAATCTCATCCTCTTCACATTCTCTCATCTCCCCAAATTCATCCTCTCCCTAGTCTTCTTCTATGGGGCTCAACGGCAGCTTGCATCCATGATGTTTCACCACTGCCATGCTGGAGCCAGAGAACTCTTACTTTACACAGTCTGTCATACATTTTCCCCTCTTTCTTACATTTTGTCTTATATGACCATGGGCAGACCTGCTGAGACACTGCCTTTGTTCTTCCACTGTGGAATTGGGCTGTACATTGAGAGGTGTAATGCTTTGATAAAAAAGGTGCATTTTTTACCTTCAGTTCTCTTTAGCATGAATTCACCATGGTTTGTATTATTCTTCCATTTGTGGTGTTGCAACAATGTGATAAGAAATGTTTCTTCTTCAGAAATGGTTTCATGATCAACTAACGCGTAATTTTAGTCTAAAAATTTTAGAATTAGTTGGATTTGTTGGAAAATATTATGGATGCATGTATTTCTTTATTTTGAACAAGTTAATTAAAAACATGTAATTGAGAAAAAATATATACAAATCATAGACAAAAAAAATGTCTTTTAAAACAGATGGGGTGGGTTTACTGAAAGGATTGAGAGGATTGGAAGCGGCATTTTTAGTGATATACTTTATCTATTGCATTTCTGTCTTGCATTTCTTATCAAACAATGGCACTGCACACACTGGTGGCCTTAGTAAGTCACCTGCCTGGTTTGAAGCCTGTCAAGTAAAACGTTCAGCAGATATGTGATTAACAGACAGATAGATGGACGTTCTGTGCATTTGCAGATGGATGATATATGCATAGGTTACATGGGGTTAGTCTGGCGACATGCAGGCTGTTTCTGCCTCTCGCCCAGCTGGGAGTGACTCAAGCTTCCCCAACAACAGGGGCTTCAAACTCAGTTACAGAGGGGGTGGAAATTAAAATCTGTGTCAAAGTAGAGGACCAGATGAGTTAAAGTAATATACACTTCAAAACAAAGTAAGTTTATTAATTAAATAAAGGAACAAATCAGAGCTTTTTAAAATTTGAAATTGAAGATGTTATTTACATATCAAGAAGAGTGGTACATATCATAGAAGAGTGGTAAGCATTATGCATAAAATAATTCATGAAAAATTTACATTGTAATCAACAGTATAGTGCATTTTCCACCTGTCTTACCTGATTTTCTCTGCTGTATTTCAGTAGGGCTGTAGCCACATGTATCTTAGCCCTTAATTTGCTCTGCTCAATCATTTTTACTAGACATATAAAGCTAAAAGAGAGGAAGCAAAATACAAATGAGGGACAGTGCCCCCTTATAACCCCTTCTGCTTCCGGCTCTGTGTTTTCAAAGTCCACATTTAATTTCTTTATTTCTTTTGTAGGCGAGGTAACTTGATGTGTGGTACTGATAAGCGTGTCAATAGAGGAGCAGGAAAACCATAACATATTTACTCATGGGCCGAAAAATAATTGTATGGCGTGCCAGATGTGGCCTGAAGGCTTTGAGTTGGGCACATGTGTCCTATAACCTTCAAAGGACACGTTTGATGGATGATAGGTTGTTCAAAGAGAAGCTAAAAAAAATCTGAGCTCTGATACAAAATTCTCAGTGTCTTGTGCTGTCATAGCAAACTTTGTTCAAACTGCCACCAAACCCTATTACTGCTGCACCAGTTTTACAGTGACAGGCAGTGCACTGGTTTCCACAAGTTTGTGATTTCCCAGTGAGAATTAGATTCGGCCCAGCGTTATGTCAACAACCCTGTGACAAACTACATAAATATGAAGAATCATCCATCACACACAAACACACACTCTCATGGACCAATATTGTCCCAGTGCCCTTGAGGCAGAGGCTTTGTATGCGTTTATGGCTTTAAGTGCTGCTGACAGGTAAAAATAAATTCCACTCTCTTTCCTGAGCCTCTTCTGGTTTTGCTTCTTTTTTCCCCCTCCTTTCCATCATCTATGCAAACTTACTTTTCATTTTTTGCAAATGGTTTTATTGTATATTCCTGCTCTATATTTTACTATACATGCTTTCCTCACTATGCAGTATATCTTTATGCACTCCCCACCGAAAAGAATTTGTGATATCTAATGGTGAGACTGCAGATTTGTGGCCTCTGTGAAAGAAAGCCTTTCCTGAATTGCATATGAAAGGTTTATTCTAAGGCTCCCAAAATGGAAACATTTTTATTTTAAAGCAATTGCACACATATACAAACATAACAAGTATATTCAAGTTCTGCCAAAAAGCTCTCTTGTTATACACTGGACCTTTAAAGCAGTATGACTAATTAATGACTAATTGATTAAATTAGAAAGAAATGATACTGTCAAGCACTGATAATAAAGTGGGTCATAATCAAAATCATGGCTCCCGTGATTTGAAAATAAAAACTCATCAAAATTTTGATGTCTTCCGATTAATTATATAGCCTTAAAACCACATTTGTACTTCCCATTCACCCATTTGAGATCCACAAGGCATATGATGAGGAATTAATGTTCTGTTCCTTGTTCCCAGTCCACACAAATGCCAAGGCTCCTGCCACAGAGGTGTTTTGTCCATTTACCACGGAAAAGCCTTCTGTATGAGAGAGAGGGAGGGGAGGAGAGGAGGAGTAACAAGGGACATGCTGTCAGGATTGGTCACAGTCCTCCCTGTATAAAATGCCACCAGAGCCACAGAGGAGGAGATATTAGCATGACGCATGTACCTCTATATTTGCTTGCCTTTTTTTTTTTTTTAAATTCATACTACATATGTACTGCTATTTCCAAACAATTTATCTAATCAAGTTACGGTAGTGTGCAGGTAGTTGTGTAAGAAGGATTACTAGTAGGTTATTGTTGTGTTCTAGACATTAGATGTCATGTTCTTGTTCCTGTGGTGGAAAGAGAGACAGTAAGTGTGTGTGTTTGAACTCCTGTAAAATAATCAGCGTATCTTTACATTTACGTGAGCATGTGCGTTCAGTTGGCATTAGTCTTGGACACATTCTCTCCTCCTCCTACATTGTCTGTGATGGTGATGGAGAAATGTTTTTGTATTTATTTACAGTCGCTCAACAGAAGATTTCTTTCGTTTTGTTTTTCTCTGTGTTTCATTCACAGCATGCTGTGTATGTACATGCTGAGTGGAAAACCATAAGCTCCTCAAAGGTCATTGCTCTCATTCAACCCACCTATGGCAATGAAGCTTTTGTAGTCACCATTGAGCACCACTGTTGCAGTAGGAGTTTGTGCTGATTGCACTGACTCTGCTCAAGGTGTATGTCTGTATAGTTGTGTGTTGCCTGTTTATATGTGTATACCTGAGCTGAGTATTCAAGTGAGACCTTGGTGATTACTAGTTGTTCAGTTTACACTTTTACATCTTCTACCGCTTTATCCTCCACACGAGGATCATGGGGGACGCTGTGCCTAATCCCAGCTGACATAAGGTGAAAGATGGGTACACCCTGGACAGGTCACCAGTCCATCGCAGGGCCACACATAGAGACAAACCACAACCCACTCCCACATTTACACATATGGGCAGTTTAGAGTGTCCAATTAGCCCCAAATCTGCATTTTTTTGGACTATGGGACAAAGCCAGAGAGAAAACCCACATACACGGGGAGAACATGCAAACTCCAAGGCCCTTGTTCTGAACAGGTGGGAAACCCAAGTCTTCTTGCTGCAAAGGCAAGAGTTTGTTCAGTTCAAATGGCGGATACATCTAGCCAGTCCTTTAATGAAAGCGAGAGAAAGTAAGAGATGTCATCTGTAAAGTCTCCAGCTTCTTAATCAAATGTATAGTGTCAGTGCTTAAATAATTTCATATGCCTGGTTTTCACTAAAATGTATGGCACACTTTTGCCAAATTTTCAATTGGATGAGCAGGAAGTGGCAAAAAATTTAATGTCCGAGTCACTTGTACACACTCCACAGTTCTTGCACCCGAGCTTTGATAAGTGAAGTCATTTCCCCAATGAAGACAACAGCAAAACAAACATATGGAAATACACAATGGTGCATTTTTGAGCTGGCTAGGAGAACAAATTAATGCTTTGTCAGCTTAAAGAATTGAATATTTTAAAGTTAATGTACTGTAGGAATAGGAATGGTGCTAAACATGCTAACAGTAAGCCAACAGCTAATGTTGCGTTGCATTTATTGTCGGAATTCGGAATATTCAAGGTCATATGGGGCTTTCTGAACACACGAACAGCCTCTGAAACAGCCATCCCAAACTCCTAGTTTAGAATTACACAATGACTTTCACCTTACAAACACTGCTTCTTTTATCACTAATAGCACTTCTGTGGGTTTTTTTCACAGTAAATCAATCATACACATAGTACTGTTTAATTTTTATTCATACAAATGTTGCTACCCTATTTTTGTCCTCCAAACACCACATAGATTGTTGTTATCAACTGGTATTTCTAACTATGTCTCGCCTGAGATACATTTGCATTTCCGAAAATTCAAATGGAACGCAGTGAACTGGGGTTTGACACCACTCCCACTTCTGACCTTCGATGTAAAACGCAGCATAGTCCCCTGATGTAAATAAATCTTGCTTTTGTAGCTTTTAAAAAATGGTCCCATTTGGTGCTGTTTTCATCTATCATTGTAGTAACATTTTCTTTTTCCTCTACATTGAAGAATGTTATTGTTTCTTCATCTGTCCTCTCATATTCTCCTTCTGTTGTTTCTGCTGTTTTTCCAGTATAGTAAAACACAGAAACTGGAGTAAGTCATGTGATTTCTAAATGTCACTTCATTTCTTGCTGAGTCTGTTGTCATTGCAGTCATTTGCATGTACGTTTTACCAATTCACCAACTAAAAACCTTTTTCTCTCCAAATTTTCGGCATTTCTACATACATTTCTTGAAATAGGGGGATGGATACCCACCCTGTTTTCAAAGAGCCTCAATCTGAAGTAGAGTTCTTGGTGTCAACTCTAGTACAAGTGTTCACACCTGGCAGGTAATGCATCCTCGGTGCATCTCCTGTCACCACCTGTGAGGGGATCTCTTTCCCACTGAGAGGCTTCTGGGTCTGAAGATGGTCAAGACCATGATATTTATAGCCAATTATAGAAACAAAGGGACATCCCTGACAATTATGATTAATTGTCATGTAATATTATATGGTGTGTTTTTGTGTCTAGTGTACATACACATATACATATATAGCAATCTGCCCATATATGAGTCAGGTTTTAACTTTTCACTCTTTGCCAAACTATCTTCCTCAGATCATTAGCCACCTACCCAAAATGTTTTCCTTAATTGAAACATTCTGTGCCCCAATGCACAATGTCTTAATTGTATTAACAAGTTACTACATTAAAACAGTAATTAATCCTGCACCTTCCACTATACTCAGCCTTTCTGGCAGGCTTTGAAGACACTGTGCTTTTAAAAAAAAAAAAAAAAAAAAAAAACGTGGTGTAGCCTGTAATTTTCCTCTGTAGTTAATTTGCTTCTTGGCAGAAAAAAAAATTGCACCTCTGAAAATTAAGACTTTCTTTTCAACCAATATGCCATTCTGTTAAATTTGGTGTTATTACAAGCATGATTAAGATTTTTCTCTTGTCCACCCTCATCTATCTACAGAAGCCTAGCAGGATTTTTGTTGCAGAGTAGTACTTAATATGTGTACACTACACACCAAGATAATACTCTGGGATTTTAACTGGCTGTGTGAACTCATTTTTTTCCTGTTATCTTCACTCTCAGTTAAGAGATGTCTGATTATGTCCAGACTCAAGCAATTCCAGTAATAGTATAAGCTTGGCCTCCTCCCTAAGTAGTTTGGCAGATATGAAACCAGTGCAAACAAAATCTGTTTTGTGCATGCCCAGGGCCAAGCATCACTGAGGTGACTACTGTAACTGCAGACACAGACATATTATGAGCCAGATTTCAGGCCCACATTTTACCTATACTTTTGTCTGATACTCTCTCTTTTTCTCTCTCCCGCATTACTTTCTGTCACTTTAACTTTTGCACATCATACTTTCTGTTTACTGCATTTGCATGTGTGGGAGGCAGTGTTGATTGCAAGGATCCTGGCACCAGGGGTAAGATCCCTTGCCATTTCTTGACTGTGATGAGTGGTGCCTGCTGGTGTCAGGAGAATGGATTCTTACTTAAGTTAAAAAAAAAAACATAGAAAGAAGGTTATTCTCATAGGTTTGCATTATAGCTTCACTGGCTAATTTTAGCCAGGAAGCCAGGTAGACATTCACTACATTGTTGGGGAGTTTTTGCTGTCAAGGTTTTGGAGAACAGTGAATAAGGCCCTGGAGTTTGTGACGAGTTATGATGAAGGAAGTTTATTTGAATATACTTGGCCAAGGAAAACAGAGGCAACATCAAGTACATGGCCTGGTGCACCTCCAGTTCTGAAGTGACACATAAAATCATCTCTTTTATGACCTTTAATTATCCCCCAACATTATTTATGTTTTGTTTGCATTAGGCATTAGGTATTTAGCACTTTTCTAGTCTTGATGACCACTGTAAACTGCTTTACAGTACAGTTTACAATGCCATTCATCCTTTCACACCCACTCACTCACACATTAATTAATAGCATCTTTTTTTAAAAATACATGTTAACATGGTAGTCTGACTAGAAAACCTACTAAAGTGAATTTCTTAAGGTAAGACTAACCCACAGATACTACTGCATATATTTGTTCAGTCAGACTCAAGCTGGCCTAGGTGCTTTGTACTCCACAGACCCTCATTTGGAGGATAAAGTGGTAGAAGATGAGTGAGTGAGTGAGAGTTCTCTCCCCTGAGCTTTGATAATTAAAGCTGATACAAAAAGAAGACAACATTGAGACAAACATGGAGAAATACAGACCACTGCATTTTTAAGCTGGCCAGAGACTACATTTATGTTTTGTCAGCTTAAAAAACTGAATATTTTGAAGTAAATGTACAGTGAAAAGACACAGAATGGTGTTCAACATGCTAACAATAAGCCGCCAGTTAATGGTGTCTTCCTTTTGTATTCAGAACTCTGAATTTCCAGGATCATGGGGCATTCCTTACATAGAAATCCTGAACCTTGATTTCCAATTCAGAAACTCAGAGCAACCTCATGTACCTCAAGGTAGGATTCCCGGCGGGCTGCCATCGTACCAACACAGTAAATCAGTTGTACACATAATATTCCCTTCTAGAGCTTATAAATTGGAATATGCAAAGTAGTCCACTTAAATGGTGAGGATGAGCTACTCAGTGCATTAAAACATGCTGAGTGACAATGCCTTGATAAAGATTGTTACAAGTGAACAAACATATTAGTTATCTCACAATTACTGTACATGACGTGCTGCTTTTGTTAAATCAATGTGAAAAAAGTATTTCAATTCCAACTTCTACAACATGCATTTAGGTACTAATGGGTATTTATATATTTTTATATATAAAAAAAAGTTCCAATTTACTCAAACTAGACCCATTCCTTCATCAAGCACCTGTTGCTTGTTATGGCAAACTTGCACTCTCTCCCTCCATCTGAAAGTAGAAGGGTAACCAGTTCCTCTGCACTCTTCCATAATTGCTTCTGCTAGGGTTTGCTTTTTTTATTTTTTTATTTTTACATTTATTCATATGATTTGTTGTTTTTAACAAGACAAAATTCTCAGGCTCGGTTTGTGTTTCAGTAATAAACATGTTGTCAGGCCAGTATCCTCATTTAACAGTCGCACCCCTCATTATTTGTCCCTATTAATTCTACTCAGGCAAAACACTGTCACTGCCCCAAGCACATGACTTTCACCACCTCTGTCAGTGGCTGCATAAACGAGAAAAAAAGCTTTGAATATTAAAGACCACAATGGATTTAAAAAAAAATACTTAAAAGAGGAAAAAAGGTAAAGTAGATTCTAGCACTCGGAGAGCGCAGACCTCTGCCAAGCAATAAAGTTCCTGGATTCAGACGGTGATTTGGATCACCACCACAATCTATTGATCTGTTCCTTGTCCCATTGCACACCTTTCCTGAAAGTTTCATCAAAATCAGTCCATAACTTTCTGAGTTATTTTGCTAACAGACAGACAGAAAAAATAACACTGGCCAAATCTTAACCTCCTTGGCGGGGGTAAAACCAATGAAAGAACAAAAGAAATAAATGCAGATCATCTAAGATTAAAATATTTTTAATTACACATGGCAAATCACATTTGTATGAAAATAACCTTTTACAAACTAAAAGGTATTTGCAAGTCTGGGCGCTATTTTGAATTTTCTATGTGGAGCTCCCTCTATAGTTTTGGAGTACAGATTTTTACGACACCACCATAAACACCAATCCATTCATCAATTATCTACCGCTTTATCCTCACTGTCATAAAAAAGTCACTCGCTGACCCACTGAACAAAAGCTGTGGAGCTATGTCCATGCTTCTCGCCATTCGAAAAAAAAAAAAATGCCTCTTTCACACTTCCTCTGACAGTGGTTGCCTGCTCTTCCATGATGAACTTCTAAATAGCAATATCACTGCCCTGATCTTTTAGCCGATACCTGGCTAGAGTGTGTGTGGTTCTGTGAAGCTATTCATATTTCTCACAAAACCTGAGACTTTCTGAGACCTTGTCAGGATTCTAGGTCAACGGTCTTGATCTTAAAAAGTTTTCCGCTAACAGTCGGTAGGGGGAGTAGAGACAGCCTCCAGTCTAACCGCAACAAGACATTTAACCATCACAGTGATGCTGAAGCTCTTAATGTATGATAAGAGTCGCACATAGTTCTGCTTCAGGTAAATTTTATGAGTAACTATAAAAAAATGCAAATATGAAAGAAAGCATTACATCATTTTGTTTATTTTAAGAGTGGTGTCCATGTCCATTTGGGTTGTCTAAAGGACAGTCTCTATCTAAGGCTACAAGCCTAACGCATTTTTTTTTTTAGTTTATAGATATTTTATTCAGTTTCTGCCTATAAATTTAGAAGTGTCTAAATGGTATACAATGGACCTTCAAGTAACTTGCCTGTCCAGGCTATATGTCTCTGTTAAATTATAATGAGCAACAAGGAATCATGTTTTACAATCTCCGTCTTAACAACGCAACCAACACCATCAAAGCTCCCCCAATTGTTCCCAGGCAGAGGGAGCTGAAATGTTGCCATGGTGCGTTTATTATAACTATTTTATTCTGAAGTTATTTACTTGTTTGTTTCCCCACTCAGATTTCGTCTTTGTTCTTGTGTTTGTCTTGTGTGTGTTTCCTGATTGGTGTCGTGATAATTACAAGTCGGATTGTGCTGCAGGCGCTCTCGTATACTCTGATGTCTTACACTGAGCCATTGTTCCTTTCTTTGGTGATTAAAGAAAACAAACACACGTGTAGATTTTGTTTTGCACATCTGACTGTGCTAAATGGAAGCTACGACTGAGCACATCTTTTGTTCCGACAGTGATTCAATAAATGTTCACATCAAAGTATCATTTAAAGAAGTAATTTATGATCATTTTATTTATTTTAGCAGAGCTTCAGCCCCCCTATGGTTTCTCCAGGTAAAAAAAAAAGCCTTTTCACTAAATCTACTTATAGCGTATAGCACGTAAAGGTTAAATGAAATGCCAAATTTGAGATTTTAATCTCAGATACCATAATATTTTGAAAATAATGAATGTTACTTTTTGTTCGAACTGTAATCACATGCTCAAAATGCAGGCTGCATCACATATGCAACTATTTTAGTAAGTATCCCTTAGAATCCAGCAGAGGACGCTCTCTGCTTTATCTACAGATGGCACCCCCAGCTACGGTGTGCCCCAAACATTCGCTAATAATCTAACCCAATACTCTGTAAGCTAGCTCATAAATTTGTGTGTTTTCCAGAGACATCTGTTTACTCGAGTGTGTGTTCTCATCTGCGGGTAACATTGTAAATAAAAAGAGAGCCATTCTCAATCCCAATCAGGTTGACAGACTTGTGTTACTAGTAAATATCATCAGTAATTAATTTGTGTGGTTAGTCTTGACTGTGTTACATAATTATATTTTAACTGGTATGTCAAAGCAGAGATTTCTCATTCAGGAAGTGTTAATTTAATTCTACTGTCCTGAGTGCTTTATGTAATGAATACTCAGTAAAGTAATAATTATTAAAATTGTTACTAAAGTAATGAAAACTTTGACATTTGTGGTGTATTGGGGAGTGGCAACTGCAGAGCGCACATGGGAAGGGTGTTCGAATTTATTTGATTCACCCCTTTATAATGGGTCATTATAAATTTGTTCAAACTTGATTTTTGGAAAGAGTGACAACCTTACTTTATATTCCTTATCAAAGGATGGCCAGCTTTAAAAATTCACTGGGCTGATATAACTGCCTGATACAATGGAGAGATACACCCAGACTAAAAGACATTATTAGCTGCTTAAAAAGAAAAATATATGCCTGTCATAAGCTTTTCTGATGCAGAAATGCCTGCATTGATTGAGCCTTCCCCCGGTTTCGTGCAGTTTCAATCGATACAGCTGTATTTTAGACATTAAGCCTAGTACATTGATTGTGTGTTGTTTACGTTGATTGTGGTCAAGGTTTTTTCCTAAGAGAGGGCCGTAAATGTTAACTTTGAGCATGACCATGTAAAAAAAAGAAAATTACCTCTGCTCTGAATTTATTTGTGTCTGTCAAGGCTAAAATGACCACTGAATGAGCAAAACCTTTATGTTCGTGTACTTTGCTATTGTTACCGCTGATGCAGTTATATATGGTTATGCACACTTTTTTATTTCAAGCTGCTATTTGTCATAGTCTAGGCTTTATCCGTGTTGAAACCCATTTGGCAGTACATATGTGCTCCTCTGCCGACCATTCTACTGTCCACACACTGCTGCTGACTCTTTGGACTGTGAGACATACTGTACAATGGTACATGTCTGAGGGGAGCATGGATTGCTTTGGCCCCCATGGGAGCTCTCAAAAGGAATGAGATGGATGACACACTTACAGTAAAGCACTGCACCCTCCCTCAGGCTAGATCAGTTAAAGATGCTTCTGTGCTAAAGCATCAATACATGCACACAATTATGACACACATGTAATATACGAGTGCTGGGGTTACACTGGGAATTTAAAAGAATCATTTATTTCCTACATATTACACACCTACACTCAATTAGGTCTCTGTTACAGGTCCCACTCTGCTTGGAAGTTATCCCCTAGGTAGGCATTCACTAATAACCAGCTACACAACACAGTTTCATAATTTGAATGTGCTTCCTTATCTGGAGAGGGCACACTCTTGTGTTCAGCCCTTTATCGATTAAAATCATTAGAGTCTAATGTCATCACCACTGTCCTTGGCCAACTGGTGTCCCTTTTGCAGAGGAATCGGGGAATGGCATGAACGTACGGCTTTCTCTGAGCAGATCCATACCTTTACGAGGTGATTGGGTTAATGTTTTCCTCTGAGCTGTGATGTCTATAACCTCTGTTTTTGCCACATCATTTGTTTGCCGCATTGATTAGATGTTCAGTGAATTGGAACAAGGCTGGCCAGACTTCACATCTAAGAGCATAAGAGATGAAATAGACATGTATGTGGCTGCTCAAACTGGGTCGATTAGCTGTGTGGAGCTTGTGCAAATGCTTCCTTATGTGTTCCTCACAGAGTCATGGAGATCACTGATGCGTGTATTTATAATTGCTAGGCCAGTATTTGAGTTACCCGAACAGAGGCTGAGCTAAACTCAGCCGAGGTACCCTGTCATTGAATTTGTTTCCTCTTTGACTGCATGCCTTGCTCTTTTACGCTCTTACTGTCCGCGTGTTTCTCTCTATGTTAGTCTGACTGGTGCTACCTGACCTTCAGTGGGACACAGCTAGGGTTCTAATTGCACTGATGTGTCAGGGAGCTCCAGGGGTTGCAGGAGCGCTTAGCAACATTACCCCAAAGTCACATGAATGTACCACATGAATTTAGCTTTCTTCTCACTGATGACTCTTAGATTGGAGCAGCTGAGCTGAAATACAAGAAAGACAGACCAAAAACTTCCCCATTTTGGTATTTTCTCTTGGGTAAAATGACACTTAAGTGGTACCTAGTGTGTGGGTGTGTGTGTGGCTCAATGAGCCCCTCAAAGCCCTTTATCCAGTGGACTGCAGAAAAGCATGAAGGGCCTGTAACATGACCCATCATTTTTTAATGAGTTGTTTAGAAGTCTCAGTTTGGAGTCACTGCTTGCCGCTGTCTTTTCTTTTTTAGTGAAGCCAGAAAATCCAAATTTGCCTCTGCTTAATGGACTCACACAAATGAGGCCACTTCAACTGAAATGCTGCACATTTAGAAAATAGTTTGCAAACTTTAAAAAAAATACTTCACCTGTTTAAATCCAAATTACCTACAATCATTCAAACAAAGTTGCCAAGTCGTGGACTGTCCCAAATTATTTTTTCAAAACTGTTAATGTAATGAGAAAAAAGAAATTTAGGGTTATTTTACTCTCTATTGACTTAATTGATTATATTGATTAATATTACCATGGCTGCAACTGATGATTATTGTGAAACATATATAGATGTATTGATTGATATTTCTTGACATTCTCCAAGGAGTATAAATAACAACCTGGTGATTGGGGACTGTGGTGGGTCAAGTCTGTCCCTGAGGAATTATGGGAAATTAAGTTCATCAAGTGTAAGCTGTGCACTGCAGAGCCGAAAAGCGACAACAAAAGCACTGTTGTGAACCACAGAGATGCTTGGACTGTTTGTTACCACTGACAAGCTAAGCTAACATGGCACTGGTATGTTAGTACTATAGTTGTTTTGGGGAGTTTCACGTGGATTGATACATTTCCTGAGACGATGATATGTTTACGGAAAACGAATCAAATCAAGTCACGATACGCAAATATTCCAGCGCAGGTGGTACCAGTCATTTTTATGATCAAGTATTGCACCAACAAACAAAGATTTTGAAGTCATAGTCTTGTGATGTGGGAGATGAGCAATATTAAAAGCAAATGTGAATCATAGCAGACATAAGATAAGATAAGATTTCTTTTATTGTCCCACAATGGGGAAATTCACGTTGTTGCAGCAGCAAGTGGGTAATTTACATAAGTGTAGGAAAAAGAATAAAAAAGAGCTGGAGATATAGATACGGTAATAAAATAAAGAATATAAACACTATGTGCAAGAGGAAACATCCAAAAAAGAAAAACACAATAGCAGCAGTTGCACATGGGTTAATAGCTGGTGCAGCTGGTGTGAACACAAGCACAAACTAGAAGTGAACCAGGCATAACATCTGTGTTTTACTTTGAGGCAGCTGTAGAAAGTGTTAAGTTCACATAAACATTTTGAAAACATGCTATACTCAGTTGACTCAGTTGTGATTTTATTCTCTTTAAACATTAGATTATTTGTCTTTAATTTGACCCAGATTGATGGGTGGGGAAAAATGTGTCTAAAAATTAGTTTTTGACTTTATGGTTCTATAAACAGCCTCTTACCAATGACAACCCTACAAAAGGCAAAAATCTACCAAATTTACCTTAAGGGTAATTTTTAATACCACCATTACTCTGCATTTCACCACCTTCTGTTAGTCGTAATTCAAGTATGTCATGATTTGATTTTCTTTTTTTTATCTGCCAAGTGATGAGTGCAGGATTTTGAATATGTGTCAAGTTTTTTCCTCCTTAGTCCTTATTCTTTCTCCAGTTTCACAATAAAGGTCGCTAAAGCTCTTAACCTAAGTTTATGATGAGGTTTGATTAGAGTTAGATAGTAGTACTGGGCAGTAAACTGGTTCACACTGAAAACCGGTAGATTTTTTTGAGCATATGCAAAGGGCTTAGCGAAGAAGTAACAGAGGTAGTAACTGCAGCAATGAACCCTTTCCTCCAGAGTAACAATAATGTATGCAGTTAAACACACATACACATACACTCACTCAACTATGCCTCTTTCTACCTGGAGCAATCACTCATGCATAAAAACACACTGATGTTTTTTATTTTGGTTATACCGTCCAAGCACTAATTTTTATAAAAAAAAATAAAAGGAAGGGTAGGGAGGTAGATACTGTAGGTGGGTAGGGTACATAAATGTACAGACAGATAGCAAAATAATTTTAAGTAATTGGCAAATTTATGTAATAAATTTTGCCTACATCAAAACAGACGAATGTTTAATACTTTATTAGGTCACTGTTCTTTTATAGTATGGTTAAGCCTCCAGGGCTGCAGATGGTGTTGTGAGGGTAAAGCTCATTATTGTGCACACACACACACACACTTGCTCTCTCTGCTCTGTCCGTTTCTTACACTTTTGATGGGTCCATGTTGACTTTTATCTTTTTTTAAATTAGAGAGTCTGGTGCACTTTGATGTGACTGAGTCTGAGCCATCAGAGGCAGGGTGCATTGCAGTCTTTCTACACTAATTGTTCTGCACTTTGTCAATTCTAATATTCTTTTTTTTTTAACTTTACTTTTTGAAGTGAGAAGTAAGGAGAGGGAAGTTCCTTTTTGCATTCAGAAGGAAAATTAACCCTTGGTCCCAGTGGTCTGTGTGAAGAAGAAATGAGGTTGAGCTATGGCCACAGGAGGAGCATTACTGTGAATTTTAGACAGTAAGAGAGAAAAGGAAAGTGGATGAGATAAAGGAGGCAGGAAGAAGAGTCTAGTTGTTTGAGAAAGATGGAGACAGAAAAAAACCTCATGTTGATGGAGACAGGCTGGTTACCAGATGGGTTTTGTCAGAGAAAGGGGGAACATGGGGGAGGGGGGATTGTTAAGAGATGGAGGCTGATGTGGCTGTCTGTAATGCAATATGGCAGATGCGATTTTATTTTTAGGACACAAGGCCCCAGAACGATAGGTTTTATAGGGTTTTGAGTGGGTTGATCTTTTTAAATATTCAACTTCAATGAAATATGGAGCATGACTCCGGGCTGTTTGGAATTCATAAGTCTGTTTGGCAGGAGTGGCCCTGCATATTGAGAGCTGTCAGAGTCGGCCTGAGTGTTAAACACAACCTCTCAGCTGGTAGTAGGAACAACAGCCAGAAAGAAACACCACAGAGTTAGAACGGGAGATAAATATAAGTCTGTTGGAGGTTCAGTTTTCAATTATCCTCTAATATCCAGATTGTATCTTCTTTTTATTTATTTGTGTGTGTTAATGAATGCTAAATGCTGCTGCAGTATATTCCATTTATTTATAGCAATGGGTACAAAGCAAATGTTTTATCAGTGACCGCATTTAGAAAGATTTTTTTTTTTTTTTTACTATTTGTGGTCGCTGAGTGGCAGTGGCAACAAGCAGGAAATGTGTGTTTGCAGAAGTGATGGAATCAACAAGGATGTATCTTTAAGCTCCTCCTCCTCCTCTAAGTTCCAGTTGCTGTTGACCCTGCAGAAATTATGAAATTTGCTAGGATCTATGAATGCATGTTATTAACAACTCCTGTTAGCTCAACACACTGTGAACCCCACAGTACTCTCACTAGCTCTCATGCAATGGAGTTTAGAATATACAAATAATACCATTAAGCAACAAACTGCATTTTGCTAGAAATGCCCATCCCTAGTATCTTGCTATTGTGGCTGATATGAAATTCTGTGAGCTAATTATAGGAAAAAAGAATTCCAATGCAGATATGGTGAAATAAAATTAAGCTTAGCTGTAAAGTTTTTTACAGCTATAAAAATAAACATGTTTTACATAAACTATAAATATAAATGCACATTAATTCTACACTGTAAACATCTTTTAAAAAAGTGAGTTAATAATTTTGAAAATATACCAGAATAACGAGAACTCTTAAAAACACCTTTTCCAAAACCCAAAAGTTGTTTTATTTTTCTTCATTGTTTCCTTCATAAAAATGAACATTTTCTTGCTAGAACATGTTGCTAAATATTACCTCAGACCCATATACTTTTAAAGGCCTCATACTGCCAGATTTTTGTTGGCCAACTGATAAATTGGCTGGGCTCTAGTATTAATTAAAAAGCTCCTAAACTATATTTGTGTTGTTAATATACAGTACGTATTCTGAAGCTTGCGACTGCAATACCATGTAAAAGATATTTGACTACAGACTCTCATGTTTGCCTGGTGCTAAAAGTTACTTAAAGAAACTGGCCCATGTTTCAAAGTTTTAGCTATTAATTATTAACTTCATGGCAGACAAAGAGATATGAAACTAATGCAACAGAGTTACACATCTTAGTGCCTAGCTTCATGTCACTGTCTCTAATGGCCATTTCTTAATGAACTTTTATTCATATCTTATCAGTAAATTAAGGTCTCTGACTTTATGTTGAGGAAACATGACTTGCAGTGAATTGATCCAATAACTATTTTTACTTCTGTTTATCACATTTAATATTTAAATCAGAGCAGATACAGGTTTAAAAAAACTTCAGGGTATTAATTGTAATGAATCAGAAAGAATTTAATTGCCCTCCATCTCCACCTTTGCTCATTTATTTATTTTTTCCTCTCTTTTCCAACTTGACATTGTTTCCCAGCAACTCAGGAAAACTGTTCTCACAGCAGCAAGTGGGCGTATTCTGTATGCAAGCAGTGAAGGCAGACTCTAACAGGTGTCGTTCTCATTTCTGCCATGTGATGTACATAAAATACGCCTCTCTGCTCAACTCTTAGGCCACCATAAGATGAGTTCTTATATCAGTGATGTAATGACAGTATGATTATGTCTCACTCACTTTATTGGAACCCATCAACAAAATATGGGAAACATGTATGCAGTTTTAAAATAACACATTTTTCAAAAACACAGAGCAGCTTCCACAGGTGAAAGTGTCAAGTATTTAGTGTGACCTTCTCTTACACTTGAACAACAGCCCAAGCCTGACTTTCGTTAACCTGGAGTGGAACTATAATTCATTTTACATATAAAACCTGTGTTTGTTCTACTATTTCATGTCGACAAATAAAAAGGTCTATTACACCAGATTTTTTAAGACATTGAGCATTATATACGCATTCGGGCAGCACCACTTTTTTCAGTTGGAGTACAAGCATGAATACTTACATAGACACGATGTAGTTTTTCTTCTCTGGACCCCCCTAATGATGGAAAACAGCACTTACTGTCACAACTGTCATAAAACATAATCATTAAACATAATGCCGTGGTAAGGTGCATTTGTTGACATACCATTGAAGCATTCATGAGGCTTGTCTCTGTGCTGTTTTGCATATTATAAGCAGGCTGCTTTGTGGCATTGGTGTAGCAATGGCTTTCTTCTAGCAACTCGACCATGCAACCCATTTTTCTTGAAATGCCTCCTCATTGTGCATTTTGAAACAGCCACTTCACCAGAGTCCTGTATGTCATCTGAACTTATTTGTGGGGTTTTTTTGCATCCTGAACAATTTTCCTGCCATTTGTGGCTGAAGTTTTTGTTGCTCTACCTGACTGTGGTTTGGTTTCAACAAAATCCCTCATTTTCCACTTCTAATTAGAGTTTGAACACTGCTGATTGACATTTTTAATTCTTGGATATCTTTTTATATCATTTTAACCTGTTTTATAAAGTTCAACTACCTTCTCCGGCAGATCTTTTGATAATTCTTTTGCTTTCCCCATTCAGTAATTTCAGTGCAGCATTGGATGAAACATGCATGGGTCTGTCAGGAGCCAGGGAACTCACTTACTTACACACACACACACACACACACACTGATTACAGGCAAACAGATCACAGATGAGGATGGTTACTTTTAGTAGCCATTTAAACCTGTGTGTTTTTATCCGGCCAAAACCCCTAGGTGTATATGTAAACCTTTGATCAGGGTCATTTGGATTGTTTCTGTTGTCATAATGATTTGAAAAAGAGCAATGACAGTTGTTGATAAACAGCTTTACCCAACAACTAAACATGAGTGATAGAAATGTTTTTGTATTATCATTTATATTTTCTGAAAAATGGCCAAAAATATCACAAATTCTGCCATGGTATATAAACTTATGAGCACAACTGTATATCATCTTTAACAACCTGAAATAAATTGCAGTCCTTTTTGGAGATGATTTAATTTTTCACAATTGGCCTATATTTTATTAGTACAGAAATGAAGTTACTTAAGTAAGGTACTTATACCTACTGCTAGTAGTTGATAATGGCATCATCAATTTACTAATCTCTAATGCAAAAGAGTAACCACCCCAGCATTCTACGTTAGAATTGTTAATTTTCTTATTATCTTATTTTTGGCTCACTACATTACAAATACATTTTAAAATCTCTTTAATTTTAAAATGTATTTACTGTCAAGCACAAGCTGTTTTGATGTATTTGGACTGAAACTGTCTCGTGCAGATAGTACATCTGTTCTCCCTGGTCCCCCAGAGTCACTACAACACACAAGTCTGTCAGTTATTTCCGTTGTCATATTAACTTCTCTGTGGTCCAGCAGTTGATTCATTTATGTGACTGACTGATTGGAAGCAACCAGAAAAAGTGTGTGCTTTTGTCCATCCATCTGTCTGCGCATACATTTGCGAGTCGGTTTCAACTTCACGTCTAGAGGCATCTGTGGGATCAATATTTTCCACTGCCTGTGTGACAGGTGTACACCACTTGAGAGTGCAGTGATAGAAAGCCTTAGTTAGTGTGGATCCACTGAGGGGAGAATACATATGCATTAGTCTAAGACTGCTGGGGATATTTACCAGAGGTAACCACACAAAAAACAACAGGTAGCAGAGCCTGAAACCAAGATATGTTTAATTCATTGCAGAGGCAGCAGAGTATGTTGGCTGTACACGTGTATCAGCGAACGAGCCACTGCTTATTAAAAATGGACTGTATGAATGTCTGTGTTTGTGTTTGCTTCGATTCAGTGACGTGTGTCTGTCAGGTTGTCAAGCAGTGTTTGTGTCTAGTGTGTGCTTTTCTGTGTGTGTGTGTATTTGTGTGTCTATGTGTAAGACACAGAGACGGCAGGAACCAATGCTGTCCCTGTGTGAGGAAACTTTTTCAGTCCATTACCCTGCATGTTGCTATAATGAGAATAAAGCAGGAGTAAGAGCACGGTTTGCTACAACCATCTGCCTGCTGTATTTCCTCTGTGTTTTACAGGCAGACTGGTCTGTGTTTATTGTGAACAATTAGGCTTTTCCCCAACTATGTTACAGTTGCATATTTATGTTTTTGTGGACTGTGGCCTGAAGTTAATTTAAAATGCACTTATGTATATAAGTGCATTTTAAAATCTTGCAGTCAAGTAACACGCTTGAAATGGATAATTTACAAAACAAGTAGTCGGTGATTGGAGATTGTAAGCACATCAACGCCCTTTCTTGATGGTGTAAGGCAGAGCACAAATGGCTGACTCACACATTCCAGAGGCCAGGTCGGCACTTCTAATTCACTTCAACTGGAGTGTCAAACAATGCTGAACTGCATTGTGGATTTAGTTGGTTCTGTTTGCTTGCACTGTGTGTGGCAGAGGTTGAGAAATGTTCACCTTTCCAAGTGGCAGACATTTCAATACACATCCCATTTATGTGTTTAGCTCAACTGGTTGTGAGCTCTGAGACATGGTTGTTCTTCTTGTTGCAGTGTTTTTTTTGTTTGTTACAATGCATTCAACAGTGGCAGGCATCATAACAATCACTTCAGCAACATTAACAACTCTTGCTGCATAGTGACCCTTGTCAGATGCTGTTATTCTCACCTCCATTAGCCATCAAGCCTCAGACACACCCACCATCAAGCCTTACAATGACTTACAGCCTCTCTATATATGCAGCAAAAATCTTATGGAAGAAAAAATTTGGATCCAGTTCTACTGCACCACATGAAAAGTCGGACTGCTTTTTAGGAGATTCTGAAGTTGGCCAAAACAGTGACCTCATCAGATGTGTCTGCAGAGTGAAATCAAATTGAACATTTAAGAAGCTGAAATATGAAAGAACCTGTTTTAAGTGTGAGAAAATAACAAACAGATTAATTGATTATCAAAATAGTTGATGGAGATGGTGATCTTTTGAAAATCTGAGGTGAAAGGGTTCCCGCTTCTGGAAATTATTGTTTGTTTTTGTATTTAATTAACTTGATATTTTTATGGGAAACGTTCCTTTTGATCAAGACTGCAGTGTAAAGCAGCGTGGTGAATACTATCCGCTGCTAAATTGGCATCTTGGTAAAGGGGTGCAACACAAAATATTGTGTCCTATGTTGCATGGAGTGTGCAGGCTCTACGACTACTTATAATTTATAAAATTAAACATCATATTATCTCTCTCGTGCTATTTTATTATGTTGTAATGTGGTTAAAAGCACAAAGGGTCATTATTCCTGGAAGAGGCTACTTCTTTGACCACAACCAATAATAATTTAGCTCTAATTAATTTTCTTTCCAAGCGCAGTCTAGTGGTGTAATTGTGTCTGGTCTGTCTAAGACGGTAGATACTTGGTCAGTTTGTGATGGTTGTGATATGTTTTAGACTGGTGGAAGCATCAATCCTGCAGTAAAATATGAATACACTATAAATGCTAAACAAAGTATGGTATTAGTCAGACCATGAATTTTTCTCAGTTTTCTCACAAAAATAATGATGATGTGTGATGCTTTGGATATCTCTTGCACGTCACACTGGAGAAGTGAGTGGTGTGCATCAAATAAAAAAAATATCCAAACTTTTTTTTAATTTAAATTTATTCTCAATAGAGTCTTCTTGTGCAGTGGGAGTCAGTTGTGTGTGTGTATGCAGGGAAGCAGTACTTGTGGCAGGGAAGCAGGCTCACATTTGAGGCATTGTTCGACTCACCAAGGCGTGTTAACGCAATGTCATGCTTGACTGCAGTTCACTGTAGCTGGGGTTCACACTGAGGGGCAGAAGACTTGAGGGACATCCAGCTCAGCTCTTTCTTTGTCACTCTTTTTGGGTTTTAAGCCACAACACGCTTGTTCATCTTCTCATGTTGAGTTTATTTTAATATGACTCACTCACATCTGCTTATGAATTGCAGATGAAATGTGCCGGCATGTCTCGATAGAAGTGTCCGTTCCGTACGCTTTTGTGCAAAGATCACTGCCATGTCCAATTATTTACAAGGGTGTTTACTGAGGTTTTTCCTTGTGGGTGAGTTGAAGAGGGTGTCCTATAAATGTCAAGGAACTGCCCTCATTTTTCTTTTGAAATAGTAGAGTTATTATCCAGGCTTCACTTACCGTGTCAACAGATGAACTCTTACGATGTTTTTATGACCTTTTATATTGGTCTTATTTTCAGCTCATAGATTTTACACTTGAAATAACATCCTGATTTTATCAACCAAACATTGTCTCTCCAAATGTGTGACCTGCACAAGCTATTTTAATATTATATTATTTTATTTTTATTTTGGTGACATTATTTTGTATTTTCATTCATCCTTCATGGTTTGTCTTTTTTTCCCCTTTCTTTTTAAGATGATGAAAACATGCCCGACCGTTTACATACAGTGATTGCTTAGTGCTCTTTAAACAGTTAACCCCACTACCTTTTATTTTATCTCCTTCTCTGTAAACACAGGTTTCTGTGCTCTGTTTTAGTCAAAAACAAATCTTAATCATTGCCTTTAAGTCTTGACATCATCTTGAGGCGTTTACTGTGCCTATCTGGGCATGTTCTTCCTCAGCATCCCTTTTTTTCCCCCACATGAATCTATTTTCAATTCAGTCAGAGATGCTACACATGCTGCTTTACACACACACACAGATAACTATGATGAGCAGGCAAGGGACAAACCTTCAATGACTGGTGTGTTGCCAAATAATGATATTTAATTACAGCCAGCTTAATGCACCGGGGCAAACTAACAAGCTGTCTGCTAGCTTTTATCTTTTTAAAAGACTCACTCTGGGACACTGACGCATCACAAACATTTATGACACCATACATTTTCTGACTCCCATGAGGCTTTGCCTCTTCCCATCTTGTTTATGTATGAACAAATGGATAAATGTATGTGTGCGTTTGTGTCAGATTTTCACTACAGCATTGTTGTGGCTAAAAGAGCGTACAGTTGCAAAATGATAAAATATCAAAAGTAGCAGAGAATTTGTGGGTGAGTTGAACAGGGTGTCCTATGTCAAAAATCTTACAATGTCAGATATCATGGTATGATAATGCGACATTGAGGCAATAATATGCACGATTCATATCCCTGGATAATTAACTGGAGTCGCCTCAAATGAATAACACAAATAACACACACAGAATAAAATTATATGCTATGAATCCGTCATTTTTAGTTATAAAGTAAAGGATACAATTCCAGACATACACGGACAACTGTATCTAAGAAAATTTGCACTAAACGATCAGTGGTCTCTCCTGTAATGTTATTAATCAATTTAATGAAGTCCCTATGCAGTTATTTCCTGTATATGCTGTTTGGTTGATAGTTGCTCAGTGGTAGAGAAAGTTGTCGAGGGTTTGTTTTCTGACTCCACTAGTCAACATGCCATTGTGTCCCCGGCACAGACACTTAACCCCACGTTTCTCCCAAAGTTAACATTTCTTGTCTCACGTTGCATTCTTCCCAAGAGAACTCCAAAGCAACTTAATGTCTAATCTTTATCTTTCTGTCTTATTCTGTCTTCAAATCAGTGTCTCTGAAATTGTGTTTAGTTTTGAAATTATGGCCATGTGTGTGTCATACGGACTTCACTTTATATGTGCAATCTCACAAATGTTTATTCATTCATTAGGTCTTAAATGTTTCTTAAATTGTTAGGGCTCCAATGATTAATCAAATAATCACTGAGCAATTGATTATTTGTTCTTTGCTACCAATTAGTGACAATGCTGTTACATCGTTAGTGCACATTAAATGTTTTAAAAATGCTACCAATCACATTCATTTTCAAATTTATGAAATGAAATAGCACAGCTTTTAACAGAAAAAAAAACTGTATTTGTCATCATTACCTTGCACCACAACCCATACTAATTAACACACAGCCAGTAAGTATTTTATTCATTGTCTGGTTGAAGACTGAGAAATGTGCCCAGCATTTTCTAAAGGACTAAAAATTTTTAATAAGTCAATAGTTTAAAAATTCAGCATTTTGCACAAAAAAAAAAAAAAAAAAAAAATTCCCTACAGATAGTTGTTCCACTTGAAACAAAGCACAGGCCGAATAGTTGTCATTAGACTGTACATGCAGTGAAGTTCCAACCCCCAGCTACTGTAGCTGTGTTGTGATGTATGGTGGTTGTAGAAAGTGGTTTTTTGATCATTCTAACTTCAACTTGTTGTGTCAGTCACTGCACGGAGAGAATAAGTCATTTCACTGTCAGTATTTTTGCGAGTCGGCATGACGACTCTTCTTCTTAAGGTGATCAAATAGAGCAAACTTCACAAGAGTAAAGAGGAAGTGGAGGGGAGTGAGAGATGAGAGGAAAGACTCGTCTGTATTTGTATTTGAAGTGGCAAATGGAAATGTGCCAAATGATCTGACAAGAGGAAAATGTGAATTCCTCTCTGCAGCTGTTTGCAGCGGGGAAAGAAATACATGCTCTGCTTTCTCCATTAGACAGAGCTTTTAATTTAAAAAAAAAAAAAAAAAAAAAAAGCCATCCTGGGAGAAATATATTAAACATGACATGGTCACATTTTGAAATTCTTAATTCTCAAACTATTCAATTCAGTTTTGTGTGAGATTTTACTATGTGTTTTCTGCTTCAGTGGAACCCAAGTCAGTAGCTGGTGGGCTGTGAGATTTTCAGTTTAGAAACAAATTTCACAGCAAAGCTTGGAGCAAGAAGACACACATAACTCAGTCTGCCAGCTCTTTTATTGTTATTTTTCAACTGCTTTTCTTTTGTTTTCTCCTTCTGCCTCCCAGCAAAGTAAAGGACAGCAGCTTTCTGAGAACTGTGATAGACTGCTAGTTTAGCAAAATCGCATTGTGCTCATGTTTTACAGACTAGGGGAAAACACCAGCCTCTTAGCTTTGTCATGCACTGACTGTTTTGCTACAACCTCTTTAACAGCTCTTCATGTAGATGAGTCCATTGTCACCACAACAGTGGCAGGCGTTGCATGTGGAACAGTCAGGAACTAGACAGCAAAGCGCTGCCGCAGTCTAGACTTCCGTGTGTGTATAAGCGCGGCGCCTCTGTGCTCCAGGCTGCCTGCCTACTAACATCTCCAAACTGGAAGAGAGCAGAGAAGAGGAGGAGGGAGAAAGATGAGGGGAAAAAAATCATATGCATACATTGAAGCAGTGAATATAAGCAGAGAAAATTATTTAACATGTGGACATGAGAACAGCAAATAGCAGCAGTTCCCTGCTGTTGTTTGCAAATGGAATGAATAAATGTCCTTTTTATTCAAAATTCCTTACAAATATCTGTGGGAAATTGTAACCCATTCTTTTAAAGCAAGGCAGTTTTTATTTATAAAGCACCTACAGTAGCAATCAGGTGCTGCACAGAGACATCTAAAAACAACACAAAGGAAAAACATGAAAGGGGATTCAAATCTTAAGATGAGTAAATATAAGTTAACAAAATGACCATAATTAATTTAAGCATATAATTAATTAATAAAAGTAGGTTACTTAAAAAGGAACAAAATAAAGACAAATTAATAGAAGAATTAACGTGAGTGCCAATGTGTCCTTAACCCCTGACAACTGTGCCAGCAGCATGCGAATGGGTATATACAATATGTGCTGTATGAATGTGTGAGTGAATGGGTAAATGGTAAAACCGGAGTGCAAAGCAGCTTTGAGTGGTCATTGAGACTAGGAAAGCACTATATAAATACAGACAATTTACCCTTTAATGTTCAAGCACAACATTCAATTAATTTTAAACACATAGGGACATGCAGTTGTAAAAACGAATATGACAATAACAACTACATCAAGTCTCATATAAATGCACTGATATGCTTTTTTATTCATTATTTTAATCATTAGTTTCTTTTATTGTTCATTATTGTTCTTAATCATTTATATGTACAATTAAATAAAAAAATGATAAAGGACAATAAAGTTCTATTCCATTCTTATTTGACTACCAATGGTGGAGATGTATAAGATTATATACTGGCTGTTTGGTGTCATTGCCTGTAAAACACCTCCAATCATTTACAAGTAAGAAACTCATTTAAATCTTAATTAAACCCCCTCTAGTTAAGGGGGTATTTTGATTGAAATTCCACTTGACTCATTCTCTGGTGGCCTGGTGGTGAAATCTGACACTTGGTTGCAACGAGGGGGAGGAGTCTGGGCCAACGAGCCTCATGCTGATTGGATGAGAGCAATGAAAGAGTGAAGAAGTGACACAAGCACGGATTAAAGCAGCCAATGGCAAAATTTGAATGAAATATCTGGTGTTGAGCAGAGAGGGCAGTAGATACATTGATTTTTAACACATATTGTGTAATTTCAGTACTTTACACTAAACTGAAGATATAGGATCAGCAAATAACATTACTAGATCACCATATATACTGTAGGGGTTTAGTTACTCTTTACAAAAGTCAAAACTGTTTTCTCTTGCATATCTCATATCTGCATCAGTGTCAGATCGGCTGATAGGAGCAAACGTATGCCTCCACCTCGACGGCATTTATTAAAGCAAGGACAACATCACCATCTTCAAATCCCTGATCTTAATCCTCAGAGGCCATTTTGATTGAAATTCCACTTGACTTGTTCTCTGGTGAAAACCAGTGTCAGTTGTTTGGTTAAAAAAGACCCACCGTTGAGACAGAGACGTGTTTTACATCTCTCAGACGTGTTGTACAACACAGATTAAGGCGCGCGTTGGGAAGCTAGTGAGGCTTCAAAGGAAGGGGCAGCTCGGTGTCATGGGTGGGCAGAGTGAGAAGAAACTGAACCTGCCAACACTTTGATCATACTCACCACTAAAGGGCAAAGCCATGTTAGGAAAAAAAGAAGAAAGAAATGTGTTTTTGGATAAGAGATCTTTTTGAAGTGTTTTTTTTTTTTTTTTGTATCTTTTTGAAGTATGAATTGACATAGTACTTGTAATTTCTCCTTCTCCTCTTTGTTTTCTGTGATTAAAATCATTATTGGTTTCATTCACAGCAGAGAGTTTTAAATGATAATCCCAGCTCATATTTAAATGACCATCCCCAACCTTTGCAAAATGTGACTTATCTTATTATTAGTCGCATATTCTGTCTCTCTCTCTCTGCCTCAGTGGGGTTTAAAAAGTTAAAAAAAAAAAAGTTCTGCAGACCTGTAAACATGATAATGAAAATTTTAATTGATGACACCACAATTGAGAATCCCTCCCAGCATTCGGCTCTGAATCTGCAAATGTGTGCTGTTTGCCGACGTGTAAGCATGTGCTCATGCGGAGCCGTCGCTCTGATGGAGCTGAGAGAGAGGCAGGCAATGGAGGGGGGTGAGGCGGACGGGTGGGGTGACAAGTTTGTAAGGGGAGGAGTGAGGAGTAGAACGTGTTAAGGGAGTGTGAAGCAGACAGATCGACAGTGGGGAATAATTGTCATCTTTAACAATTGAGACTGCAACAACAGGAAGCGAGAGCTGAAAGGGAGAGATAATTAGACGAGACTTGGATTTTCAGCTGCGGAAAGTGTTCAGTCACAGCAGCAAAGAAACACGCTCCTCATTTCAACCTTTGAAAATCCCCCACCGCCTCTAATTTCAGTGCGCGTGTGTGCACGCACGATGTCTTTGCTTAATTTTGAAGTGGCTTCTGTCTCGGCTGCTCTCTTTCCACCCTTTATCCCTATTTATTTGTCAGAGGTTGTGTTCAGGGACGTTCCTTGTCATTCGTCAGTGTGGCCCATAAAACACACTGTCATGACTGACTGGCCATGCTCCAAACTCATTACCGATTGGCTGACAGAGCGGGTCGCTCGGTTCTGCTCTGCTGTGTTTGACTCCTGTTTGCCAGACATCTCAGGCCCAGGAAACTTTAAATGCGGCGGCATCTCTCTCTCCGTGCCACTCCTCCCCGCCTCACACTCAAGGTCACATGAATATGGATTCACCTTCTCCTTCCAGCGCACACATACTGATGATGAAGTCTAAGATCTGCTCAGAGGGATTATAATTCAGAACATGGGTCTGATGGGGAGGGGGTTGTCTCTCCGTTCCGCTGTCTGTCTGGATGTGCGTTTTTAGTCGGGGGGAAGGCAGGGAGTCTGAGGAGAGCGGTGGGGGGAAGAGGCATGAGAACGATGAAGAGGACTTCTGTACAAGCACAGAGCTGAGATGAGAAGCGGAAAGAAAGAGGATGGATGATGATGACGGCGGTGGAGTCGGGGAGGCATGGAGGAGGAGGAGCTGGGTGGGGGACGGAGTCATCTAAGAGAGAGAACGGGGGGTGGATTGGGAGATTGGAAAAGTACGATGTATTTGATCAGCCTTATCCATTTCATCACACTGAGCAGGTCGTACACAACATTCAGCTTCAGGAAATATGTCCTCGTCACCATGTGTACACACACACACACACACACACACGTGCATGCGGTGTGTTTGTGCCTGTACTAGGTAGAGTTACAGATTTTGTGCTCTTTCCTTAAAGATTTGGGACTGTATGTCATAGGTCGAGGTGTGAAACTTTCAGACTCTCGTGATTCAGTCCTGATTCAGTGAAAGATCGTTTTTTGAGTCAAACGATTTTTGATTTAAAATTGAATCAGTACATAGAGCTGATTCAGTACGTAGAGCTGATTCAGTACGTAGAGCTCAGTAAGTTGAGGCTCTAAGAAAGAGTATTCATCATGAAATCAGAGTCAAGTGATGGAAAAATTATAAAAAAAAAAGCTGTAAAAAGACCCCAAGGTTGGGTAAGGGTTTGTATAAACAAAATGATTCTATTTTTACTTTCCACTGTTCTTTGCAAGCAAGTGACTGATCCTTCTATTAATTCAATCGCTTTTTACCCTTCCTCCTACTCTCTGCCTTGCGTGTAATTTAGTCTGTAATCTGATTAACTTGCCTTGAATTTATTTGTTAAAAAGCATGAGCAACACATCGACTTCTCACACTCTATCATTCCCCCAGTTGTGCTCATTTCTTTGTCTCCTTTTCCTCTTACAGAGAACAACAAGGCACCTTTGCAAAGGTCTCGCGCTCAGCAGAATACAAATTCAGCAGCGGTGGAAGCTCCACCAGTGAAGGAGCTCTGTAGCCTGAAGGAGCTCAAGTCTGTGGCTCATCCCACTGCAGCCAGGGCTAAGCCTGCAGCGAGTGCAGAGCCCGGCTGCAGGTACAGGAACACCCCGGGTCACAGCTACGGGGTAGATAGAGAGAGGGTGGTGGGGAGAGAGACTGTTAAAGTGACCGAGAAACAGAGGGATGCTGAAGCAGAGCCTCCAGCCTTTCAGCCGTCCTCCACTGGTGCTCCAGTCAGCAGCTGCAGCACCAATGGAGACACAGACGTAGAGGCTCTTCTGGCCAAACTCAGGGCCTTGTGAGGTTCCTTTGTATGAGAGTGTATGCAGACAGTATGCTGTAGATGTGTAAACTCTCAAATATTAAAAACACGTTTTGAACTTAACGTAACTGAATGTATTTTAGCAATAAAAAGTGTAGTTATAAGGGCTGTCAATTTTGCCAAAAAAGTTTGAACAGATACCACGTGACACACTTTCTTTGAAGATATTCGTATAAACTTTCACAGTAGGCGGACAGTTTAGCATATGTCCTCTATTTTTACAGCAAAACAACAAAACATTACTGTCTTATTTTTTTCTAATGGGCAAAGAGACCATTCAACGTTGATCTAAGGTCTAACTGCGATCAGAGTGCCCTCTGCTGGACCATGCTCTTATTACTTCAGAGAGTCTGACACACTTGTGAGCTGTTTATTTTTATTTTAACAGGAATTTAATGTTTCAGTTTGAAATTTCTCTCCTTATTCTAATAGCTATTAGGACAAAATTGTTAATATATTGGTCAGGCATCAGTAACAGGACAATCGATTATTTAGGGAAACAAGAAAGGAATTTTAAATGTGTTAAACACGTCATTTGTAGCTAATGTTTTTTTGGACTAGGTTTAAATACGTATAAAATACGATTAAATACGATTTCTACACTATACACGTGTATAGTGTAGAAATCTGTTGAATTAAAGGTCCATTGTGTGACTCTTGGGAGGATTTATTGGTAGAAACTGAATATAATACCCATAGGTATATCTTTATAAGTGTATAATGTCTAGATGTCAGTCATTCTTACACACTGGACCTTTAATGTTCCCAGAGTTTCGTAAAAAAAATTTGATTTAAGTTGTGATTTGATTGAAATACTAAAACAACTGCCATAAATCTTTATCTACCACTTACATCTTTTATATTTTTTTTCCTGCAATCAAGTCATGTGATGTTGCTCAGCACTTTCTTTGTAATCCAAAAATATGTAGTCTTAAATAAAATTATGTAATGTTTTTGTCATGTTTTCTGAAGTTACTCATAGAATTATCTTTAATCCCCACATCATTCTTCCCTTTTGGAGTTACAGATTAGTTATTTGTCTTGATAAAAGATTTTTAAGCTTATATGGTCTGCATTTATTACTTTTGATAATTAAATCTTTTTTTCTTTGAGATTTTTCTATTTATCTCATTTATCTAATTGTATTTTGTTATCTGCCTTCTACAAAACTGAATAAATATACAAAAATAGACAAGTTGCTTGTGTTGTACTGTTTTTATCACCGTGTCACTGCTGTTGAGATCATGTCAATGCAGTAAAAAAACAGAGGAACAAAAAGAGTGTGAATGTATTTTTGTCCAAAATTTGGCACAAAAGAAAAAGTGTGTTCAGCCACAGTTAAAATAGATGTGATGCTGTGTTTTCTTCTATACTCCTGTTGAAGTGACTCACACTTTGTTCTTTACTCACTTTTAAACCCAGTTACAATAAAAATAAGGCAAAAAGATTGTCTTTTTTTTTAACCCATGAAATAATTAATCACCATTAATGTTTGTGTAGCTGTTTTGTTTATATGGTTTATTTGATGTAAACAATTACCATAGCACAATTCCAGCTTGCTGCTGTACAACACCATCAGTTAAAACGGATGGTTTGGATTTAGATTAAAAAAAAAGTGTGCAATATAATACTAATACTATAATACTAATGTTTTGAGATGGAAGTGGAGGCGGTCTTTCCTAAGCTCCTCCCCCCAGATGAGCATTATTTATTAATGCTAAGATTATTTATTTATTTATTTATTTTCAAATATTTAACAGCTTTTTTTTTTTTAATTTAGTGCACACATACAAATACAAGGGTTTAAAAGTTACAAAACACAACATGCTAGACGTGTTGGTCTGTGAAAGTAGTAACGACAACATAAAAAGAGCATTGATGAGGATAAAGAAAGAAGAAGAAAAAACAGGTGAAACAAACAAGAAACCATTTGTTTCTATTGTTTTTTTTTTTTGCAGGTTTAATATAATGGCTTTTGAGATCATTTATTGTTGTTTTTTTTCAATTAATAAATACAACGTCTAGTACACACATAAACACAACAGCTTGTTGTTATTTATTGTTAATCAATAACAATAATGATGATGATGACCATGACAACTAAATATGAAATAAATTTATTATTATCATCACTTTTAATTGTTTTATCTCAACAACATCTCAATTTTACTAACAATTTCTGGTTCCCAGAACGTTGTGGGAAAGTTACCTCTTGGTTGCAGGAACGTTCCCTCGAGGTTCCGCCCTCCATGTGGTTGATATGGAAAGTTTTCCTAACGTTCTCCTAACGTTAGCTTTTGGTTGCACATTTGGTTCCCAGAACGTTCCCCTAACGATACTTTGTCAGAACATACAACCTTTAGAGAACATTCTCTTATGGTTCTCAGAATGCAAGGAAGCTTTGTAGAACATCTATGACAGCATTTATATTACTAATTTAATTATTTTAAATTGTGTGAACATTAGCACTCAATGAATGAACAGGCAGATTTGGGAGGATTAAAAAAGTTTTATTTCAGTATAAATATATTTATGTTAAAGTACAAATAGAAACACTTATTCATAAACAAATTTAAATTAAAAATGACAGTTGTTCTATTACACTGGTTGAAGTGTCAAGATGTACAAAGACGGAATAAAAATGGAACAGCTTATGATTCCCTCACTCTTTTTGCCAAAGTTACTCTGCAGTTCAGCTTTTTTAAAGTTGCATATTTCACACAATTATCAGCCGTTTTTGAAAAGGGTAACACTGTCTGAGTCTCTCGCTCGCTCGCTCGCTCGCTCTGTCTGACTTCACCTGTGCCCGTTGCCTCAGCAACAGCTCCCAGCGTCACTGAACATCTCATCATTTATTTGTCAAAGTGTCACGAAAACATCACGCCCTGTGCCTGTTTCAAAACAAAATGACTCTATTGTTTTTGTTTCCATTCTAAGCTTTTATTGTGAAAATATTTGCAGGACCAGTGCATCTGTGGTTTCACACTTATGAGTCCTTGCATGTAAAGCATTTACAGCCTGTTATTTATGGCAATTTTCAAGGACAAACACTAGGTAAAACGGTCTATTACCTTCAATACTAATATGGGTTTCTACAAATTTAGTGTTGCAAACATTTTGCCTAATGAACTGTTTGTACCCTACTCACAGTAAAATGTATAATATTTGTCTTGTCTAATGCAGAAATGTTACATATTCTATCTTAAATAATAAATATTTCATTCATACAGGGAGTAGCTCTGCATCCTACTTGTATCTTTTTCCATTTAACCTTTATATATTGGTGAAAAAAATACTAAGAACAAGATACAAGTTCTCTCACCCTCCCATGCGATGGCCATTGTGTGGCGCTCGAGAGAAAACACCAATAATTTGTGATATCAGATTAGAAAATGTAGACCACACCATGAAAGTGGGAAAACTCACTCTCTCTCACTCATTTTCTACCGCTTTATCTTCCACTGAGGGTCGCGGGGGAGCTGGTGGCTAACTCCAGCTGACATAGGGCGAGAGGCGGGGTACACCCTGGACGGGTCACCAGTCCATTGCAGGGCTGGTAGGAACACAAAATGTAAAAAAATTTGTTTTTAATATATTGCCTGCAAAATTCTTCGGATCACACTAAAACTTGGTCAGATCTCATGTTTGGTGAGTTTTTCATGCTCGTCCAAGCCCTCAAAAGTCTGCTCAAAAAAAAAAAAAAAAAAAAAAGTTAAAGAAGGAAAACAAAAATGAATCAGAGTGGATACAGTAGGGCCTTTGCACCAGTCAGGGAGAAGCCTCTAATTAACTGAGACACAGCCTGAAATGGAGGGGGAGGGATAAGCAGTCACATTTTTACTGAATTCAGTGGAAAGTTTTTAATTTGCTGCCTCTGAATGACCTTTAATATTTTTTATTATTATTATTTATTTATTTTTAAATATAATAACTGGGCTTTTTTATATATGCACTGCCCTGTTAACACAAAATAATATGTAATGAGGCTCCATTGTACTTGGATGTTTTTTATAATACATGATAAGTTTGACTTTTTTTATGAGTTACAAAGAAATGCTCTCATAAACATTGCTGAAATTGTATTTAAAAAAAAAACAACAAAAAAACAGTTCTATGTTAGTTTCATGTGGACTTTTTCGAATCTTTTATAAATGAATCTAAACATTAAAAAGGACACTGTGGTGGACAAACGCCGCCTTTGAAGCATAAGTTAACAGTAGATAAAGTAAGATTATGATCTTGACATGGACACATTAGAGACGTGCAGGGGAAAGAATGATCTGACAACAAGTTATCTGGCTGTCTGACATGGTCTGCTCTGCTGTCTGTATCCTGTCAGCAGGTGCACATTTCCAGCACAGAGCCACACGACTGTGTTCATCTGGAGCAGAGCCAGAGACCAACATGTCCCCAGTGATGCACACACTGGTGTGACAGAACAAAGTAGCTGTTCTTCCAGTGGCCTTGATTTGCTTTAGCTGTAAGAGCATCTTTTACTGAGCAGATTAAAATCTACCAGACCAGACTATCAGACCATTTAAATTCATTCAAACTATTCAAATCCATTTTGCTTTCTTCTTTTCTTTCTTTTTTTGAATTTTTCATACTTTCCTGCAAAAGATGTCGGGAGCAGACACCTTCTTCGGCGTGTCGGGCTTCCTGTAAAACCTCTCCATCAGAAGAGTTTGTTACCTTCTTCAAGGTAAGGTCATGTTTTTACCAGCATTTGTCTGACTGTGAGCAGCGTGACTGAAAGAGTAAGATACATTTGGAAGAAGTGTTCCGAGGATGTGGGTTAGTGTTTGGGTTACAAGTGTTACATGACGATGATGTGAGCAGCTCATAGCAAGGAGGTGCACTGGCAGCCTCGGCACTCACTATAAAACTGTGAACTGATAAACTGTAGACTGGGTGAACCCAGCCGCGTCTGCATTGCAGACACTTGCACTGTCTTGCATCTTCAAAATTGTCAAAAGAAGGGAACCAATCACAAACCCCCGATGTGCTAGAGACGGGCTTTACAGGATGATGACATCTAGTAGACTAGTAGCTTTTGTAAACATCCAAAATGGTGGCCACCAAAGACCAGCTGTCTTTCAAGTCAGCTGTTGTTTCCATTTTAAGCCACTTTCTCCGCGGAGCTCCCCAAGGCAGAAGTCGTTAGACATCATTACCAGATAGTCGTCGCTGCTAGAAAACTATAACAAGAACATTTGTTGGTACATTTTCAGTCACTCTGTAAACGCCATCTTGATCATTCGTCTGGTTGGTTGTAGAACTATCCGTGCACAGAGGCATTTCTTACGTCCATTGGTTGCGACTCTTGAACGGGTAAGGCGACTTTATCCTTTCCAGTATAGCTCTCAAATATTCAGTCTGGTGTTAGTAGTAGCCAGTATTCAAAATCTGGATCTTAATTCTTACTCTCTCACACACACATGAGATTATTCTTCACCACCCAAACCCAGACCATTGCACTGAAAATGGAGGCTTGTGGTTCCCAGAGTCTCTCAGTGTAGAATTGGAGGCAGAGCTTTCAGCTCCTCTCCTGTGGAACCAGCTCCCACTTCGGGTCCAGGAGGCAGACACTGGTCCTACATTTATAGTTAAACTTTTTAATAAGCACTCTCTCTCTCTTTCTGTCTCTCTTTGTTTTTATTTTACAGGTATCCCTGATTCCAGAGCTTCAAAACCACAACTGAAATATTACAACTATAACCATTACTATATATTATGTAGCTATCATAATAATAATCATAATAATAAAAATAACATCTGAGTTTCCTGGGCTTGAATCCAGATGCAACTGTAAGGCTAATATTATTAGTGGTATTATCATTATTATTGATATATTATGATTTTGCTTTCCTGTATAATGTTGTATGGTCTGTACATTACTTTGTGAAGTGTCTTGGGATAATGTATGTTGTGATTTGGCACAGCAATCTCTCTTTTACTTTTACTTAACTTACTTTTTTACTTTTAACCTTAATCTGACAAAGACCAGCTCCACAGCTAGCCACTGCCCATTACCTCTTATCAACACTGACACTGGCTGCGAGTCGTCTCTCAACTGAAAGGTCGAGGGTTCGATGTATATAATACTTATATAATAGCTACATTGATTCATGGTAAGTTTGTCCGTTTTTTAAGGAGATATCTTCACCACAGTTAGTGAAAATGCTGATAAAAGCCATAACTCACCAGTCCTGGCTGCCAAATCGAGTTTTGCAGCTAAAGAAGATGGAGAAGCCTGAGCAATATCAAAAGTGAGTGTTTTGATCTTCAGTCTCAGCAGGTACCAATAGTGATGTTTGGTAAGCACCATTAGGAGAGATGAAAGTGAAAAAGACGCTAATATTGGGTCAATATCTGTTGGTTGGGTTTATGGAATGGGCATGACAAGTTAGACTGCTCTAGATCTGTTGTCCAGTATAACCACATCCCTCTTCTGCACGTGACCAAACCATGCCACCAACCTTGCCTCTCTTACTTTATCTCCAAAGTGTTCAACTTGAGTATATGGGTATCCAGTAATGTTATTTGATGATCCACGTGCAAATCTTCACAGTTTAGGGTAAGACATTTAAGTTCTAAATATGTTTAAAGTTATGAAAAGCAGCGTATCCTTCTGCCTCTCTGGTCATACACCAGCTACTGCAGAAGAATTTTGGCATTGGCTTTCTTAGTCCACTCTTTCGTCACCCTTTTGTCCAACCAATTCGAGGCTCATTGTCCCTGCATTCCTTCCCCTCTCTACCACTTGAAGCATAGTCTTCCTGATTGAGAGGTGATCGTCTCACGTGGACACAGATGCTCCAGATTTTGCTACCACATCATTTCCCTGTGCGCTGTTCTTCACTCAGCTCTCAACCCAATTGGTATTTTTCAAAATCAAGCATTGGGTGGACTTTGCCTTAGAAGAGGGAGTTTATTTACCCTTTAAATAGACTAATCACATGATTAGAGTGGCCTGCAAACTGTTTTTTTTTCCACTGCACTGTGATATATTTTGACCTCCAAATGCAGCTGATCCCTAATTGAGAGAGAGCCTGCATGTGTGTGGTGAGCAAACTCTAATTGTTTATATAACACCATTAGCTGGAATACACTTTCTCCACATACGGTGTATGAACATATTGACAACCCGTTGACTATAATTGCTTGCATGCTTGCAAGATGTAACAAAATGATTAAATTTTGTTTCAGCATCTGTGCACGATTGTTCCCTTGAAAGGAAAGCAGGAAAATGACCAGCTAAACTCATCAACACTACAAAATGAGAGGAGGACGAGAGCATAAGGATGGCAGGATCTTGATATGTTGAGGGAGCCTTCATTACTCACAGTCCTCTGTTCCAGCCACAAGGTTTATCTATGGGCCTAATAAAGTGGTGCAAAACATATTGTGTAACAGATTGCAATCTGGGCTTCTTCGATTGGAAAAGAAGTTAAAAATGTGTCTGAGGATTTGTACAGTGGAGGAGGGGGAGGTACAAAGCACATCAACTGATTTGTCACTCTTTCAAACAGTCAAAGAGTGAGCACTGCTGTATTTATAACCACCAGTAGCCTGGATGAACTCAGCCGAGGGAGCCAGTGATTCGATTTCACTGTGGGCAACTGTTGTTAGACGTCATTATTTAATAGCCATCGCTCCGAGAAAACTACAAAAAGCATGTTTGTTGACAAATGTTTTGCATACGTCATCGTGATCAGTGGTCTGGTCATTTGTCTTGGAAGTGGAAAGTGACTACACCCTTTCCAGACCATGTGCGTTTCTTTCGACTTCTCCCTCTTTAGGAGTCCCCAAAGCCCCCCATTTCAGTGGTTCTTAAACCTTATGTGCTAAGTACCACTTAAGAAAATATTGAGCTCTCACCATTATCGTTATCTCCAAAGTTAAAATACAGTGGTGTAAATAGGCCAAGCAAAGTCAGCTACGGACTTGTTACAGGAGGCAGATTTATTCCCAATAATTTGCTCTCTTATCGTTCTCTTCTTCCTCACATACTTCAGACGACGAAATTAAATTGAGATGGAGCGAGTGATAAGGTGACGCTAATTATTATTCAATTTATAATTTGTTTCATTTTTTTATGCACTCTGGTCAAAATTCCTCAGCTCCACTCTGATCACATACTCTGGTATATAGAGTGGAACAGTATTGTCTGTTTTTCTTCCAAGTATCCTCAGAGGGAGCTCAAACCACAGTTTGATAACCATGGTACTATTTAATTTGGCAAAGATTTTTATGCCAGATGCCCTTTCTGACACAACCCTCCCATTTGTGTGGGCTTGGGACCGGCAGTCGGAGTACACTGGATGGCTGGGGTCAATTTGGAGTGTCCATTTAACAATGCGCAATGGGGATTGGGTACTTTGCTAAGGGGTAGCCCAGCCCTTAACCTGGCAGGGACTTGAACCAGCGACCTTTCAGCTACAAGCCAAGCTCCCTTTCTGGTTGACCATGGGCTGCCCATATATGGTGAAATTTAATTGTGAAAATATTACTTTCTACTTTTATGTTTCTTGTGCAGAATATCTACACTTAATGGGGTCAGTGACAGATGTAGCAAAAATGAAGGAAAACTGTATTGCAAGTTTATTCTTTAACCTTTAAACTGTTGCTTTTATATATTTTGTGACATATTGACACACTGTGGGAAAAAAAGCAAGTTGTCAGCTTTGTTGCTCTCACTGCAAATGCTCAGTCACAGTACTTCACTGATGACCTGTGTGACTGTGCCAGCCGCCAACACACAGACACTGTGTATGTTAAGGTCATGTAAGACAGGAAAAAAAAAGACTTAAAGCCTAGAAAGACACTTCAGGTTGTGGATAAATGAGCTTTATTTACAGTATGATTTATTGATTATCTTCAAACAGAAGTGAGAGTGATAGCTGGAAAGGTAGGTAGACATTAGGTGTCAGAGAAGCCGGTGTGAGGAAGGTGTATGTTCCCATCATTCGTTTTATCACACGTGTGATTTCAGTTTAAGCTGCACATGGCTAATGTCAGGAAAATATGGCTTTGGTAAGATTCGAAAAGGTCAGCGCTTCCTGTCTCCCACTTTAAGTCTGTGTTGACTTTTTCCAGTGTTTAAGATCCTAATCTTTCCCTGACCTTAAGCAAACACTCTTAACCTACATTAACCATAAAAGCATTCATCATGCTTTTAGGAGGAGTCAGGAGCTGATGCTCCCACAAAACAATGCATTTCTCCGAAGATTCAGAATAGACGGACTTTGCATTTGCAGTAACAACTTGACACAGATGTAGAAATATAAATCATTTTTATTCACTTTACTAAGAGATAATCTAAGTTGTGCTGGATTTAGCAAAAATATTTTGATATGAAGGAATAAAGAAATGAGTCCACGTTGTCGGACGCAAATTCTGTGCCTCCAATGCATAAAATTCCCTGCTGTTGGGGCACAACATTTTGGGAATAATTCGATTGCTCTTAATGATTAATACATTATGAAAAAATAATTGTTTAATTATTAAATTAAAAGAAAAAAAAGGAAGTTAATTGTTAATTAACTTGCCAATCCGGGGCACCAGGGGGATAACAAATTGCCTAATTAGTCTTAAAAAGGCTGCTTAATCTGGTGGTGATGCAAGGGGTAACCACAGTTAATCAATAGGGAAGGAAGGATTCCAAGTACTGACTCTCTCAACCAGCTTTTGTCACCAGATGCAACACAAATACAGACACTTCTTTTCAAATAATTGACAAATTTATTAACTCCTGGTCACACAGTCAAAGACTGAAAACAATATTATTAATACTTTATCATTTAATCTACAACCGGTAGCATAAGGCAAGCAATATAATAGAGAACACATGCAGCTGTGTGTGTGCAAGATTGAGAGGAAAAGGAGGAACAAGATAGTGGAAATAGGTATTGTTGACCAAGTGACCAGGCCTGTGTTTTAATGCAGCAGCCTGGTAACCATGTGGCGTTCTTACGTCTCAGGTTGCCTTGCTTGCCCACTAAAGAGAGAGAGAGAGAGAGAGAGAGAGAGAGAGAGAGAGAGAGAGAGAGAGAGAGAGAGACATAATCCGTACATGGGACGGAAATGTGTGTGTGTGTGTGTTTGTTTTGATGTGCATATGACTTTGGAGGAACAAGATAGTGGAAATAGGTATTGTTGCTGGAAGTGACCAGGCCTGTGTTTTAATGCAGCAGCCTGGTAACCATGTGGCGTTCTTACGTCTCAGGTTGCCTTGCTTGCCCAAGCAAGAGAGAGAGAGAGAGAGAGAGAGAGAGAGAGAGAGAGAGAGAGAGAGAGAGAGAGAGACATAATCCGTACATGGGACGGAAATGTGTGTGTGTGTGTGTTTGTTTTGATGTGCATATGACTTTGTGAAAAGAGGAAGAGCAAGAGCAAGATAGATGGCATTCTCAGTAAGATGCAATGATTGCCTTTGGATCAAACGCACACACACGCACACGCACACACATGGCAGACGGTAGCCCGTTCAGTCTGTGGTTTCCTCGTGGATTGACAACGAGAAGCCACCTTCTCATGTGATCATCAGCTGGTGCTACCAGTGTAGTGCGGTTCACGAGTCTAACACTGACGGCCCAGCTGAGCAAAACAGCAAGCAATTAACATGACAAGCACGAACAGCAAACACTTGTGACATGCGGCTTCATGGTCCACCATGTTGTAACACAAAATAAACCACAATTAGAACCACAATTAGCAACAATAATAAACAAAAAAGATTACAAAGTATCAAATCTCTGCCCTGACACTTTATGCCTCTTACTTGGTTTGTTTCAGGAAGCAAGACAGATGCGTTTTGTCCGTCTTTTGGGTCTGACTTTGTCCGTTTCAGCTCGTGTCTCGGTGTGGCTGTTATGCACTCTGCTGGCTGGATAGCATTGTTGTGGGGGGAAACCGACTCACCTGAAGAAATGGTGCAGTCCTTTCTTCTCTGCAGGTGAGCACTAGCGTGTCACATAGAGCCGTGCTCCGTCAAAGCGCTGCCTTAAAGAGCAGCACATTCAGATGCTCAGGGCAGAGTGTGAGCCAAGTGGATATCCACTGAGCCAAACCTGGGTAATTATCCTAACCTTAACATCAATCTCTTACTTTTATTTCACCCCATCTCTGCTCTGAACTTCAAATGGTGGGTTTACATAGGAGTCAACAGAAAGCCCGGTGCATCTCTGTCAGACATCTGCACATCTATACGGCGATGCCTTGACAGAGTGTGGCTGAATCTGATGCTTTCTAAACGAGAATGTGTTGGGACTCTGGCCCTTTTTAAAGAGAGTCTCAGGCTTCTAAACTGTGAAGACTGATGAACTCGCCTAGGGATACGACTCTCTGTGCTAGTCCTGCCTTAGGTGCAAGGGCTCCTGTGTGTAATTCTTTCACAAGTCCCCATTTATGTTAGGACCAAGCTTAACGCCGCTGCTTCGTGATGTACAATTTGTGAAGGATTTGCTTTAAAACATGTATCTAAATAGATCAGCTACTAACCAACACTGGACTAACAGGTGTGAACGAACCATTTGAAGTTAATGGAAAACAGTTTCAAACAGTTTTTTATATTTGTGAAAAATAGCCTCTTCAGTGGAACCACCTTTTTGTTGCTTGGACTTTCTCTTATACGCCCTTTTTCTTCCTCATTTCAGTCTCACACAACCAAAGAGCTGTGCCTTTTCTTTTCTCTTTTCTTCTCTTCCTCCCTGCGAACCTGCATCAGAGTGCTTCACTGTGTGACACAGACTGTGTAATCAGTGTACAACTCAATCTGAGTCACCTTGTTATTGGGCTCAGATCCAGGAGGTGACACTTATGGTGGTAAACCAACACGCTAATAGCGTCACCGAAGGACGCGTCGGTCTCTCGCTGTTCTTTCCTGTTTTGGAAATCAAGCCAGGCTGGATCTTGCAAAGATAATATTCATGTCTAACAAAAATTGCTCATATAGTTTTGAACATTTAGGTAAATGAACGGTGAATTTCTCTTTAATATCCCCTCTGCATTTTTGTCTACCTGCATCTCTGAGAGCACTGTGTTGCCCTCTCTCTTCTTTGCTGGAGCTTCCTCCATCTGCCACTGCAGGTGTGTTTTTGTGTCTTCTCTGTTCTCCTTTGATCACTGCTGTATTACACCAGTGTAAAAGTCTGCCCTCTCTCAGTTCTTTGTCTTTGCTGTTCTGTCTTGCAGAGATGTGTGTGTTTATGTTTTTTGTTGTTGCAAGGAATGAAAGAGGGAGGATTCATCCCTCTGTACTATTCAAGCTAATAGAACAAATTTGGCAATCATGCAAAATAACACAACAGATATCTGTTGTGTCTGTCTTTCTGTCGCTCTGCACTGATTTGTTTTTTTTTTTTTGTTGTTGTCTTCAAACAGCTGTTTTGTTTTCTGTGGTGCTCATTCATCTGCAGTTGCAACAGATTTCTGAGGTCTGGTTCACTTTGGTCGTCATCTGCAGCGGCTGATCTTTAATGAGTTGTTTCTCAGTATTTCCATAATTCTGACCTTGAGGAGTGACTGCACGTCAGTATGAGCACAAGATATTATATTTATTACAACAGAAGAGCACTTTAAACAAACAGAGATTGTTGGTGGAGACTGGTTATTGTCTCCACCAAGGAGGTTATATTTTAATCAGTGTGGGTTTTCCAACTTCCTGCCAACAGTTTTTGTTTGGATCAATCAGTTTTTTCCGTGATGAGCAGGTGATCACCCAAGTATGTTCCCATTAAACTTTGGTAATAATCCACCCACTGATAATGTCACAAAAAAATCCCCATCTCTTATAATTGGCAAAACTGTAAAAAAAAAAAAAAAAAGAAAAAAGAAAAAAAGAAAAAGATACATCTCTGTGAAAACTCAGATTTGAACAAAATTTGGTATTGTATGCAGAATCTGAAACTCCACTATCAGGATCTAATCCAGATTACCAGATCCAGAGTTGGTGACAATTAAATTTAACATGTGAAGTCCTGTTTAAAAAGATCAGATGTGTAAATCTCAGTGACATCTAAACAGATCAGCATGAATGTTCAAGTAAGATGGTAGTAGCTCTAAACCCATAAAGTTCTGTAGAGATCCAGAAATGTTAAGGTGCTCGAAAACTCGTGAACCTAGCTGCAGACATGCCAAAGGGACCATATCATATTTAAATAAATAAATAATCAGTTCAATAGTTCTAATGAAAAAAAACAAAAAAAAAACAGTATTGTGGGTTGATGGCTGCTGGAGTGGTTGATGGGCTAAGACAGTGGAGTCAAGGCTGGGGGAATAATCAACTATTAAAAAACTCTTAGCTGAAGCAAGGTCACTGATGACGTTTAGACCAGGGTTTCTCAATTCTGGTCCCTGGGTCCCACAGCCGTGCATGTCTTAGATGTTTCCCACCTCTGGCACACCTGATTCAAATGTTCAGCTCGTCACCATGCTCCACCAAAGCCTGAGAACAACCCATTTGTTTTAATCAGGTGTGTTGGAACAAGGAAACATGCAGGACAGGGAGTCCCCTGGACCAGGATGGAGGAACCCCTGGTTTAGACCATGATCTAGTACGGAGTTTACGGTGGACCTGGAATAAGAAGCAATCTTGAGTTGCAATGATGCAGCTGCAGCTGCTTTCTCTGCCCTGGCTCCACCACACCTCCACACACAGTGGATCAAAATGCAGAAAATTTCAGGTGCTGGAATATAAAACGCAAGTGACACAGTGTTGGCTGTATTTTAGATGTTTCCAATAGTGATTACATTCTGAAATATTCAGAATATATTAAAATATATTCCTGTCACAGTACTAATGTCTGATGGGTTTTTTTATGCTCTTCTACTACTGTATAATACATTTAGAGATAATAATAGAGGCTGTTTGGCAACAGATTTTATACAACAACATAGAATGTTGTAACATCTCTGTCTTAATGTAATTATGTAAATTCTTTGGTCCAAATGGAGTTGATTAGGAGACAGTCTGTGTCTAGTTGCATTTATAGATTTATTTTAATTGGTAGATGCTTGTTTTGGATACCTTTTAGTCAGCATTTTTGGAATGAGTTTTGTTTTGTTTTGTTCCTTGTGACAAAGTGACTTACTGTAAGTGTTTATGAAGGTGGCTTTGAGTGGCCACCTCATCAGTCCTCAGTGCTTTTAATGTTGAAAAGTAGACAAAGAAGATGCGACTACAGTTAGTACAGGTGCTGGTACTCGTGTAGTGGTTTTCTCTCTGTGAGATTAGATGGAGAAACAGGCAAAGTGCCCTTCAGCTGCTGAAGCATCCTGTGTAACACAGAACTTTATTAATAATTTGAGAGTTTTCTCCAACGTGGAAAGACTAAAAACTATTTTACTGTACCATTATTTAAAAATCATATTTTTTGCTTGAAATGCCTCAAAGCAAAACAATTATAGCCGAGTTTCACTTATAAATTTCCCACCTTCCAGTGAAGAATGTGTGAGAGACTGTGTAGAAGTGCGTTTATGTGGTGTCTGGCATTACATGGGTAGATTCCCTGTGGGCTGTAGCACTGAGCAGAGTGACAACTGGATAAACAGTACAGTTGTGTGAAGCGAGCACATCTGGCTTTGATCACTATGGCGATGGCAGTGTGGAGTGATAGGGCGAGCGGAGCGATGGAGATGGATTCCCATGGGAATCATTATCCTGTTTAGTAAAACTAATGAGAGAAAAGGTGCTGCACCTCAGCTCACTGCTGTTCCTGTTTGAAACACAGATACACACACACGCACACACACTAATATGCTCCAGTTTATGCAAGATGAGAGTAAAAACAGATACAGTGTGTCATAGATACAAATAAACCCCACACTGAATAATTATTTTCAAATGGATCCATAATTACAGTGCCACAGCATCCCATAAGCAAATTAACTTAATTAACACAATGTTGCAAAAAATGCTTGTTTACATGGGTTTTGTTATTTTTCAAAACCTGTCACTGTCAGTTATCAGTCGACACAGCATAGCAAAAAAAATCCTGGCTCTACTGCTCTTGACTTTATTCAAAAGGATTTTATTAATGATTGCAGCAATGGCAAAATTATTAATATTTTAAGCACAAATTACCCGTTTTTCAAGCATGTTGTCTCTTCATTTGTCTTGAACAGTGCAGTACAGAACGGTAGAATAAACACTCAATTAAGACTGATCGATATGGCTCATGGTGATGTAGTCTAAATGTTTTTAGACTACATCTCAATGTACGAGAGATATATAAATGAGAGTGACAATACACTTTCATTTCAGATAATACCTAGTTCTTTGGCTTTTTTGTGTTAAATGAAGGATATTTACGTGTTAGAAATGATGAAATTTCTATAACACAATTAATTAGGCTAAAAATTAAAGATGTGTTATTAAGTCACTTTTTAAATATAATTTTGACGGTTCAATGGATTTTTAAAGTTTATGTTATTTTGTGTATTTCACTAATATATTCAATATAATGAATGATAATATGATGATTATCATGATGAACTTTATCACAGATACCTAATCACAATATTCAGAATCTAAGACCATATCTTGTCTGTCAGCAGATAATATCAGTAATATCAATATATTGCCCAGCCCTACACTCAGTCATTGTACAGACCTAAAAAAATGTAGCAACACATGATGGACATTTTAAAAGGACAAAAGAAATTCAAATAAGTATAAATAGTAAAGGATTACCACAACTTCCTCCTTTCAGTTTTAATTTATGGGTGATTTAAATACTGGTTATATATAAATGGTAACACAATCCCATGTGATCACTGACCAGGAGAGACTGTTTATGAACTGCCCTCCAAATCAAACCAGCAGCCTGCAGAAGACAAAGTACCAACTTTGACTGAGTGAGTCATAATATTAATCTACACTAGATGAAATACTAAACCTCGCAAAATGTGCCCACCCACAAGCGTAATTGAGTAACGGGTCAGGCAGGGTGGAGGAGAGAGTGACCTCTTCTCATATTTTACAGCTTGGCTGCTGTGCCGCACAAACACCAAAGCATCTTGGCTCAGTCACTCCTGTTAGATCTGAGCCAAAGAACAACGATGGCTTCAGGGAGAGAAGTCAACATTGCTGTCATAGTCTCATTATGCAGCACAGAATGGGGGATCTAGTAACATCACACAGCTGATATTTCAGTGTCAGAAGATATAATGACTTTTCCTTTTGCCTTAAAAGAGGTAGCCAAGAATTTCCAAAAATATGTATGGTATTTGTATGTATATATGGTATTTGTCATTTTTTTTACCACATATCTGGATCTGGATCGCGGGGGTGGCAGTTCTCAGCAGTGAACACCTCCCTTGGACACTGAACCACCTCAACTGGATCCTCTCGATGTGGAGAAGCAGCGGCTCACGCTGTCTCTTAGGGTAAGCACAGACATGCTGCGAAAGCTCATTTTGGCCACTTGTATGTCTGATCTTAGTGTTTCTTTCACTGCCCACAGTTCTTGACAATATAGGTGAGGGCTGGAATGTAGATTGACCATTAAATTGAGAGCTTTGCCTTTCAACTCAGCTCCGCCGGTATACAACATACCGGTGCCCGCAGCCCTGATCCACCTGTCAGTTTCCCGGGATTGGACTGCCAAGGACCCGTCCCTGTCTGCTGTCCAATCCACACTGCACTAGACCCCTACTGGTTCCTCCTGCGGGTGGTGAGTCCACTGGAGGATAATCGTTATTCTTTTGACAGAGTTAGTGGGTAAATATTTGCAGTTATTTTATAATTGAAGCAAACAGTGGCTATTGTGATCATTTACTTCAGTTTGAGAACTTAGTGCCACAGAAACACTTTCAAAACATGTTCCTCTTACTTTAAAGTGTTCCAAGTCTTTATTCCATCTCATTAATAATAAAACTTATACTAACACATTGTTTATTGTAAAACTTTTCGTAAAACTTTTCGTCTTGCTATTCACAAATTCACATCCTATGCAGCACTTTATCACACATCTTATTACCCATATGTCCACATGTCTTGTCCAAGGACACATGGGTATGTAGGCTAGTGTTGCCTAAACTAAACCTTATGGGGAAGAATGCTCCAAAACTCATAAATATTTGTTATATTCAAATAAACATGCCTCTGTTTTAAAATACAGCCATCTAGACTGTACTGTTTTGCCTTTTGTTTACAACCAGCTCTACCACCTCTAGATGGGACACCAGAGAAAGGGTTTCCATGACTCCTTAAAAAAGACTTAAGTCACTGAGTTAACCCGGAGAAACAATCACTCAACTATCAATCACACAACTGACATTTCTGTCTCTCAGTGGACCCTAATGACCCTCATTCATACTTTGTTTCAGGTGAAAAAAACAACCTGAAACTGGGAGGAGGATCTGCTTTGTTCAACTTAACTCTCTAGACAGGTATCAGCCTCAGAGGTCAAATACCTGTTTTTTCCCACCAGTTAGTCAGAAATGAAGAAGCCTCTTGGATGAAATGTCTTCAACTCAGTTCAGGCAAGTCCAGTCGCCTATAGCTACTACAGAAGAAAACCAAGCATAGAGTTCAAATTGCACAGAACTACCATATCTACTGTACATGATGCAAACAATAAATATGGTGACATATGTTTAATATAATACTGTGGAGAACCAGCTCAAGCAACTGTCCAAATATTTAATGTGACCTTTCAGTGTGAGTCTCAGAAGGATACTGATCTCTGCTTTAAAGCAGCTGTTGGAGCTGCTCTGTAAGACAGATTTCAAAAATAAGAAAAATAAGATACCAAATCCAGACCAAAAACCTTTTTATGCTGAATGATGTCCTTGTTACTTGACATCCTCATTTTTCTTGTATGGAACAACTTTTTTTTTTTTTCTCCACAGCCTTGAAACTACATTTCAACATCTCAGTCAGGGCTTCGTGTCCAAGTCCATCAATCATGTGCAGTATTTTATTCTTCTATGAGCTGAGGCACTTGCTAATAATAAATGACCAGTTGCTGAAGATTAATTCCCCGCTCACATACATTTATGCTGACATATCTCTGCAGCTTTACAAAACAAGCACTTCTCGCTCTGTGTGTGGGTGTGTAACGAGGGGTCATGTGCGGACCACAGCCAGATTGAACGCTGTGGTAAACTGCCAACAACTGTTGACTGGTCTAACAACAAGCATTCAGCCCCAATTTACTCACTGCAGCAGATTCCCAAATAAGACTGAGTAGCTTCAAATCAGGGCACTGACATTAACTTGGGTGCTCACTCACGCACCTGCTCAGTGTCAAGTCTCTTCTTAATGGGAACCGTGGACAGCAGGAGCTGTAACTGTTGTCTGGTGAAGCTTTGGAAGAAGAGGGAAATGGTGTGGGGGAGGCTGGTTTACTGAACTTTGTCATAGAGTTGATGAGCACACAAGCCAGGCAAGCCACAGGCTGTACAAATCACCTGGAGCACCCTTGCACAGGATGTTGGCAAAGAGATGGGAACACAGTGTTTCTGTGGAGCAGCTGCTCGGGCTAAACAGCCACTACAACAGACAACCTACACTTCCATTTTAATTCCTGTTTATCTGCTCACAGACATCTACTCTCCTGGTCAAGAAGAACAAAAGGAAACAAGAGCACTCATAGCGTGTGGACCACAGAAAAGGATGGAGCCTTTCATTTATGCTCTGTGTTTATTTGGTCCGTCGTCGTGCACGTCACAGGAGAGCTTATGATGACAGATGAAACAGAGCAATACTACCAGAAACTGTGCAGGCTGTATTGACTCAATAGTCCAATCAGTCAGGAAAATAACGAAGAATAGTCTATATGGGTGTTTAAAACTGGCTGCCAAAGCTTGCTGGCTTATCCCTGTAGCCACAAGTGGCTCAGTGGAACACTGTGGGACGTGGCATGCTTGATTCAGACGCCTATCCGGCATCTCGTCATCAATCTCCCTCATCGCTAACAAGTAATATTCCCCATTATTGGGAAGACATACATTCAGTGGTCTTACATACCACCACCATGAAATCTGCTTGCGTTTCTTTCCATTTCAGATCGCGCAGATTAAAATAACCACTTCAGTGTTTGTTGATGCCTGGCACTTGGCACTGCCCTCTAGAGGAAGCATTGCGCAATGTCAACACCAACAGAAAAGACGCACGGAGGTATGTAGTGTAGTGAGTAGTAACATTTGGGATGGACAGACGTAAAGCAGATGAAAATGTAGTATAAATGGGCCTTTAGTCACCTGCATTTTACATTCTGGCACCTGAAATGTTTACATTTAGATCCACTGGATCCAAAAGACTCTCTGGATCTGAGCAGAACTTTATCTGCTTACAACTATTACCATCCAATGGAAAAAAAGATCTAGATCTAGATCTGTTAAGAGGTCACTGAGATATACACATCTAAATGTGTTAAATGGGAGATCCTCAAGTTCAATTTAAATTGCTGCCAAATCCATAATCTGGATCGGATCCATATAAAATTTTGCCTGATGAGTGTCTGATCCTGCATACACTTACCAAATTTTGAGGATAAAGATATGATTTTTTTTGTTTTGTCTATTATAAGAGGTGGATATTTCTTTCAATTTAATAAATTATTAAAAATCCCAGGAAGTGGGCTGAGCGCTAAGTAAGAGATAGAAGGAGGGAGGGAGAGTGGGGAACATTGCAGGGGACGTGGTCCGATAGTAAAATCTGGCATTGAAAGTCTCTAAAGCAACACCTCCTGTGTTTATTAAAGGGGGCAGAGTCTGGGACAACAAGCCTCGCTTTGTCTAGACAAAAGAGTGGCAAAAGATTGTACCAGCGATGCAAGAGGAGACTAAAAAAGGCAACATTAGAATGCAGTGGCTGGTGTTTGACCAGAGAGGCAGTAGATACACTGATTTGATTTAACACAACATGTACAATTTCAGCAATTTCAAAATGGCTGCTGTGCAAAGGCCCGGTTCTGTTATTTAAAGCAGAACATGTATGTTTGTTTCTTGGTAGCATCATCTAGAAATGTATGCACCAACGCCTGAAGAACACAAGTAGTAACAGCTTTTTGAAACATTAACAAAACACTCACCGAGCTTATTATCTTGATTCACTCTCTCACACTGATGAATTCTTCACTTTCCTGACCTGTTGCCATCTTTCTGTCAATAAAATCTGTGTTTTATGCAGAGGGAGACCACAACAACCCCCCCATCTAGACAAGACTGTGATCAATAAAGCTCATAAGTCTTTTCCTTCGACTGCAAGCTCCCCATCCCTACCCGCCCGAGAATCACTGAGCGTCAGACAGACCAGACTCTCCTCCTAAAAAGGTGTGTCCTGTTGCATACAAATCTTCAGTCTGTCCTACCTACTCTACTCCACTAGCCTCCGCCACATGCATATTCCTCCCTTGAGACAATCAGACAAGTAGATAACGTTTTAGTGAGTCACAGCCAAAAGACAGATTAATATTGTGGAGCAACAGCCAGTATTGTTTATGTATGCTTATGACAGTGCTGGTGTGTTTTCAGGTTATAAATAATACATGCACTTGCATGCAAACATTTTATTGGACATGTTCACACATCACATTAGTTTAGATCCATGTCGTATATATTTGCCTAATGGAGAAATTAAGATTAAAGTGAAAGTTTAGGGCCAAAAGCTACAACAACCTCAAGAAATAAACAGCTTGTCAGCTCTAATTTTCAAATTGTGTAAAGTATTTTGAAATCCCTTTGATTTAGGAGCCCCCCTGCTCTGCAATGTAAATCAGCTGAGGAATAAATGACTTCATGGCTGCATTAATATGTATGCATGTGCTGAGCTTGCCTGCAGTTCGATGTCACCAAGATTTGGACCAACTAAACTCACATATTTTTGGATGAAGGAAATTCCTACATTAAAACCAAGGATTAAAAGCAACACACACACACAAACCACAATTAACTTGCATCCTCACTTTTCATTTAGTAATGATTTTTATTTTCTCCATTAAGTTTGTGTAACATATGTTAAAATGATCATCATAATCTTTTCATATTTTATTTTCACTTCCTGTCTTGGCATTACACAAATGAAACTACTTTTGATTCCATTTTTACATGACATTATGTATTTTTGGACAGGGTGTTGACTCTGTGTGAAAAATTATGATCTTTTCCAAGGCATTTTGTGCCTAACACTTAACATATTCATGAGACAAAAGCCCCACGAGCAGTTCAAACATCATTATGTTGATATTAGGGGTGGCCACGAGTACTTGATTATTCATTTGATTATAAAAAGTCAATCAGTTACTGTGACTATTTGTAGTATATCAATAAATGTTTTATTAATGATTGCATTTATAAAAGCAAAACTCTACTGTATTGATCTGTGGTATGTTTGCAGAGGTGATCAAATTGAAGAGGTTTCTTAAATGCATCCTTAAGCTGCTCCTCTGAGCTCAATACGCTATAATATCTGCAGAGGTGTTAACAGTTACCAGGGTCATTGAATGCATCTCGTTAGCTCCCACATAAGAATATTCGATGAAGAATCCCTTTGAATATCTGAATAGTATTTTTGCTAGAATTGCCCATCTCTAGTTGAGATGCATGTCTGTAGACAAGTACAAGTAATAGTGCTGTCATAATAAATGCCTTAATAGTTGCAATTAATTCAAATATGTAACACATTACCAAAAAATTTAAAAAAAATGAATAAGCCAACTGAATTTTATTTACTCCATGTGGTGGCTCAATGATCCAAAAAAGAAAAGAATACAATAGTTGTGGGGGAAGAAGGGAACATGTAAGCAAAACGTTAATACCTGGGCTAACTGCTAATAATGCGGCAGTGGAAGACCGTCAGAGAAATCATGCAAAGAAGAGACACTTGTTAGACTCCACCCTTGAGAAGGACTATTGTGTCACAAGCACACACGCTGTACGAAGAAGAGAATTCACAGAAGATAAAGATGCTTGAGCAAGCACAAGTCATTGCTCCTGCAGCAGACTACTGGGCTACTGTGAGTAATGACAATTACTGACTGGAAACTGCAGTCCTTTGCACAAACTGTGAGTGAAACAGAGGAGCAGCACCATAATAATATGAATATGAGTTCACTCAGGAAATGGTTTTCTACATACTATTAATGGCCCGGATGACTCTTTACTTTGGCCTGGGTTTTGTTTTTCATATAATCTAATTATACTTTTTACTGTATATTTAATTTCTGCCAATGAACCCTTCTAAATTTTTCCACACAGTAACACAGTGAATAGCATTGGTGCCTCATGGCTTGAAGGTCACCAGTTTGAAAGCCAGTGTGAGCAAGGGCCTATCTGTGTGAAGTTTGCATGTTTATGCAAACTTCATAAGGTTCTGTTAACCCTGAGGTTCTCTCAGGGTAGGTGTCAACTTGACCATTGATGAATGGTTCATCTCTGTATGCTGGCCCTGTGATGGACTAAATGTTACACTTTAGATGTGCTTCCTTTGTATTCATTCCACATGACTTTTGTGATTTTCCAATACTTGGTATTGGTCCAATTAAAATGTAAAATCTGATACAATTCAAAAATCCTTTGCATGATTTACTATGCAGACTGTAAAAATGTCAACAATGCAACAGCGTTTTAGCTGAGTCATGTTGTGGGGAGTTTGTATCTTATTTGTTATACAGAATTATGTCTTTGAAATAGCTTGAGATGGCACACATGTTGTTAAAAGCTTAATAGCCAGTCTAAAATGACTGGTCTAAAATAGTATCTGACTGATATTGGTATTGGTAGATACTTGAGTTTGTGATATTGAGATCGGATGCAAAAAATGGTATTGTGCCATCTTTAATTTTACATCTTAACTCTTACAAGCTTCAGTTTTGAGCTAAAAAGATGCAATTTAATGTGATTAATTACAGCAAATTGTGATGATTGAGTTTGTGGTTGTGAATAGACCAGTAAGTTGTGGAGATGTGATCACAGTGGCAGGTAAAATATTTATTTTCAAAAAACTAAAACAAAGCAGTGAGCTAAGGCTGTACAAACAAAAGGCGAGGAGATTGGCTGGCAGCTGGGCGGGAGACCTCCACATGGAGACACTAGGAGACAAACTGCTACAAAAAGCAGGAAGCAAAAACGGCATGAGTAGTAGAGCAACAAATGATTCAGCTAGTGACGAGCGTTACCACTGGGCAACACCTGCTGCTGCGAAACCCAGGGCTTATATTCAGGAAGGCAAATCAGGGAGATGAGAAGCAGGTGCGGGGATCGGAGGCTCCGCCTGGCTGACCAGTCAAGCTCCTGAAAACAAGAACAGAGGGAGCTTCACAGGAAGTGCAGGTAATACAACAATAAAAGACAGGAAGCGGGAAGCCGGACCATGACACAAATAGTGCAATTATTATTATTTTTCTTTTTACTAATAAATATGTAATGTAATTCCGGTTCAGATAACACATTCCTAATGAAATGAATTGTATAATGCAGTTTTGATGTGTGGGAGCAACATTTTTTAGGAGAGAAGGAAATATTTACACACACACACACAAGGGTAGAGATTGATTCTTCTGGACTCAGGCCCAGGCATGGGAATGTACCCCAAACAATGTTACACATGACTACAGAACTAATAGGAGCAGGAAGGTTGCAGTGTAAATGAGGAGATGAATGGCTGGTTGGAGAAGGTACTGACATTGGTGTGGGCAGGAATCCCACTCATCCTCCCTTAGGTTCGACAGTCAGGTCAGACAGAGCAACACGTGGTTATACTACAGATGCCGGGAGCAGCATTACTGCATAAAATCCAAGCCTGTGGCTGGTCCGTGATGGCAAGGCCTAATTGTGGTTTCATCTTGAATCATGCTATAGAGTATTCAGGTGCAATTAGTGAGTGATTCCATTATGTTTGCATGTGTGTGTGTTTCTGACTAAATTGTAGGGATGCATGTGAGCGGAGCAGCTCCAGAGACCGAACTGTGATATGTTTCCTTGATTGTATCCTCGGGCAGATAACACTGCTGTGTGATTTGGGGCACAGGGGTTAGAGTGTCTGAGTCAGCTCCAGCTTTGCTCTGGGAGCAGCCAGTCTCCCACTCGTTTGAAATCACAGCAACTTAACAGTCCGGCTGAAGAATCAAACAACCACGGGCATCTTCCTGCACAGTGATGGCTGAGACCTTATCTGCAGCACTCAGATATGAGAGCACAACTGGTGGTTTTCATTTCATATCTCAAACCCCATCAATGTGATCAATTTTCACTCAGCAGCAGTTTTTTTTAAATCACATTATAACTTCTTGCAAAAATAATCTTTCCAAATAAATTCATAAACTCTCAGTCTTATCAAGTCATTAAATAGGCCTCTGTCTATCAATATCATGTTTGTATATTATGATGTTGCACATGCAGTATTTTGCTCTGACATTTTCAGTGGTCAGTCAAAAAGATATACCACAGATAGGCAGGAACACACTTGGGTACAAACTTGTGAAAGGCCTGCAGACAAACATAATAGAAAATGATAATTTCACTGAATTAAAGCTTCTGTAGGGCACATGTTGGAAGAGTGGTTAGTGCTGTTGCCTTGTAGCAAAAAAGACACGCGTTTGCCACCTAGTTGGAACAAGAGCCTTTCTGCATGGAGTATTTGCATGTTCTGGAAACTTTAAATTTCTAGTAGTGTTAGTGGTGTAGTAGTAGTGTTAGAGAATATGGTTGTTTGTCTCTGTGTTTGCCCTGTGATGGACTGGCGGCCTGTCCAGGGTGTAGCCTGCCTTTCGCCCTATGTAAGCTAGGACTGGCATCAGCAGCCCCGTGAGACCCATGTCGAGGATAGAGCAGTAGACAACGTAAGGTGCTATATCTTAGACATGTATAATATTGTATCATAAAATAACCATGATTGTGTCAGGAAACACGTAAAAAATTGAAATATTAACTTCACAGATAACAAATGGTGCAGCCAATACATCCACAATATACATTTTTATTTACAAGTAGTTATTTTGGGTGTACTGAATCATTAGAATCACCTCTTTAAACCAACACTCTGGTCATACTTCCTGCATGACCAGAATGCCGACTTACAGTCATCCTTCTTATAAAACAAAAATATGTTTTCATGACATACATTATTTCATACAATTAGTAAACTCTTTGTACTAAAATACATGTTAGTATATTCCACAACTGCTGTAATACATTAGCAGTAACAGAAAGTAGTCCCACTTCACACATGCATGGAACAAATCTGGTTTATGATACCGGGCACTTACTTTTCAAATGTATCAAACAGCAATGAAACAAAAGTATATTACTCAGGGACAAACTTTCTCAACCTCACTGACTTGTATAAAGTTAATGCACCACATTCCCCCCAGACTGTACAGGTAATATCAATGTTATGACCCTAGGTCATGCCAGGGACGTAACAATTAATATGCTGCAGGAACATCTGCCTGATTCAACAACAGGACCACATGTATTTTTTAAACAATATTATAATATGCTGTTATTTTGTAGGTGGTTCATTACATGAATGTCACACAATTAATGTTCTGCTCATGTACAATGTAAAAACCGAACCGAGACTATTGTTTATTAACTGGTTCAACTATTGTTTAAGGAAACATTTGCAACCTTAGTGCTAATGTAAACAGGAAGCAGAGTGTCTGCTATGTAGTTCCTGATACAAATATTGATAAGGACTAGAACAGCAATGGTGAAAAGTGACCAGTGATTTATTTTCTCTGACCAAGCATGATATTGAACCATCTCATATGAACTGATTGTACTGCACACACTGTGTAATAAATTTTAATACAGTGTAATAAAATGTCCAGTCAGAAACTGCCAACATATATGAGCGATCCAAAAGCCAAATTCTCTGCTGACATAGAAACCTAAAATGATGCAGAGGAAGTCAACGCAATACATCAACTTACAGGGTGAATGGCACCTCTGTCAAAGCCTGAGTAAGTCTGCATCACTTGCGTTGGCACTGTGGAACAATTTTGGGTCTTTGCCACAAAAAGTATAAAACAAAGTGACAAAGTTACAGAGGTAAAACTATTCAGTGAGTGAAGGTCGTGGAAAAATCAGCACAAAAACTGAAGAGGGTTAAGGAGAGCGACAGAATGAGAGGGTGGCAAGAGAAAATATTGGTCTGGCTTTGACTCACTGACTTTTGTATTCCACTAGTGGAAGGATAGTCCACTAAGAGCAACCTGGTCCTATTACTGTTGGACTAGTAAGTGTAAATAGTTTGTTATCATCTATATCTTAAGTGTTTGAGCTTGCTGTCTGTCAGGTGTCAGTGTTAATGAAATTGTCTCCTCTCGTCCATCTCGTTCATAAATCAATTGATTCAAACAACGTACATACAATGAGATAAGATATACAATAAGTTATATACAGTAAATCCTACATTGTGTTGCTTCAAGCAACATTTGTCAGGTGTGACTGATACAACATAGTCAGGAGATGAATGTGCACTGTTGGGGAACTTTTGTTATCAAGGTTTTGAAAAACAGTGAGGAAGGCTCTTGAGTCTGTGATGTTAAGTTGAAGGACATTTATTTGAATATACTTTGCCAAGGAGAACAGAGGCAACATCAAGAAAGGGATGTATTCAGCCTGACACTGCCTCAGATTCTGAAGATCAATCCTCAAGATGAAACATATAATCATATGTCTAATGACCTTTAACATGCAGTTTTTCATTCAAATCAGAAAGACACTCTCTCTGGAATAATGCACACCTGTGTGATTGTTTTTGAGGAATGTAGTGCCAGCACTGAGTGTAACTGTAGAAAAAGTGATGTTTTGAAACTAATTAAACTAAGCTCCCTCAGTATTTGCAAAGTTGCTTGCAATCGTTTTTTTAAGCCAGCCACTCTGTCATGTGGTTTTACCGCAACTCCTACTTAAATATTTAGAGCTGACGGCCAGGAGAGGGGAAATTAGGCACTTTGTTAAATAAAACCCACATACATTGCCTACAATGAATATAAAGGCGTACTGACTGCCCATTGCTCCATTCATTATAAAGTAGCTCTAATTAAAGCAGGGAACTTGCCGGAGAAAAGAAACCAGGCTCATTTTCAGTATCAAGGAAAAAGACAGACAAAGAACATAGCATTAACACCCACCCAGTGATTGGGCAGAGACCCAGGGGGCAGCAAAAACAATTCCTGAAATAGAGCTGATTAATATTTTCAATGCACAAAGGCAATTTACAGAGGAATCAAGTAACATAATGCTCTAAGCTTACACTGCTTTTCCATGCAGGCCACTGAAGGCTCTGTTTTCTTAGTCATGTGGGACATTAGTGTTGTGTACTCACAGTGATGAAAGAAAAGTATGAGCAAAAACGTCTGTATGTCTGATATTAAAATCGCTCAAGAGGACGCTCTATCAATATGGTTTTAATGGACACAAGTCAACAACAAAATATACAACTTTCATTTTGATTTATGTAAATACGTACAGTATTTTACATGAAGTGACCTTTCATACTTTAATTTGTAGAGTTTGGTTGCCAACATTTCTGAGACACAGAAACAGAGCTGTACTTACACCAGGCATTACACTTTGTTCATAAATATACAGAAATTTTTAAACAGCATATTCTTAAGTTCATTTAAAGTTCAAATTAAAGTTCGTTTAAAGTTCAAAGCAAAGTTTGCTTGGCTAGAATACTTAAAACTAGCATGTAACTCTGCAGCCACTTTTAATTCAATTCAGTTTTATCAGTATAGTGTCAACTCATAACATACATTATCTCAAGGTACTTTAAATGGTAAATCAAGACCTTACAATTATTATAGTGAAACCCAACAGGAACACAATGAGCAAGCACTTGGCAACAATGGAGAGAGAGAAAAAAAAACCTTTTAACAGGAATAAATCGCTGACAGAAGTAAACTCAGACTGTACATCTGCCTCAACCGGTTATGGTAGGAGAGAGGTGATAAAGGATTCAATTCAATTCAATTTTATTTGTATAGCGCCAAATCACAACATACATTATCTCAAGGCACTGTACATAATAAGGCCAAAACCTTTACAATATTACAGAGTGAAAAGAAACCCAACAGTTCACACAATGAGCAAGCACTAGGCATCAGTGGAGAGAAAAAACTCCCTTTTAACAGGAAGAAATCTCTGACAGAACCAGACTCAAAGATGTGCGGTCATCTGCCTCGACCGGTTGGGGTGAGAGGAAAATGGGGGACAGAGGAGAGGAGAGAGAATGGAAGGAAGCAGACATAGACTTGGGAAGGAAGCAAAACAAATAAGGTTAATGACACATAATTAAGTCACATTCATACCCTGAGTGTGAGAGAGTGAGTGTGAAAGAGTGAGTGTGAGTGCACCACAGGAAATCCCCCAGCAGTCTAGGTCTATAGCAGCATAAGGTTCAGGTTTCCCTGAGCCAACTCTAACTATAAGCTTTATCAAAAAGTAAGGTTTTAGGTCTAACTTTAAATACAGAGAGAGTGACTGCCTCCCAAACCGACATTGGCAGTTGGTTCCACAGGAGAGGAGCCTGGTAACTAAAGGCTCTGCCTCCCATTCTACTTTTATGGACTCTGCGAACTACAAGTAAGCCTGCGTTTTGGGAGGGGGAAGGGAAGGGGGGGTTAGTGAAAATGAAGACAAAGACCAGACGCATTTCAAAAATGAAGTGAATGATAACTGATACTGAGTTTCTTATTAGCTCATTCCTATCACAAACATTTTACATGTTTAAAAAAACATTACTTAACCCTGTAAAGCCCAAACCATTAAATAATTGACAGAAAATTCCAATTCTTTGAACTTGGAGCCTTTATTGGTCTCTCTGAACAAACAAACAAAAAAATTAAATATTGTTTTCTATATATGAGTTCCAATTTGTATCATATTTGATACATCAGGTCACAATGCTCAAAGATTCCTTTTTCCCGAACAAACAAAAGCATAATGAAACACAAACAAATCCAACAAATTTGTAATTCCAAACATAAAAAGTGCTACCATATGCAATAATAAGAAATCCACCAATGGAACTGGCTGGGTGGAAGTCTGGAAAACATAACCCTAACCCCAACCCCAACCCTAAACCCAATCCCAACCCCAATCCTAACAATAACCCCAACCCAAACCTCTAACCCCTAACCCCTAACCCCTAACCCCTAACCCTAAACCCAACCCTAACCTCTAACCCCTAACCCTAACACCTAATTCTAAAACCTAATCCTAACCCCTAACATTTCAGTTATTTTTACTCACCCACTGCATGTATCTGATTGTATACATCAGGTTTTTCAGGGAAAAAATATCACACTGCTCATGTGGAGGGCTAAAAAACTCATGTATCAAATATGATACGTTTGGTGTTATAGGGATAATGCACGAGATGAAAGGAAAATACTGAAAAAATGTAATATGTTCACATTATACTTTAAGTATTTCAGTTACTGTCTAATTAGTCTCTGACACATCATAATAAATTTCCTAGCCCTTTTTAACTAAATCCCCTGTGAAGAAAACATATTCCAGTGGGTGAAATGAGAGTTCTCCTAACTCTATATTTTTTTCTCGCTGCACTTTGCAACTATGATGTGTAAAATATGTACTTATTGCCTCCAAGTGCTGTGAGACTCTAGGAGCTGAGCCAGGCCAAGAGAGCAGACCTGTGTGGCCTTTCTCCTGCCGTTAACGCCGCTTGTCTGCCAACATTACTGTGCATATGGTTGGTCTGTTCCCACACGGCCAGGCTGAGAGTAGACATGCAGCACTTAAAGCTGCCATCATCACCCACGCGGATGGTGCTGGAGAACTAGACACGTATATGCAGACTGTCTCTTCTCCATCCATCCGCTCTGTGCCCCATGATTCTGGCTGACAGCAGCAGACATGTCACAGCTGGCTCTGGGACCAAAGTTGAACAAAGGCAGGTTCGCCAAGTAGGTCACATGTCATCATGTCTTCAAGACTTCAATCCCATTTTTCATCTTAAGAATTCATTTTGCCTTTGTTAAATCTCTGGTGTCATTTACTGTTATGGTCTATAATATACTGTAAGGTTACATTAGAATATACAGTATATACTTACAGTAGATCCACTATACTGGCCTTTGTATTTCTAGTAAAATGTGGAATTTATATATATGCCAACATTTTCAGAATTTTTCTTTCTGTGACATGATTTAGTATTTTTTAACCAGATCAGAAAATGCTACATTGCTATATAAACAATACAACTGTTTGATGATGCAGTGTTTCCCTACATTCATTCATTCACTCACAGGCTGGTAGTGGCACAACCATTTGCCCAGAATTAAAGGGGTATACTGTGCATGTGTTAGAAGGAGAAGAAGAAGGAGAACCTGTAGCTTTGTCTCAATCCAGGGTCTGGATCCTTCAAAGTGCACAGCCAACGGAGTCCTCTCCTACATCATCTGCTCAATCAGGAGGAGATGGAAGTCATGCGCTTTATGAAATGAGACGATCTAAACCACCCAACTCACCACTTCTCCTTCTTCTTCTCTTATTAAATTTTGTCAGTATGTACACCAAGAGGCTAAACGCTGCCCTCCACAGTTCAAAGTCCTGAATCAAATTTCTACTTCCCCTTGCAGCCTGACTGCTGATTTAAGCCCTAATCAACCAAAAAAGCACAAACATTGGCTCCATTTGTTGGCTGTAAGACCATTTGTTTGGCAATTGTGACAGCCCACGCCATGGTTCTGTGACGTATTTTGATGACACCCAGACACGTGGAAGGATCCAGACTCTGGATTGAGACACAGCTTGTGTTTTCCCTCCCTTAGTCTGTTAAGTTCCTGCTTTTTACTTTGTCTGTGCCAGTGATTCTTGTACCCTTGTGCCATTTGTCCACTTGTGTAGTGTATTTTGACCCTTTTTTGATTACTGGTTTTTGCTTCTGCCCTTGGACTTGTTACCTTTACTGTTTGGACTGATTGCTATGTAGCAAACCTTTTTTTTCAGTAAAGACCCTTTTGAACTGTGTCTGTGTCAAAGCCTGTATTTGAGCTTTGTTTCTGATAATACTGAAAACACAATAGTCATGATGCTCAGTGTTAATTTTGAAATATCCTTAATACAATTATCACAAATTTCTCTTGAATATAATATATATTTTAAGCTTTTTTCATGACTTTCACATCATTGGCCAGCCATATTAAAAGTGGTCTGAACACTGAGGCTGACTGTGCCAAGATTGCAGAAAAGCAACACAATGACATTAGATAATTTTTATTCATACTCTGCAACAACAGAATACACAACATTAAGAAAAGCTGGTCATCTTTTCTCAAGTCAAAACCATGGAGCATTCTGAATTTTATTAACATTTTGTTTTATTATGCATCTGTATTTTCTTCAGTTTTATGTGTATTTTTATGTTTTTATTTGTATGTTTGTTGAAGGGTGACCTTGAAAAAGAGTTTGTCTTAATGGCCCGTTACTGTTTTAAATAAAAGATAGATAGATAGATAAATAAAATAAGTAATAGTTGGTTTGACCAGCAAACCAGAATAGCATCCAATTTAGGACATTTTACAAAATTATCACTAATAAAACAGTGAAAGCACTTTCACTTTAGTGTCACTGAAATCACATGAACCATTTCTTCTTCTGCAGGGACGCTTTTAAAAATGCCCATTTTCTCCAGTTTCAGGTTCCTGAACATAACTGTCGATGAAATAACTCCTTTATTAAAGGTCTAAGAATGATCTTTTTGAAGCAAAAATATAAGTTATTGATGTCTACTGAGAAAGAGTATCTTGTATTTATGGTCAAAAACCTCACAGACTGCAGAGTGAGCCAGTCTGCTGCTCCTCTCTGTCTTCCTGTTGTCAGTCACCCTGTTTCAGAGCCCCCTTTCCTCTCCAGAACAGTGAGTCTCTTATGATTGGCAGCTACCCACTTGCTTGTAATTGGCCAGGTAATCAGAGCAAATGGCACGCCTCCTCTCATACCTGTTACTGTAACAGAATCTGTTACTGTAAATAGGCTCTTTTAAATGTTATTTAGATTTTATTATTTAACATTGTTCTGCACTATTTTGCCCATATGTTGTTGTTTTTTTAGATATCTTCATAGTTAGCTGGTGAGATCATGAGCAAAGTAATTTTGTTTGTTTTTATGAGGAAATTACCATGTAACTGTACTTTCTGCACACCATGGTCTCTCCGTCTCTTCTGAGGTAACTGCATATCAATGCACACATAGACGGGAAACATGTGCTGCAAAGGTGTTTGCCCAGTAGTAGTAACTAAAGTGCATTGAGAAAAAAAAAATTACACATTTTTAACATTTTTACATTGCCTAGTTCTGTTGGAAAATAATTTTATACAAAATTAACAGTGTTTTGAAGCCTGTAAGTGTTCATTATGAATTAAACCAGTCCTCAAATGTATCTCAATTTTGGTAACTCCTGACTGTAACTATAATTTTAGAGTAATAAGACCATTCTATTTATGATGCAAAACACTTACCACATCTTCCATGCAGACTATGGGCCTGTGAGGGGCAGAACATTACACAAGTACACTCTTAATCACATCTAATGAAGTACATTACTCTAACATGAACATTAGAGGCCTTAAATCATGCCTTGTGGACTAAAGAATTAATGAAAGAATGACAAACATTTTCCCCATAATCTTTTCATTTCAAAATATTTTCAAAAATATGCACAGCAAAAATAGCATTTTAACTGTTTTACAATATTGTCTGATTCTCTTCTCAGGTGTTACACACACAGCAAACACACATGATTCCTTAGCACATGCTACATGGGAGAGCAAACGTGCACACACACTTATAATGAATTAATGTTTCAAATACTTATCTCTGTCTTCAGGAAATCATCCCAGATAGTTATCACTGCTCCTTCCTTCTGGTTAAGTGTGGTACTGAGTCTCTAAGAAGGCATTTAGCGAGGTTAGCAGGTTATGAAGTGTCTAGTGTTGGTTTTTTACAGCCAACAACAGAACTAGCAGTTGAGACAGAGATGCCCCACCCTCTGCTCCAGGGCAGGAAGAGCTGCTGCTGGGGGAGGACTCAATTCACAACAGATTTACTAGTTACATAACAAACATGGACTTTTCAGATCCGCTTAACAGAGCTCAAGTTGAAGTGTTTGTTGTGACACTTTAGTGATGTATAGATATGCGGCAAGGGCACGGGGATACACAAAACAACATGTAGCATAATTTGAATATTTGAAAAATTAATGAATCAAAAAATGAAGTCACTTTCATAAGCCACAGATGCACAATGAAAAATGTCCTAAAAAATATTTATCTGATTAGCTACTGTTCATATAGTATCTTTAAAACAAATCATCTTAAAGGGTAACTAACTCCCCTCACCTGGGGCTAACTCCACTCAATGCCTGATTTTGAAAAATGCCAGGCTGTGGGCTGAGTGAGGGGGAGGAGGAGGAGGAGGGAAGTACTGCACTTCAAGCGGTGGAGAGAGAAAGGCGATGAAGCTATAGATACAGTGTTTATAAAATGGGGAGAAGTCTGGGATAAGGAGCCTCGTGCTGACTGGACAAGGCGGGGTACCTGTGAAGCAAGCGTGGTCTACGGCCCTATCTACAAGGAACTAGAATCAAATGTAAACGATTGTTCCAGTTTGTCATTTATTGTGGATCGTTTGATTGTGTTTGTTTTATGTTTTATGTTAATAAACAAGAATAAACTATAAAACAATTACAAGACTTATGGGGGGGGGGGGTTGGTTTGCAAAGGTGCTTCAGTGAAATGGTGGGAGTGTAAATAAAGCTTCAAAATAGCATTCATCAACATCGCTCTGAGCTGTAGCAGCTGGAGACAACAGCAGCAGCCTGTGTGCGTGTGTAAAACCTGCTCTGGTTGCAGACAGACCTGCATGGTAAGCTGTGTCCTACTTCGCATTCAAATCAGTTGCACTTTTGTCCTGTCCTTTGTGCAAAGACCTATAGAATGATATGTGCTTTCACATAAAGCGTGTCTCCAAAAGTGTCCATTAACCAGGAAAAAGACACTAGATTTGTTCCTAGTTGCTTTTTTGAGAAAGAGTCACTAGAGGGTGTGAATAGTCATTAAATATAGCAATAAAGTCCCTTATTTGGCAACACAGAAACAGCTGCAAAATTGGTTCAACCAATTAGTGTCCTCCTGCACATAGTCCTAGTATTTTTTTTGGAAAAGGTTTGAGGTTGAGGGAAAGTTTTTATATGGTTAATTTTCAGAGGAAACATGCCAAAAAGCCCAGTTTTTCAAAAGCCCAGGGAAAAAAATGTGGAAAAGGGGCTAACGACCATACAATTACTGAAACAGAAGCAGAATGAAGAAAGTCAGGACGAATAAAGGCTATAATAAAGTGAGCAGATCAAACCATCTCCAAATACAAGACGAAGAGATGTCTAGCATGTTTGATTTTTTTCTATTTCCCTATTTATTCTGACATCTCCTACAATGTGCTCCTGAAAGTTAAAAAACAAAAATGTTGGCGAGAAATAGTGGAGACACTTCAGCATTTTGTAGTAAGTAATCACCTTGACTGACAACTCCTTGATCTGCCTCCCTCACGACCTATGAACATGCACAGTGTTGTGATTGGTCAGGGTCATACTTGTTGTGTTGTCAGTCCCCCCAAAAAAGTGTTATATCAATAACCCTAATATCAAAGCGTAAGTGATATTATTACTGTGATTGATAATATGACATGGTGACCATCATGAAAGACAAATATTATTGTCTATTGTGTAGTCTGATCCCAGCATAAGTGACGGCAAATTCTCAAAAGTATTCAGCCTAACATGGTGCAGTCGTGAGAAAAGAAACATCAGTAGGTATTTCACACTTTTCTTCAAATAGCTAACATTCTCCTGCTTTGAATGACCACTCAGTCTGCAAAGATTTCTTTCTCAACTGTCACACAAGGCATGAGCTGCAGGACTTAGAGTTGCTGGACTGCCAAGCAATGTCAGATAACAGGTGTTAAGAAGAAATGATACTAGGAGATTCTGACATGTTCACAGGTTCTTATCTAACTGGAATCTACTGTACACTGAACCAAGTGATCCTGATATGGCCAGTTTTTAGAAGGGAAGGGCAGGAGAGAGAAAGCTGCTGGACCTGTTTTTGTTCGGTAAAAATGAAACCCATATGTGCAAAAATGAAACCCTAAGCTTTCACAGCTTAGCAAAATTGGAATTGAAACTAAAATATCTCTAAATTAATTGACATTGAATCAAATCACCTGGATTTGGAAAAATCAATTCAAAAATTCAATAGCAATACATAATAACCTGTAACAAACAGAAATATGTACACTACATAAGCAATACCATTCGAAAAACATCCACATCTGAGTGGAAAGCTCCATGAAGCAAAGACATTTTGGCTTCAGATAATGGTGGACGGTAATTGTGACTTTTTCAGTAATTGATAAACTTACTGATTTATTTCATTTCCTGTCACAACTTCAAATGCTTTTAATGTAAACATGCAACAGTAGGAAGTGAAACTTTTCAGTCTGCATTTACAGTAACTTAAGGATGCCTTGTGCAACAAACCCACATTCAAACCACTGTCAAATGAGTTCACACAATGATCAAGTCTGTCAGATCCACTCGACTCCTTCTGTTTCTCAGTATAGTAGTGTTCAAATCTAGTGTCAACTGGCGATATTTCCTTGCTGCACACAGTAGGGGATTTATTTTATGTCAAGATAGATGGATGCAACAGCAACATTGCTCTGGTTAACTGAGATGACTGCAAACACAAAGACAAAAGTTTGAAAAGTTAATTCTACTTCTCTGAAACCTGGTCATTTAGCAGTTTGATGGGAGAGAAGTTTTTTTTTCTGCCCCCACTCACCTGTGCCCTGCAGCTGTATACACACAAAACACTCCTCAGTTGGGTCTTTGGAACTGTTGTCTGTTGTGTGTTTTGAATGTATGTGTTCTTTTTAACTTATTTTTTTATGTCTAATCTGAGGGCACAACATTTCATTTCCATGTATGCTAAATGTGGAAGTGCCTCAGATTCTGATAGTATTGCTTGACAGAGCCTGTTTTCAGATGACGGAAGCAGCACAAGTAATGTTCTCAAGAAGACCAAACAGAAGTGGAATACAAATAACCAGATAATTAAATAAATAAATAAATAAACTGTGATGATTAAGATCGAGGTTGTGAATGAATCCAAAAAAGAGCAGAAATGTTGTTGCCAGGTAAGGTTTACTAAATTTATTACAAAAAGGAAAACAAAAAGCTCTGGGAGGTGAATACAAACTGAGGGCGAGGAGACTGACTGACTGGTGCGGCAGGAGACCTCCACACGGGGACACTACGGAAAAAAGGAGACGAGCATTACAAAAAAGGTGAATAACACAGGGTAAATGGAGTACGAACGATACAAATGGTCGTGACGGTAGTTACCACTGGGCATAACAAGACGTGCTGACACCTACTGCTGCAAAGTCCAAGGCTTATAACCAAGAGGGGAGTAATCAAGGAATGCAGGGCAGGTGCGGGGATTTGGAGGCTCTGTCTGGCCGATCAGTCAATCTCCTGAAACAAAAGGAACATAGGGCGCTCCGAAAGGAAGTGCAGGTTAAACAAAGTAAAAGACAGAAAGCCGGACCCTGACATGAATAAATAAATAAATAAATAAATAAATAAATAATAAAAATGACACCCTGCAGCTTTAACGTAGTGATGCTGGCAGCTTAAGGCACCTTCGGTTCATGATGCCAGCTTATATATTGATTTATGTTTTCCTTTGAGGACATCAGGCTGCACAAAGCAACTTTCCTTGTCTCTTTCTACATCCATCTGCATCCTTCTGGCCCACCCACTCATACAAATCCATAAACTTCTTGACAGTAGCTTTTGAATCTTTTAAAGTAGGAACATCTAGATGGGTCTCTCTGTGCACTGGGTTGACCCCTGTGGGTGGGCAGGCTCTGTTCAGTTTAACATAAAAAAGCTGGGGGCACACTGTATAGTAAGGTGGATGTTCAGATTGAAAGGTCTGTCCAATAAAAAGCAGATCCATTCCTTCATCTCCAGTAGGCTCAACTAGTGTAATGGTCAAAGAATTCCCCCAAAAAATCAGAACAAAAAGATCAGAACATTAGTCTATTAGGTGTGAACGCACCCTAATGTTCTGCTGCTAGTCTACAAGTCACTAAATGGTATAGGTTTAGGCAGACATTCCATTAAATTAATACATTAATGACATACGGAAAGAGTATAAACCAAGGAGGCCTCTAAGATTTACTGACTCAGGTCAGATAGTCGAGCCCTGATATGAAATATGGTGAGGCAGTTGTTAGCTGTTATGCTTCACACAAGTGAAACAAACTACCAGTGAAATGAAATCAGCACCAAATGTGACTATTTTTAAATCTAGGTTGAAACATTTCTTTTTTTTCATATGCTTACGATTGAGGTCTTTCAAAGCATTTCAAATTTGAATCTTTTGGTGAACAGTTTTTTTCTTCTACTTACTTAAGTATTGTTTTACGCTACATTCATATTTTATGCTCATTTTCAGCCTAACTTTTTTAATTTCTCTCTTTCTATTTTTCTTTACTATATGTTTTTTTTTTTGAAATGTTAATGTTTCCAACTTTTAACTGTTGTTTTTTATGTAAAGTAGAGTGCTGCACAAATGACGCTGCCTTTTTCAGGAAGGGTCAGCATCTTCTATTGGGATCTTGTTAAAGTGACTCCTGAATCTTCGTTTTTTAGGGAGTGAAAAGCAAAAACACATATTCTGAGTTTCAATTAATGGCTCAGCTGCTTGTAAATGTGTCCCAGGAGGTGTAACCTAGTCAATTCATTGATTTTTTTCCCCCATCAATCTGTAACTATTTCAATTAGTACATCTTTGCAGTCACAGTTGACAGTTGGTAAATCACAGTTGGTTTATTTGTTGCTTATCTTACTCAAATGAGATAATAAAATCTATTTTAAAAAATGAATAAGTAAACGAATGAGAAAAAAGTGTTTAGTTTCTGAACTTTAACTTTTTACTTATTTATTCTATGTATGTGTAGATGCAGGAATGTACTGTATGTAGAGTTATGTATTTTGTTTTATTTTACTACATGTAAGTACAGTATGTGTATATATACAGTATATATTCATCTTTATTTTGCATTTAATTTCTAAATGTGATTGGTGATATTGTTTTTTCTTGATTACAACCATTTTGTAAAGTATTCCTGTTTTGGATGAAATGATAAAATTAAAAAGTAAATTATTGTACATAAAGAGAGCATGTCTGGCCTTTTCTTTTTACAATTTGCTGTTATGTTAGAGATACATATTTAACAAATGAATTAAAAGAATTAAAATGAAAATGAAGTCCAGTTATTCTTGTTTAAAATCATATATTTACCAACTGATCTGTCTGTTTCTGCCACGTTGAAGACACACACACTGCCAAGCTAAAGCAAGTACCTGATGGAGAAAAGATGAATAAGTAAATAAAGAAGGGTTCACTTTCCTAAATAAAGAAAGACGGCAGTCATTCCCTTGCATGATGGTGTGCACTGGCCTTAAGCCAAGCCCTCAGGAACAGCTTCAGGCTTTGTTTCAAATTCAATGTCGTGTCAGAAGAGTAAGAGCTGCAGGTTGCATGGCATGGTCTCAAAGAGACTTCACCAACTCACTCTTAAAAGGGAAAACTCAGACAAAGTCCTGATCATCACACACATTCAAACATTTTATTCGACAGTAATTAGTCCGGTCCAATTAAATGCAGTGACTTGGGTGCATTCACACCTAATATTCCATTTAATTGGTCCAGATGTAAATTTGATACACTGTTTATTTTTAACTGGTTCAGTTCAGATTCACAAAGGCAAATCTAATACTGTGTTCAGAGCAGATGGGATGTGAATTTGTTGTGTGATAAGTTTACAAAGTCAATACACTGATGCAATTTTTGTGTCAGATGGGCCAAAAAATAACAAAATACAACAGCACTATTTAGATATATAAATTCAGTATATTTAAACATATCATAATTTCTCTAATGTGTTAAAATAATTTTTTTTCAAGGTCACTTGTGCCTTGGGTCAGCTGTGATTTGGAAGATAATGGGGTAAGATTTAGTAACATTAAACTCTCTTTTTCTCCACTTAACACAGCTATTTTATCAAATCATTAATCATAGAAATGAAGACTAACTATCAGTTTCAAGAATACAGTATAACTAAAGGAGCCACCTTTAAGGCGTGTGGTTACCATGGAGACAACTTGAAAACTTCCCTCAGCAAAAGTTTTTTGAAGCAAGTTAGTAACAGTGTTAAACTTGATCAATTTTTAGAGCCTGAAAACCCCAATTATCATTTATCTAATGTTTAAAGTTAAATCTGTTGTCAATGGTACACGTTTTGACTAACTTTCAACTATCTTCCTGTCTGCTGCTGCTGTTAGCATTCCCCTCCTCCCTATGTCAGCTAATAAGTATTTCTCAGAATTTCACAATAAATGTGTCTGACATGGAACAATCTAAATAGTTTACAATAAAACCATATTTATTAACATATTTTTCATTCAGAATTAATCTAAAACATACAGAGGTAACATGTTATAACTTCATATTGAGTGGTTGGCCAAATGAAATCAATTGGAGGGACACATTTGGCCCGCGGCCGGCAAGTTAGGGGCCTCTGCTCTAAATGCTGGACACTGCTGGACACTCTGTGCACCTAGGTCCTGTCAGGACACTAACACAATCCCCCGACTCTGTTTCCCACCACATCTAGTGACCCCGCACACACGTGTAATCACACACATGATTGCTAAATATTGCTGTTATAATTAGTGTTAAATGTAATTAGTATTTTCTTTTAATGCTGTTATGCTGCTGTTATTGTCACTACATGACAACCTGTACTGTCTTTGGTGTTGATATTTTGGTCTCTCTCAATTTCTCTCTGCCTTTCTCTCTCTCCTGTCTTCCATTCCCCTTGTAACCCTCACATCACAGTAAGTAAACGACAGGTCAGGTATGACAGAATCTTCCTGTGCACAGCACATCTGTCTGACACCACAAGGCTGGTCAATCATTACAGGCCTAACTTGCTGGACAGGACAAAATGCCAGTCTCTTGAGTAACAATGTTTAAATTAGATGAAAAAAAAACAACAAAAAAAACAGTCTAGGTGAACTTTTTTTATTCCCATGAAAAAAATCTCAAAACGCCACCCTTGCATTTTCATGTGGACAACCAATACTTTGGGAAAACCATGTTGTCATAGTCCCACCTCTCTTTTGCAGTGCGTTGTTGGTCCGTGATGGTACAGGAACGTATGAGAAGAAAATCGTGTCTAAGAAAACCCTAAGCATTGGAATGTAAATACAACAGTACATATTTGACAGTTTATTAAACGATATTTCAGAGGAAGCAGAGCTTCACTTGCTGTCACTGACCAATCACCTCTGCCCTCTTGTGCTAGCATTTGCTGTTGATTATCTTCGTTGTTAGCTTCCTCTTGTGTTTGGAGATTGGTATGTTTGCCTGATGATATCTTTATTTTATTAATTAATTAAGTAAATCAAATGTAAAAAAGAGTAATACATAGAACAATGATAAAATAGTAAGTCAACATATTACAAGGCAAAGCAATGACACCACTGGGTTAAAAAATATGATACGTCAGGAAAGGTGTTTTGAGTCACTTAAGAATTTGTCATGTATAAAAAGGCAATAAGAGATTTAGATAATGACACTGAGGCAGCGGAAGTGCAAAAGCACAATGGCACAAACTGCACATTTTCACTGTGACTGATCTACAGAGAGCTATTAAACTTCTTTATGTACTGCAAATGACTTAAAACACTTTACAGAACAAACACTGCAAAATAAAGAACTGTGGAAGTGGAGCATTTTGACAGGGGTCAAAGTGAAAAAGCACTTCCATTGCCTGAGAACAGATTAAATGCTGTGTATGCAGAGTCGGTGATTACACAGAGATCACAGAGGTCACTGCCCCCCTGCTCTCACATCGGCAGTCTGGCTCAGGAATGGTTCTGGGAATGCTGTGGTCACAAGGTGAAAGATTTTGCTCACTCATTTTGTGTTCAGACCTCTCTGCATGTTATTTGGAATTGTTATTTACTATTTAATTCCACTAAGACAGGATAAGAAATTGTTCACTGCAGGGAACATGTGGTAAACACAAGGTGCAGATGATTCACACTGTATAGGTGGGCAGTGTGGGCGTTAAAAGTGTAACAGTTAAATTGGTGATTGGTGAAGTTATAAAGTAAAATATAAAGATGCAGTGATGGACAGTGATATGTTGGATGTTCAAAAACAGCCAGACATCAATCTGTTGTCACTGTGTTACGCCCACCTCTAGTGCGCCAAGGAAAAACAAACAAACAAACAAACAAACAAACAAACTTTGTGATTGCTTCCCTTTTTTCAGCCTCCTTGCCACTGCAGAATGAAACCAAGCTATGTACAGGGTTCCCACACCTATGTTGACATCAAATTCAAGGACTTTTTAAGGACATTTCCTCAAATTCAAAGACAAAATGTGTTGACAATGCTTAAGATGGGAGAGTAACTTGTATAAGCCACTTTGCCCATGGCGTCTACTATTATTGATTTGCAGCATGCTCTGCTCCTGGCCAAGTGATTGCCCTTGGGATCTTGGTCAAGCCAGCCTTTGTTATTTTCTTCGGTTTTTTTCTTGGGATTGGCATTTCCTAGGCATCACTTAGCTGGCTTTCTCTTGCTTAACGTTACTTGCTCATTGTTCTGCATTCAATCTCATGTCAACGGCAGAGAAAGACAAAATACAGTGACCACAACACTACAAGTAACTATGTTTGTTCTGCCTAGGCCTAGTCTATATGCATCAAGCAAGGCAGGGTGCATGAAACAGTAGCTAGTGTCATAACAAACAAGGGCACATCGGTGGTAGTAGACATTTACCAATATCAACTTAACTTCTCTCTTGTACAAAATTCAAGCACTTTCAAAGATCGATGTCCATTTTGGGCGATTTTCAAAAAGCTACAAGGGCCTTGACATCTTGCTTCCTCTTAGTGACGATTTAAATCCACGATTTTCCTGTGGAAAGTGTGTATGGATAACTAATGTGTCACAGCTGCATATAAATGCCTTTGTTGCTCTGTAGCTGGATGTGTGATAGTTTGCTTGCAGGTGTATATACAATAAAAGAACATGTTTTTTTGTGCCCTTACAGGTCCAGGGTGTGCAATTATGTTGGTTATTTTTATTTGTTAGAAATTGATAAAAAATAAAATTAATTTTCTAGAAGTTATAAAATAACCTTATTGTATGAATTGGTGTTTGTCATTTCCCCAGCGTCTTTATATTTATGGAGGCCGCCATTTGGGACCACAGTGCTTTTACAGTAGCCCACAATGGACAAACTTGTCATAGCAATATCTTATCAATATCATTTAGGCCTTAATGTATGCTTTTACTGCACAGTAAGTAGCTGTCTGTAACAACAGTCAGACACTGTGTCTTTTAACGAGTTGTAGAGGTTATTATAGTAACACACTCTGATTATTTTTTTTTACTTTACTATTTTTATTACTATTACTTTTTCTTTTTTTACCACCAACATACATTACATACACTCAATCATAACTCACATAACTCACCCATAATTTGTTTTGTAATTATGAAAGACAAACGTGTGCTTAAACAGAAAGTAATGCACCACTTGGAAAAATGGGCAAAACTGTAGTGTAAAGCAGCTTTGAGTGGTCATCAAGAGCAGAAAGCACAGACCATTTATCAATAATTTGAAAATGTCAAGATACTGCAGGTCTGGACTAAGGAAACAGCCAAACTCTTTATAATGATGGCATTAATTTATTCAAGTTTTACAATATATCAGTCAACCTTTGTAGGTTTAAAGTGAACAGTGAATTCTGACAGGTTGACTTCACCACCAGTCCCTTTCATTTTGCTGCATTTTAGCCTGATGGAGGTTCATTGAAAATGAGTCACATAAAGTATGCTATACAACCTTCCTGCTGCTAATCAGAGTCATGGAACTTATACTAATGAGTTCACTTTTGATAAATGCATTTAAAAGAAGCTTTTTTCTTCAGGTTTTTAAGTGAAATTGACTGTACACTTTAGACAGACTTTGGTAGTGTTTATGCAAAATATAAGTGGGGATAGAGATTCTCAACTCTTTTCAAAATCATTTGATGTAGGAATTAAAATCCTTTCTGTTTGGTGGAAGTGAAAAGCAAAAGGCGAAAAGGCCAGGGAACATGTATAACGTTGGATGATGAAATATGTGCCATTTTCTTCAGTTTTTTTCTATTAGATCCAAGTCAAAGGAAACAATCTGACTGAGAGGAAGAAAAGTCTTTCATTTTTAATAACACACTGCATGTATTTATTACCCACCAGGTCTGGCATTTTCTGTAAAAAGTAATTTTTTAAAACACTCCTTGCACTGACACATGCATTTTAATTTTTTCAATGTGAGATTCTGGTAGCTGATATCAGGATGAAGCTGTCATTACTATGTGAACGCAAAAGAGAAAATAAGAGAAAGCATAATGACAAGTGTTGTCAAGCCTAACTACACTGTGCTGTACAGAGAAGATAGAACAAAAGGGCAGTGGGTTTATTTTCAGCTGTAAATAGGACTATGTAGTTATTCCATTTGGGTAGATATTACTGTAGGTACTATAGGTTCATGGTTTGACTGGGAAAAGAACAATTAGAAATATGAAAACGGTGAAGAAAATTAATGTGTCTTAGCAAACACAGGCCTATTACATATGCATACTGTATATGTGGAATTTTTTTTTAAATTGAGGGTGTCCTTCGTCCCTCCTTATTTTAAAAACAATCCGGTCCACACATGCTAAGTTCACAAAAACATCTCAGTTTACATGAAAACACAAAAACCCACTTATAAGTGCTCTAAAGACCATGCCACCATGCCAAAACAACAGGTGGCGATATAACTGTAATTGTAAAACCTTGTTGGCCAATGAGGTGAGAGACAGATAAAATACCAACTTTTAAGCTGTAGGTGTACAAGAGGAAATAAATAATAAAGGAGTATGTGGACCCATTTTAAAAGACTAGTTACAAAACATGTTAGTAACATGGAAACTATGTGTTATAGCATGATGTATGATGCATCACTTGGAAACAGTAGCACTGTCTAAAAGACAGGAGGCAGAGCTGAATAGTTTTTTTTGAGTGCCGAGAATGGACAGGATTGGAAATGAGCATATTCAAGTGACGGCTCAGGTTGAACAGTCTTGAAATAAAATAAGAGAGTCAATTTTGAGATGGTTTGGTCACATGCAGAGGAGGGATAGTGATCACAGTGAATAAAGGATGGTAAGGATGGAGCAGGAGGTAAAGAGGAAGACCACAGAGAAGGTTCATGGATGTTGTTGGTGTAACAGAAGAGGACACAAGAGAGAGGACAAGATAGACCCCTCAAGGGAGAAGCCAGAAGAAGACAAAGAAGTGTTGATAACCTATGGCTTTTTTGCCATTACACAGCTTGCCACAAACAAATAAGAAGATGTCATACAGTGACATAGAACAAAAGAGAAAGTAGTGGCGCTACAAGCTAATAACCCAATTGTCTCTGTCTACACATAAACACTGTGAATGAAGATTGTGAAAATCTTTACCCAAAATCTCAGTTGTCACAGACCCAGTTTAAGCTTTGCATGTGTATAAAAGCCAGGAAAAAAAGCAACATTTTCACAACTACCTACATGCGTTTGTACAGCGCTGTTTATAATAGACATTTGGTTCCTGACTGTCTCTTGGTGATTCTGGGCTGCTCCAGCGGTTCTTTGGCTCTTCCCTTCGCTTTACAACAAGCCCTCAAGTTTGGTATGGTCACTGCAAAGCGGGTCATCCTAACAGTGTGGAAGTCAGCTTCCCCTCCCCGCTTCAAAGGTGGCCAAATGATATGGTTTCCTGTTTACACCTGGAAGAAGTTCGGTTTTCTACGTCTTACTCCCATGATACGTTTGAGAAGATCTGGGGTCCTTTTTTAGAACATATCAGTAAGGACAGACCACAAACTGGGACCTGAATGATTGTACTGTTTTTGTTTTTATTATTATATCTGTTAGTCATCCATACTGAGACTTTGCTGTTCCCCTCTGGCTCGGGCCTCCCGGACTCAATCTATGTGAGTGGACACTCTGGGACATCTGGTCAGTGACATGTATATTGACATAAGTGCTGGTAGTATGTTTTTTTTTTTTTAATGTTTTTGTCTTGGTGTGGTGTGTGTTTGCATGTATAAAAAATTGCATAAATAAAATTTACAAAAAAAAAAAAACCCTACATGTGAACTGGGCCACTGATCCACCACATTCACAACAACAAGCCTGAGCAACAATTAACCTATTTATAACTGACTGTGCCAGAACCTCATATTGGTGGTAATAAAAAAGTAAACCCAGTTGAAAACAAATAACTTCATGCTTAAATTAAACTATCAAATAACACTCATGTTTTCTTTTTTTTTTACTGTTAACTCCTAACGTTGTCTCCATTACACTTCACACATGATTGCTATTTCATTTTCTCTGCTTCACATGACCTGGAATCTACCATCTGTGCTAGTAGGCATGGGATGTGAGTGTGAATGCATGCCTGGAAGTAAACAGGTGTAATCATTCCAAAAATACCATGTTAAGAAAACAACATTTTAAACTGCGTAGCTATTGCACACAGCGTAAATTGTTGTGAACATACTTGCACGCAAATGAGTGGCAGAACACTTACATCCTGCAAACCATTTGAGAAGAGACAATTGCCCGGGAGTGATCACACATGCACAACTGATGTCAGTTACACTGATCTACATCAACACCCTAAAATGAACAGGAAAAAATATTATCACAATCAAATCACAATGCATGATCTTTTTAATGGTTTCTTACATTCTAGACAACAATTATCTCTATAATTGAAAATCTACTGAGCGTTCTGTTATTAATTAAACTCGACTTAAAGTGATGTTTTAACACTTGAAGAGTGGATTGAAATATTTTTTTAAACACATTAAAAAAACTAATCAAGGCTCAGTCAAAGGGGGAAAGAAGTAACCTTTTCACAGTCTCGCCTTGAATAAAGTGTGGGTATCATCCCAATACAAAGACAAATGTAGCATTCACTGCTCCAGTGTCATTGGTAGTCTCTTAGTGAAGTTATTCCTGGTCTTGAATTGATGGCAATGCAGGTGCTTTATCTGCTTCACCGTCTTCTCTTGTATAATAGCTTAGATTATTAAACACCTACATCAGACAGACCCAAGGGGTCTTCTGGGAAGTCATACAGCCAGTTAGTATTTCTGGGAACAAGCTATACTTCTGAGGTAGACCAGCACTAAGTCAAGATAAAAGGTGTTGCACACACAGTTAATGTTTAGTGTATATATATGTTGGGCAGGAGATAAAGAGGAAGACCACAGAGTATGTATATGTTGTACGTATATGTTCAACTGGACCCAAACTGGTCAATGCACTCTGCACATGTTCCACAGTTCCTGTCCCTAGGACCTATGACCTCTGATCTGGAAATAATAGAGGAAATCATAAAGTTAATCTCAACACGTGAATGTTTTTTTTTTTTGGCTTGTGATGTAATCAATAAACCGGGAAATGCCTTACTAACAAGCTGAAGTGGGAGCATGTTGTATCCTAGCATAGCTGTGTTGGACACAAGTCATTCAAAAAACTTACAGATGTCTGATTAAAAACCAAGCTACAAATTTAGCTTGACTTAGCTCTTAGTCTGTGTTGTCTTAGTAGAAATAAAGGCTGCTGTTTGGAATCTTGGCCTGTGCACCCTCTCCATGTGCATCAACCTTGCACATTGCAATTCATTAATTACATAAAATGGTAAGCCCTGTAAATGTTGTGGATTATGATGAAATTCCTGGTATTTATTTAGTACTGAAAGATACCATGTGAAAGACCAGCTGTGCTACAACACACACACACAGACACACACACATTTGTTCTCCTACAAGGCTCCAGTTCTGTGCATCAAAGCTGTATTGATCTTTCATGAAGAGCCCATTAACTATACATAGACATAAACGTGGTATATAGACTGCACCATTAATAATAAAAAAAGGTCTCCAATGACACCTAGATAGACAATCTAATTCTAAAATGACAATTCTTTTGCATTTAACTGAGAGACATCAGCTTCATCGATGTAGCAGAAACTGGCTTTAAAGTACTTTTAAAGCAGAAAGTCTTTGTTAAAACTGTTGTGTGTAGGTTTTACATAAAGTAAGCTTGTCAGCTCCAGAATGCTCTTTGTTCCTCACTGTAGAGGTGTTTTGACTTTGTGTCACCTGGCGATATTCCCATGCTGCACACGGGAAGTGTTTTCTGATATGCCAAGACAGACAGTTGGTTACTATTGGTTGAACAAAACACCTTGGAACCCAGCAGGTATTTTCCATTGTATTCCTTGATATTTGTATCAAGAAATGTCTTGATCCAAGTGAAAATCTTCACGGTTTGGTATAAAGTACTGAAATTACATTCAGATTTTGCCATTGGCTTTCTTAGTCAACTAAGAAAGCTACACTAGCACGGTCTTTAGTCACCCTCATGTCTAATCACTGTCCCAGGTTCCTCTTCCTTTTATAAAAGCCAGAGATGTTGCTTTATCATCTTTTTCTCTCCACCACTTGAAGCCCAATGTGAGCAACCAGTGTTGCCAGTCCTCAGTAAGGAATAAAGCTGGGGGGAGGAAACCCTCAAATTGCTTTCTCTGCTTTTTCATATAAAAATCTGTATTTTTTTTTTTTAAATGTGTCAAACATCCCATTACATGCTTGAGGAGGTAGAAAAGTTGGCATATGGATAAAAGGCATATGGATAAAAGATAAATGTGAATGAGTAAAATGTGAATGAGTACAATGGAAACAAGTTCAGTAAATGATGACAGAGGATGACATTTAGAAATCAGGTGACTGAAACATCACTATGAGGAAAAGAAAAAACTTTTAACCTCCCACCTGACAAAGTGGTTAGAGTGGTTGCCCCTGGAGTAGGGGGTTGGCGGTTCAAACTCGGGCTGCATCCTACTAAAATTGCTAAAAAATGGTACCACTTGAGAGAATGTGCAGGGGACGTGTAATGTGATGGATTTACACCACATACCCATTAGAGTACAAAATACCAATACTCCTGGTCACTAAGTGATGCTATGGAAAACAACATGTTCTTATATGATGTGCTTAAAGTAATCAGATTTATAAATGGGAACTAATTTCCTCAAAATTCCTCAGCCAACAAGTGGTTAAAACACAGTCACATTGATATGAACGACAGTAGACAGGTCAATAAATAATGTACTATTGTTCCAGAAACTCCACTGTGTATCAAAAATAATTGAGTATGCAGTTTAACTGTGTGGGGACCTCCTTTTTACAAGACAAGGTTTAGTTTGAGACATTATTATCTGGGAGGAAGGTTTCATGTGACTCATTTTGAAACATTTTACAGTGATTTTAAATTTAATTGGATGTTTGCTGGTGCAATTGCCTCCAGCTATCTACTACCAACTCCATCCAAGCCATGTGAACTGACTGCAGGTCAGTCTGTTTGCATAGTTTGAATAGTAACGAACCTTTTAAGCAGGTCTACCTAACAAACCATAGAGTTTAGACCAGCTAATTTGGATGATGTGAGCTATATTTTTGGGAGGTAAGTTCTAGGAATGGGCTAGTAGCATATTTTCTTGTTCAAAATCAGATACCAATAGTACAACCAAAAGCAGTGCTTTGCAACCCTGGTCCTAGGGACCCACTGTCCCCAAGTGTTTCTCAGGGTTGAGAAATACTGCCTGAAAGTTTTGACTCATCCCAATATCATTCCCAATACACTTTTTTAGGGATGAACCAATACCCCTTTTTGTCTGACTGAATACAAGTATGAGTACTTGCAGATAATACAGACTACTTAATAATAGTCTATTCTATTCTATTTTGCTTTTGTCCATCTTTAATCCTGATTTATTTTGAAAAACTCACCAGCCGCTCTTTCATTACAGACTTCTCATTCAGTTCTTTATCCCCACCCAGTGTGATTGATGGACACACCAAACTACTTACACCTGTTTCTTGTTAATTCACCTCCTTTCAGTAAATAAACCTGGTTCATTTTGTAGTGTTAGTTCTGTTTTGCATGACCATAGTTTTGTATTTTTTGACTCTCCTCTTCAACCATTCCATGTTTTGGTACCCTTTCCACTCTCATACAAACTTGACATCTTGTTGAGACAAGTAGCCACAAACTAATACAATATCACAGCTGTATCGAGCTGATATGGCAATCAAGTAAAGCTGCTGTTCTCACTCGAAACACAAGCCTGACCTAGGGCTTTACCATTCCAAACCAATGGCACATTACTTTAAAAAAAGTAATTAGTTATAGTTACTATACTTATCCCAAAAGATAACTAGTTACCAGGGAAAGTAACTATTGCTTTACATTTTTTTTTTTATCTTCAAATATATCAAAGAATGTGGACCCCCCCACCCCTTTATGAAATATAAAATCAACTTGTATGTTCCATTATTTATAAAAAACTGAATATTAAATATATTTAATGAATGAAATGGACACTTAATAGAAAACATTGTACACTAATCACTATTTTAATGTAGTTGTAGGACAATGTGAGACAATAAAGCTCTCAAATATAATATATTACTGTACATATTATCATTAACACTGACGTTCTTTGCCACTAGTTGCAGAAGTGTGTGACAATGAGAGCTGCTGAGACTAGAATTGCTCACAAATGACGCAGAGAAACACTTTGTTCCTGGGTATAATGTGCAGTACATTTCACATAAACATTCTTGCCTTTTATCTCAATGAAGGAAAAGCAATGTCTGTACTTCCAATTTAAAAATGCTACCTTTGAATTCTCTGGGATCACCATTACTATGTGTGCATCTCTTGGTTGTTTGTATTTTTGTGTGAACACCCACCCCACTTTGCCTCTTATTGGTTTACCCTGACATTTTTTTGACCACTCTTTATTGTCAGTAATGGTAACGGCGTTGTAATGACGATAAAATAATTAGGAACGCCACTGATTTCAATGCTGTTGTTATTGTCCCTGATAATACTTAACATTTAGTGTCACATCCTTTGCTGTGCATTGTGTTGGTTCTTTAGATGTTTTATCAAATGACTTGTGTTGAAGGAGCTACTTTTCTTCTCCTCTTGACATTGTAGCAGAGCACAGGTTACAGTCTGCCCTACTTTTGTAGTCATTGCTGATCTTAAAGTATTTACAAACTGCTGACATTGCGACACATCCACTTATTGCCGCACACCTGCTCAGCTCACTTGAAGATATGTGCAATGTACTGTGTGCTGCAGTATTGGAGTAGTTTTATGAAGACAATACAAGTACATGAGGGCAGCATTGGACCGGATACCTGATAATGGTATTGGTGTATCTCTACTTTTTAATTATTATTTTTTTTTTAATAACATCTGGGTTATTAACACACATGTGCTGACCAATTTACCACCTATTTGGAATCAACTATTGCAAAAGCTTAATGCTCAAAAATTCCAAAACACTGTGCTCTTATAATAACAGTCCACATATTCAACAAACTGTGCTTTGCAAAGCATTTATGCGAACATTTTTGCTTTTGTTTTTGACCAGCATCAGAGTGATAGCAGCGCTAATCATCAATCTTCTTGTTCTTCTTCTTCTTCTTCCAGTGATTTCTGGCAGGCTGTACACTATGAGATGCACTGCTGCTAGTCCTTGTATGGGCTCATCCCTAATTATTTAGATCTAGCTATGCACAGTATACATCAACCGACCTTTTAGCATCTCTAAATTAACATCCTTGCTCTGTAGCATTCCAGATATATGTGACTGTTGCATCTTTTCACCCATGTATTTTCATGTATATATCGCTTTTCTAGTCTTGATGACCACTCAGAGCTGCTTATGGTTGCTAAAGTTTTCACCCATTCATACAGCACATATCATGTAGCACACATCCTTCATGCCGTCACAGGCATCAGGAGCAACGTGGGGTTAAAGGGGCCCAAGGACACACCAGCATGTACATTAGTGTAGCTGGGAACTTAACCCCAACCTTCCACTTGGAAAGACAACTTGCTCTACCATTGAGCACTGTGGTAAAAGCCTTTTTTTGTTTCTGGTGCTATTCCTTTCTACAGTAAAAGACTTAGTTGCCAGATAACAAAATGAAAACATTCACCCTGTTTTATCTCCATCTCGTTTGCCAGTTTTCACTCCAAGGAAAATCAAAGCTCAACATTATACTGGGTCATTTTGCCCAACTAAACACAACTATCAGAGTAACTCCGCAATTAAGTCTAATATAGAAAGTAATACTGTGGGAATGCCATATTTGTTCCAATAAAAATATATAGTTACATGTAATATTTTAAAGTATGTCATGTATAATTACAAAGCAAACGTCGAAATACTACTGTCAAAAGGGCCGTGTTTGATTTCTCTTTCAAAATCATGTTAGAATTACAGCTACATGGACATTATCATCCTCCAAGGTCTGGGACATAAAACTGTTAGTAGGCGTAAATAAAATACGAGTGCAATAATACCACGTGTACTGCATGAGAGGGCATCGCATCTCTGAGTGCTTGTGTTTCCATCAACAGGACTGCAGCGCTGACTGATGAGGCGATTGAGGCTGGGGAATTTGCTACAAATCAGCAGTGTTGTTGTGAAGGCTGCAGCCTGGAAACCCGCGATGCTTGGATGCTTGGATCTCTACAATGTCTCTACTGCTCCGCCCGGGGACCGAGTTTTCACAGTCATGCCTCTGACCTCTGCGGTCAAAGGACAGTAGCTGAGAAATGTTTTTATTCTGAACATTATGCCAGCCCGGTTGGTCAGAAAGACTCCCTGCCAGTTGCACACCCTCGCACACACATAACCCCTGCCAGCAGTGCACCACTCTTCTCAGTCCAAACTCTTTCAAGTCTTGCTCAAGCACACAGGCGCACACTCATACTCACCCACGAGCCCAGTCCTCCTGCTGCCAATGAAAATATGAAGACCAAAGACGGTGAGATGGAGCTTCCTGCCATGGCACAAGGGGAGTTTGGGTATAATATTCAGACAGCTTTGCCTCAAACAATGAAATCAAACAAAGCTCCCTGCAGAGTCAGACGTCTGTTATTAAAGGCTCCTCTTTCGCTGTCAGGGTCAGCACAGACATTCTCATACTGTGTGTGTGTTCATATAACATACTGTTGAATGGTGCCATATAAAGTGAGCTGTTGCCCTCAGACAAGGTGAAATAATACTAATATGACCCACGTGCCGATGCAGTACTGGCACATCCGCAAAAAGAATTGGATTTCTAAATGGCTGAGATTATCTTGGCAGCACTGTAACCCCACCAAGGATATTCTGCAGCAGTGTTTAGCTGTCAGACGTGTACATTTATTGTTTTTCCTCACAGAGATAGATGAGCGTAGCTATGGTCACTAGGGATTAAACGTCCTGTTTTGTTGCACAGTTGAGAGGAAACATTTTAATCAGGAGAAAAGTGGAAAAAGTTGAGAAAAAAGCTGCCACTGTGTTTTTTTTTTTTTTGTGTTATAGTGTTTCCCATGGCATGGGGCAGCTCTTTCAACAGTTTTCATAATGGTCCTGCCACGACTCCTGCATTTATCCAGGTGCTTTACAGTGGACATTTATTCTGTTTGCACTTTTAGTTGAACTGTTTACTTTTCTTTATCTTGGGTTTTTAGCTCTGTGTCAAGTTTCTACTTTGTACTTCTTCCTAGTCTGTGTACCTTGTTAAGTTGATTGTCTGCTACCCAGTGTCTATGTTGGTTCATTTTGTTTGCTTCAAATGATTTTTTTTTTTCCAGTTTCCTGATGGTCCTGGTTTCCCAATGGTCCTAAATCATCCATGTGTGTCTTCATTCACTCCTGTTTACATTTTTTTATGATTTAGTTCTCTGAGATAAATAGTAAGTGGCGCAAAAGGCCAGGTCACCACAGAAAAAGGAAAGAGAATGCAACTTGCAAATCTCACAAACCCATATTTTATTGCAAATAGAACATAAGCAACATATCAAATGTTAAAAATAAGATATTTTGCCATTTCATGAAAAATATTTTAAGGCAGCATCACATCTCAAAAAAAGCTGGAACAGAGGCAACAAAAGGCTGCAACAGTAAATGGCACAAATCAAAACAACTAGAGGAACATTTGACAGCTAATTAGGTTAAAAAACAGGTCAGTAACATGACTGGTTATAATGGTTATACTATGACTGGACACAACTGGCCTCTGGTATGTGGCATTGCTTCATATATATAGCCAAATGGAGAAGATGTTGAATATGCACATAGGGCATGTATGCTGTGTACATTTTTAAAGCAATATTTGGATGCTTCCCAGCATTTAAAAGCAACTATAAAGTAAATTGCAATGTTTGCAAATCAAAAACATAATCCGGCTCTTCATCACCACATAAACAGCAATGGTGTCACCTTAAAATTCGCTTTGATGAGGTGAGAGGCATTGGCTTTTATAGACAATTATATATATGTGACCTCCAGCTATAAAGAAAAAGAATGACAAGCCCGCTCTCAGGAGCAAATGCAACTGTAAGATCCCTCTCTCTTCAAAGCACCAAAATTCCCATTCCTCTACTTGCTAATACATTTGGAGTTTTCTTTTTTAATTCATTATTAACTTTTTGACATTAAAATTTATTATTTTACACCAAATTCTTCATGACATGTCTTTTCTTCTTTGAGCCCAAGAAAATTGTTCTTTCATTTGATCCTTGAGACAAAAGTGTGTTGCAGAAGACTGGTGCAAAAGATGTGTCTGAATGAAAGACTCGTCTTTATCATCACTGCTTAAATATCAGAGACAAATGGAAAAAGACAAATTCTGCTCTCAGTCAAGGTAGACATGCTACTAAATAAGTTATTCTTGTTTGTGGTAATTGTGCAATGTAAATTTTAACTAGTTTTCACCCTACTTTCATTTTTTATTAATGGATATCAGTTAGAGAACATGAATATCAGAATTGAAAGTTTGTACAAATCAACCCTACTGGCCAAAACAAGAGAATCTTACTTTTTTGGCACAATTTTCAATTTTTACATTTGATTGTTGATCATTTAAGCTCAAAGGCCTCACAAGTGCTAATTTTCAAATAATTCTACTTTTTAGTTATTTTAATATGGACAAAACACTTAAATAAACAGATGTTGTGAACATTACCAACATCTTACGGTATCATTTATTTCCTGAAGATTTTCATAATTTATTTTTTAATGATTTAGTAATACAGACATACATGCTTTATATGGATAAGGGGAGACACCTTTTTTTTCATTTCAAGCACTATATATGTATATATGTATCTACTTTATATACAGTATATACTGTATATACAAGTCCATATATATTTGGACAAAGATTTGTACACCACCCCAATGAATTTGAAATTAAAAAGTGTAGACTCTCAGCTTTACTTTACTTTAAGCGACTGAACAAAAGAATCACATTGACCTTTGAGGAATTATAAGCTTTTTTTTATATCATATTATATACTATATTATTGTCAGTTTTCAGGGGCTCCAATTACAATTGCTTAAATTACAATGATTCAAATACAATTGACTAAAAAGCTGTTTCATGGCCATGAAGTCTGCAGCTGATTGCAAGTGTTGAATTTGCATTTTGTGGCTTTTCACTGAAGTTTTTAATATGAGGTTCAAAGAGTTGCTAATGCAAGTAAAGAATGCAAGTAAATGCAAGTAAAGAAGGCCATCATTCAGCAGAGATAGCAAACACAACAATTTGGTACATTCTTAAAAAGAAACACCAAGAGACCTGGAAGACCATGAAAGACAAGTCAAATGGATGATGGCAGAATTCTTCTGATTGTTTAGAAGATCCAACCAAGTCAAGAACACATTGAAGAGGTAGGCCTGTGATTGTCAAGGTCTACAATCAAGAGACAAAATCTTGAATGCAAATACAGAGGGTTTACAACAAGGTGCAAAGCACTGATAACACTCAAGAACAGGATGGCTAGATTATAGTTTGATTTTTTTTAGATTTTTTTTTAGAAAATATCTAAAAAAGCCAGCGGAATTCTGGAAAAATATTTGCTGGACAGATGAAAAAATTATGAACTTATACCAGAATAATGGGAAGAGAAAAGTATGGAGAAGGAGAAAAAGAGCTTATGATCATCAGTCAGAGATGGAGGAGGCAGTGTTATGACATGGTGCGGCCAGTGGACCAGGCTCACTTGTGTTTATTGATGATGTGACTGCTGATAGAAGTAGCAGGATGAATTCTGAAGTGGACAGGGCAATTATCCTCTCTGCTCACATTCAGCCACATGCTGCAAAACATTTCACATTACAGATGGATAATGACCCAAAACTACTGCAAAAGCAACACAAGAGCTTTTGAAGGTAATAAATGGAATGTTCTTCAGTGACCAGGTCAGTCACCTGATCTCATGCTTTTCAGTTACAGAAGACTAAGCTGAAGGCAGAAAGACCTGCAAACAAGCAGCAACTGAAGACCGAAGGCTGCAGTAAAGGCCTGGCAAAGCATATCCAGGGAATACACTCAACATTTGGTGATGTCCATGGGTTCCAGACTTCGAGCAGTCAATGGCTGCAAAGGATTTTTTAATCAAGTATTCTTTGATTCAGAAATCTTTGATTCATCATGATGTGAGTTGTTCCTATTATTTCTGAGCCCTTGAAAATTAACAATATTGTATATAATTCTTGAACAGTTAATGTGATCCTTTTGTTCAATCATTCTTTAATCCTTATGGATTAAAGAGTCTAAACTTTAATTGCATCTTGATTGTTTCAATTCATGGTGGTGGTATACAGAGGCAAAATGACAAAATTGGTGTCTTTGTCCAAATATATATGGACTGTATCTATCTATCTATATATATATATATATATATATATATATATATATAGTATACAAAGTATACACTGCATATATTCTGTTTTGTTTAGACTTACACATTGAGCTACACTTTGAAGTGTCCTCCCCACTGCAGAAACTCAAAATAGAGGCAAATACATACACATAAATGCTTTGTTTCCATTATAACTTCTTATGTGTAGTTTTTCTCCTATAACTGTGTTATCTGGTTACACTTACTCTCCTCAGAAACATTTATTTTTATTGTAACACAACAATAACCACCACCAGCTGTTTACCTTTATGATGCAGCTACTAATATTAGGATATCTATAATAGTTTGACAGAAATTACTGCACTGGGAGTGTGGGTGGGGTCAGCTTTGATCACTGATCATTAAAATCATAATTTTAAAATATTTGAATAATAAATAATAATTTAAACAAAGGCTACGCATAATATTTGTGTCTCTCATGCTCGCAGCTATCTCACAGCCTAGTGTTAATATAGTGTAATTAGTGTAATAATATACTTACTGTAGGCATTGCACACTTCAAAATGATTTCTATATGTTACATGAAACCTTGAGTCATCAAACCGCTGAACATTTTCCAAAAGGGTACTAGTTCGCCTGCGAATCGATGATTAAAAAGCATCATCTAACGTTTTACATGTCTATTTTTATACTCATTGTTTGGCGGATGCCTATTTTAGCACAGTGCTGCAAGTATTAGAGTAAGTTGTGATAATATCACTGACATGACTGCATATCTCTGGTTGGCATATCTCTGCCAACCAGAATAGAAAGAAATGGTTGTCATTTTTGGGACATGCACACCAATTATGAGCTTTGCACAACTATTCTATAGTTGCACCAGATAAACAGTCAAAAGTAATTTGAGGCAAATTAGAGGTCATTAGAGAGGCTTTTAGATTTGATCCATTTCTAATATATATATTTCCATCTATTTTGATTTCACAGTTTTAGCATAACTTAATTTGTGATGCCAATAAATACAAAATGTGTTTTAAGTTCAGCCACATCACCATGAACATAGGCTCTGAAGTTTATACCACATGTAAGTGAATGGCATGTGGTTGTTTCACAGCTAGCTATATTTAAGCCAAGTTCATATGTTTTAACTGATTAAAGTTGATTGTTTCCACAATTAACATATTTATACTGATTCAAATTATACTGTTCTTTATATAAAATCACATAGATGTGAAAACTTAATAGTTAACTATGCCATGATTAATTTTTGTGAGTGGTAACTGTGCGTGTACTAGAGCAAATACAATATCCTCGAATATCCACCTGATGAATTTCAACAATTAAAAGAGGAGTAAAAGTTTTGTTTGCTTTGAATTTGGGTACATGTACATCATCATATTCATTCTCTGAAGGCACTGATATTTCTGCTATATCTGAAATTTCTCAAAATGCACCCTTCTGTCCACAGGTATAGTCAGATCAGGACACAGTTACCAGCAAATTGAATTTAACAGTGTTATATTTTCTGTAGCTACACTCTGAGCTTCCCCAGGCATTTATGTGCTGGCTGGGAGAGGCAAACCCTTTTTGTTGTTCCCTACTTTAAACCCTCATTCAGACATATTTCCAAAGGAGGTCACTGAGGAGGCATGGAGGAGCAGGACAAACTCAGTTTTCACTAAAACATAGAAAAATTGCATTAACCAGCAGCATCAGGATTGTATTGTGGACTGAATGTTGCATGAAACGCATGTCACAGACTGTGGGGGCAGCCAGTCAGCATCAGTCATGGTCATGATACATCTCATAAAGGTTAGATAGCAACATGAGCAATGTGAGCTTCGTGAAGAGGTCAAAGCTGTCAGGTGCGCAGCGTAGATGTACAAAATGCTGGATGTTTTTCATACCAATTTTATCCCCATGTGGTAATATTAATATTTCCTTCTTCTCTTTGATCTGACACTCGCTCATTTTCTGTCACTTCATCCTCCACATGAGGGTCATGGAGGGAGTGAGAGCCTGGACAAGTCACCAGTACAAAAACCATGCACTCTCACATCACAGAAAATCTTTTTGGACTGTGGGAGGCAATTGAAGAACATGCAAACTCCACACAGAGAGGCCCTTGATTTAATCGGGATTTGACCCAGCAACCTTCTTACTGTGAGGAAACATAATTATATGTTCTGACACATATAATTATTTTCCCCATTTCTATGCACTCAATGCAACAATGTGGTTTGCTCAGTTGAGGGTTTATTCCGGCACTTAAACCCATGTTGCTCCTTATAGCTGTACTGGCATTGTGTGAATGGGTTGGAAGTGCATGTTGGTAGGCTAGATGTAAGGGAATACAGTCAGAGATTAGACTCCTTTATTATAATGGGGTGACAAGTGCATGACTCACACAGAAGTATCTATTAGAAAAATACAGTAAGAAGAAAAACAGAAGAATATTGTTTGAAGAAAGAGCACTCAGACAGCATGGACTTCTGCCAAGGCTTAAATACTTTGTCAGTACTGTGTTAAATACAGTGTTTTACAGAAGACTTTTAGGATCTGTATATAATTTTACCTAGCTGTAGCTATTATCATTCTTTAAAAGCATGATAAAATACATCCTAATCTGTTAAGATGTCCCAGAGATATGCGCATCTGAACTTGTTAAATGAGACTGAACCATTTTAAGGTAAATTACCACAAAGTCCGTAATCTGGATCACATCAGAACGTACTTGGATGATCATCTACCATCACAAAAATTTACGTTGATCTGTGGAAAAGTGTAAATAGGAAGTTTCTCACAGAAGGACAAACCCAGCCATGTTTTCAATGGTGGCCCCACCCGCACTATCAAACCCTTACCCACTAGGTAAGGGTACAGTAGGCTTTAAGTGGGCACATTATTCAGGTCCAATATGGCTTCAGTAACACTGGCTGGGAACCCAACAGTGATGGAAACATAACCACCTTGTTGGAGGCAAAAATGTTGCTTCTCTGTCGCATCTGTACCAAAAATCATGGGGGGGAAATCTATGACGTGATGTGACAAGACCACCTCAGAGCTTCAACCTTCACTTGTGCAAAACATTCACGGAGATATGTTTTGCATGTAAAACAACACCTGAACAACAAAATGTGTCCCAGTTGCTGTTTACATGTTTACACATACTTATCCATAAAATCTCATCCTAATCCTTCCTTGAGTCATACTGCTCACCAAAAGACAAACTTGGCCATGAACTCCTAAAAATCCCAAAAGGCCATTTCTAAACAACTGTTGTTTTTTCCCAATGAAGTCCAGCATTTTGCTTTGAGTCAGCCTTTTTCTAAACTTGATTATTTTGTCCAGGTGTACAGATGTCTTGCCAAACACAGCAGAAAAGCACCTGGCAAATATGTTTTATGCTTGGACGTTTCCAAGTTATCTTATTTTTTCAGCAAAAACAACGTACAGTATTTTGTGAGAGAGTGCAGATGCTGCTGTCAGGCCAATGGTGGAGAGATTATGCGACAGCTTGCTGATCAGACAGAGCATTTTTTTTGCTATTTTCTTAAGCTGACAATTTAAGAAGAGTGTTAATGTAAATACTTTAAAGCTGCTAAGCAGTAAATGTCATGTCCTCGACATTTATTTTGTGTGTGTCAAGTTAACTCACAGATCAATATATTATTTATCATATCTGCAGGTTTTTATTACTCAAAAACCAAGTTCTCATGTCTTAGGTCACAGGACTTGTTTTTATTGTAAGTTCCATCAGTGAGAACTGAACGTGGAAAAAATGCTTTTAAGTTTGCTGCTCCCTGTGACTGGAACACTCTGCAAAACAAGCTAAAACTGAAGCAGCTGGTCTCACTGAATAATTTCAAAGGGCAACTGAACAAATTGGAGGCACACACTTCTGGCTGTAGATGTTTTTAACTAATTCTAACTAGTTTTAATGTCCCTAAGCCTACATTTGTTGAGCACTTTTTTCTAGTTGGTGTCTTTTGATTTCTTCTACGTGTGATGATTGCGTTGCTGTTTTAATGTTGTTGTTAATGTCTACAGACTTGTAAATTGTGCTGCTTCCCCTTTTTGGCCAGGACGCTCTTGTAAAAGAGATTCTTAATCCCAATGAGTTCTTATTCTTGTCAAATTAAGGTTAAATAAAAAAATAAAAAAAAAAAAAATCAAAAAAAAAAAATCAGGAACAGCCACCACTATTTTCTTCCTCTTGTTTCTCAGCAACTGTAAACTTCATTTTGTCATAACTGTGATTGTCAGTGTAGAATACATGTATCTTGATTAATCTATCTTAGAAAACACTTTATTATTATTATTAATATGTGTGTCTGCGACAAGGTCCATGTGATCTAAATTTCTGCACATTACTGTGTTGACCCATGCAGACAATTTTTTTGTAATATTTAGTGGCTAATTTGCAGCCATGTCTGTGACACCTAATATCATTTTGAATTGTTAAAAAAAAAACAAAAAAAAAAACGAACCACTGATCTGTACCACAATGAAATGTCTTGGATAGAGGAACATGACCTGTTTTCCTTCCCTGAGGTCTCTCAACAAACACAGTACAACTAAGAAAAGTAAAAAAAATATGAGATGATAAAGAAACATAAGCAGACGTAATAGTTACTGATTTGTGGCTCATCTCACACACACACACACACACACTGCACCACTCTGAAAGCTCATAAAATATGCGGTCTTTTCGCAGCAGGGAAGGCTTTTAAAATATTTGTGGCATTACTTATTCCTGTAGCATGCGTGTGCAGGTATCAGTGTGAGCACACAATGCTGTAAACTCACCTGCTGTCCCCTTTGTGTCTGTGCATTTGTACAAATGTTTCCTCACAGAGCGATTTTTTTTTTTTTTTTGGTCATTGTTTATGTTTGTCTTTGCACTGAAATGATTTAAAGAAAAACAAAAACCAAAAAATGGTTTAAGCAGACAGAATTTACAATCTAATTTTGTTTTTGGCCACAAGTCAAAGATAACAGCTGTACACTTTGTAGGTTCACTGAACTCTACCAGCCCCTGGCAGCCTGTTATTCCTGTGGGAGAGGATCATAATTAGAGTTTGACCGATACGGGTTTTTCTATGGCCAATGCTAATGCGGATCTTGAATATGCAGTACAGGCAGCAGCCTATACATATTTTTATGTATGTATTTTTTATGTATGTATTTTTATGTTTTAAATAAAAAGAATGTATAAACGAATATTTGAAACTGATCATTAAAAATGCTAAATAAACTTTTGGTGACTTAGCAGTATTTATCTGAAAATAGAAAATTTGTAAAGTAAATAGTCTACATTTATATAGTACTTTTATAGTCTCGATGACCACTCAGAGCTGCTTTACACTACAGTTTTGCCATTCATCTATTCAAACTCCTTCATAAAGCACATTTATGTATATGAAACAGTATAGATACAAGGCCATTGTCTGAGGCCAACTAAAGGTTGTTTGTGAGTTTCACTAGTGCCGTTTCTGTGCTGTAGTGTTTTCTAAACCCTGACTGAAAGTCCTCAAACAGATCATTGCTGAGCAGATAATCACATAATTGGTTTGCCATAACCTTTTTCAAGGATTTTAGAGATAAACGGAAAGTCAGATATCGGACAATAATTAGCCAGAACATCCGGGTCAAGAGTAGTTTTTTGAGTAGGAGTTTAAGTACGGCAACTTTATGTGGTACATAGTCTGTAAGTAGACGGAGAGGGTTTGAGGGTTTTGATCCTGCTACTATTGAATTTAGCTCAGAGAAATCTATAGACTAGTGGGCAAGACATTTAACCCCACGCTGCTTGTGACAGTTGTGCCAGCAGCGTGTGAATGGGCATGAAAGATGTGTGATAGAAAATGTACTGTGCATACTGTAGTTGTGCTGCATATATGAGAGTGAATGGATGTGAATGGATAAGTGGCAAAACTGCAGTGAGCTTTGAGTGGTCATCAAGACTAGACACATGCTACAGAACATTTGCAAAAGGGAGGAAGGAAGACAGGTTGAAAGAAGGAAAGAAGGAAGGAAGGAAGGAAGGAAGGAAGGAAGGAACAATGACAGGAACAGAACAGGAGAAACAAAACTTGAGGAAAACCCAAGGGATTAGTATCCAGTGCTAGTAAAAACCAAAAAATGCCCACAAGCCTGGTTTTTCTCCCTGCCAGTGAGAGTTTCATAGCCATCCAACTAGACCAATATGAGGGACAGAAATACCCTCAAGGTCTCAAAATCAAGACAAGTTAACACCACTGTGATGAATCCTTTACTTTGTGAAAGACAGAGACATTCATAGACACGCATGCAATGCCCTTATCATTTCCCATCATTTTATTGTCCTCTCATGAGGAGCAAGGACTATAGCCTGGGGCACAAGCCAGTTAGGATATAACAGTAAGTGTCACTCTCTCTTTCCCTCTCTCATCTTCACCCCCTCTTATCTCTGTGGAGCTTCTATCATGGCCTCAGGTAAAACTGTGAAATGACCCATTAAAAACTCACTTTACCCACCAAAGTTGCAGCTTAACTTGAATCACTAACATCTAACAATGAGGGCAGTTGTTGCTGGTCTCGGCTTTTTTTCGCGCTGCAGGGAATTTGTGCACAATTTGGTGTCATATTCAGTAATTATATTAATTAAATTTCTACCCATGTTGAGCTATTATCATGAATGGTTCAATAGGTTTTAGAGACACAAGAGTGAAGAGTTATAAACTCTGTTTGTCATGCATTTTCTTTTTTCTTTATTTGGAAACATAATGCCATAGAACATATGCAATCACCTTTTTACCATGTGACCCATATTTCCAATATTTATGATAAAGTTGTAGAAATAAATCAAGAACACGGTTTTTGTGGTTAAGACAACAATAAATAAAATAAATAAATAAATAATTTTGAATTTGAAGTGAACTGTGACAATTTATATCGTAACTAAACTGAAACCAAAATAACGGAAGTCCGAAGTAAAGTAAAAAGGGAAAAAAGTATTTATTTACAAAAAAGGTGAAATAATCAAGCCAACAAAATACAAAACCCAAAAGAGCAGAGACAGGCTGGCTTGCTGGACAGAGCTCTAAGTCCATAATTGAAAAAAGAGAGGAAAAAAACGGAGATTAGAAAAGAACACATGACACGACAAAAAGCCAAAAAAAGAAGCGAGCATAGAGACACGTGGAGATCTGAATGTTACCAAAACAGAGTGTGTGGATCCTGAAGCCAGCGTTTTTTGAAGCAGTTCAGAGATGAGGAAATCGATAGCAGACGTGTGACTCAGAAACTTCGCCCCACTGACCAGCCAGCCTTCCATGAAGACAAAAGCAAAAAAAAAAACAAAAAAAAGTTTACAAAAGGAAATGAAACATTTAACAAAATAATGACACAAAGGTCACATGCTGTTGTAGTGGCCAGCACTATTGCCTCACAGCAAAACGGTCACCAGCTCAAATTCTGGCTTGAATGAGGGCCTTTCTGTGTGGAGTTTGCATGTTCTCCCTGTGTGACCTATGTCAGCTGGGATTGGCCCCAGTGCCCCTGTAATCCTCATATAAAGTGGTGGACAATGAATAAATGAATTGCATTGTCCACTCTTTTCAAGGGTCCTCAAATTTGGATTGAGAAGCTAATTATTTCCTTTGCAAATATTTGATAAATTACATCCCAGCATTTTTCTGTAGATGAGATGTCTGGTTTAATCCATGTCCTTGTTATGGCTTTCCCTAGGAGCCACACTCAGTATTCTAAATAAGTCTTTTCATTTTAGGTTTTGAATTGGAATACATTAATTCATTCCATGTCTACCACTTTAGACCTCCCACGTGACCCGAATGAGGGTCACGTGGGAGGTGGAGCCAGCTGACACAGGAGGGAAGTTGGACTAGAACCTGGACACATCACCAGTCCATTGCCGAGCGAACATAAAGAGACAATCAACAATTCACTGTACTTTCGACAATCTGATAATCTAGAATGTCAGATTAACATCTGCACGTTTTTGGACTGTGGGAGGGAACCGGAGAGATCCCCCCCCCCCCCCCCCCCCCCCCCCCCCCCCCCCCCCCCCCACACACACACACACACACACACACACACAAACACGGGGTGAACATGCAAACTCTACACAGAGTAGTCTGGCCCTCAGTAAGTAGAGCTGAATACCATTTAAAGCTTCATTCAGTATCTATCTTAACTCAGAGAGTTATTGCACCTGTGCTGCATGCAGTCTTATTATTCAAAATGCACTGCATTGTTAACATCAAACACTTTTAACTTGTGAGCACCAACGAATGCTGATTAAAACAAAAATATGACATTTGTCATTATTTGAATATTGCAAGATAGATACAGTAGCAAAACAATAATACAAATGAGGAGTTTTTAAGACTCAAGTACAATTTATGTATTTTGTGGGCATATGTGTGGTGTAACTCTTAATATCATTGCTGTAGCACAACATGTGTAATTATAGCTGCGAGAGGCAATGTGCTGGTCTTTATTCCCCTTTGGACTCAGCAGAGGCAATCAGCTCACACAGCATAAATTAAACCTGTGAGCAGCATAGTGACACTGTTCAGGCTGCAGAAAGCCAAACAAAGTTACTCCAAGCGTAACTACTGTAAACCACTTTTTTTCAGGTGTAAACCAGTGTATATTGCAAATCTTCACAGTTTATACTGAACTTTTATATGTTGTGCGAAAAATCTATGTATCTACTGCCTCTGGTCAAACACCAGCTACTGCATTCAAATTTTGCCATTTTAGTCCACATCTGCATCACATGGTACAAGCTTTTGTCACCCATTTGTCCAACCATCACAGGGCTTTTTGTCTCACACTCCTCTTCCCTTTTATCTTTCCACAGCTTGATGCTTGGTATAAGAGATAGAAAGGCTCATCTCACTGAACACCTCACACAGCTGCAACTCTGTGTCCAATTTCACTACCAGGCCATGTTACCCTGCACTGAGCCCCACTCTCCCTCCCTCTTTCTCCCCTTCACTCAGCTCTCAGCCCACTTCTACGTCATGACCAATTTATGGGTCCATTTCCCAAGTTATAGGTCTGAAATATTAATTATGATTTATGATAACTGGAAAAAGAGTATTTGAAGCACATATTCTTGATTTTTAAACCAGTCTTGCTCACTTCTATATTAAAAAAAAGTCTCTCAATACCTTATAGCAACATAAATGTTTGTTCACTGTTTGCATTCGGATAAAACTTTGATCCCATTTGACCGTTACACAAAAAATATAATTCAATAAAATGAACTGAACCTAACCCCAAAACAACTTGCCAAACTGAGTCCAAAATGGATTGAGAATTCTCAATTTTATAACATTTAGAAGGGTGCTGGGTCAACAACATCTTCATAACTGTACAAAAGCTGACTATTTCTATTGCCAGTGGAAATAAAACATACTTTAAATGGGAGCGCTAACCTCTGGATCTTCTGCTTTTTCTCATGTAGTGACAAACCCTCAGTGAAATACAGCATAGTAACTAAACCTTTTACTTTTCTCATAGGGTTAGGGTTTAGTTTGTCACTGAACTAAACAAAGTCACACGTCATTTTCAAATTTATGCTCTGGCAGAAAGTTTCAGTTGTCTCCAAGGTAACCAACCACATGTTTACCTCCAACTAGGTCTTCATGGTTAGTTTAAAGTTCAGAGTGCTTGTTTTTTGCTTGCTTAGTACCTTTTTAGGCTACCTGGGAACTAAGTGAGTACTGAGTTGGCACGGGCTTGCCATAGAAGTGCACTGATTATGGACGTCGGCATAAGGGCTGCGTGTCGGGTCCGCTCAGCTGCGGAAGATCGGAGTGGATACGCAGCATTTCAATTTCGGGTGGATGCGCATGAATTCAGCAGAATTAAACACGAGCAGGAGAGGAAGTATGGAAAGAATAAAACATTCCGTGTTGACGCCACATCGTATTTCACGACATCATAGCGTGCTCCTTTTCCTTCGATCGGAAGAAATACTGCTCCGTTTGTTGTGTTTACGACATATGCAATGTATTTCCGTGCGAGAAGTACTGCGAGAAAACCTAGCCTCGCAACTCCAGCTGTTCAGCCGTGCGGAAGCGAGCAGATGCGAGATGCAAGCAGTGTAAAATGACGGAGCTGCGTGGATCAGAGCGCAGCGCATCCGTTTCCGCAACCAGTGTACCTTGGTTACTGAGTGTTATTGAGAGGGCAAGGGGAGTTCAAGAAATGGATGTAATCAAGATGTCTCGTTCAACAGCTGAGGATCAAACATCTGCATGAAGACAGAGCCAACCAATCACACGGTGTGACGGGTCCAAACAGGAGCAGATAAAAAAAAGTGTGGAGCCACAGCTTTTTCAGCCCATTTCTCTCACTTTTTATACATCACATATGTTGAAATGCACTTATTGTAAGTCGCTTTGGATAAATGCGTCTGCTAAATGTAATGTAATGTAACATCAGCTTTAGAAGACATCAAACTTTGGTTAATTTTCTGGTCCACCGATAAAAGTCATGGATATGAATATTTTCTGCAGATTGGATCCACATGTGCCAGCTGCAGGCAATGAATATTATAACAAGTTAATAACATGTTCTTAAACAAACATTTACCCTCGTCTTCTTTTTTTTTAAACAATATGTTATGTGCTAAATACAGCCTGGTACCTGAAGTGTTGTGCACTGCTTAGATGTAAAGTACATAATGCACTAAGGCATTTGCTTTGCTGCAGAATCATAGTGCAGAATATGCTGACTGATTCGATCTCTTGCTCGTCCCTGTGGTAACAAGAAGCAGGGCAAAGGTCTATGTGTGTAATAATTATGTGATAGTCTATCGATTCCCTTATGGAAATGGGCTCTTTTCTTATTCCTTTCTGCAGACTGATAGCTCTGTTAGAGAAGTGCACTCTAGAGGCTTTGTGGAGACTTGGTGTTTTGCTCAAGGGCACTTCAGCATGATGAATTCTTGTTATCACTCAAGCTTTAACCTGAACCCTCCAGTTGAAGGAAGATGTCACTCCTCTCTTCACCACCTGACGCCCTCCATAGTGTGCATGTGCATGTACTTTGAACATATTAGGTATGAATATTTTTCCCCAACATGAGATGAACTGTATTAAATTGTGGGCATATAAAACAATAATTTTCAAAGACAGAATGTATTATTTATTGTCATTATTTGGACAAAAGCAAATAATTTACGTCCATCATTAAACTTTTGCCAAATCTTAATCTTGCAGCAAGCATGCTGCACTGCGTGAACATCTGCTGCACTGCTGATTATGAAATGCTAAGTTTATTGTCTGTGACTTGTCTTCTGAGGCCCTATCCACACGGAAATGGAATGACACGTAACAATCAATTTCTTTGCCGTTTTGAAAAAAAGTTGTCCGTAACCGTGACATCATTTCAGGAAATGTCTTTATTTACACAAAACCCTCGACTCCAAAAGCTGTAGCACATATGGCAGGCCTATATATGGCTCCAATAGTACCTTTATTACTTTTAAATAAAGCTTTATTCAAATAAGTATCCATTACAGCAGGGGTCTCCAACAAGTAGCTTGCAAGCTACCAGTAGCTCCCAGTCACTTTCCAAGAACATAAACCTGGTTACATTTTCATTCAATCAAACTCAGAGGCGTGTTAGGTCCCTTCTAACACTAAATGATTATTTTCCAAGTCAATCAGACAGTTACACTGCTTGATGAGTGAGTGGTGTTGTGAGATGGGCAGTAACAGCGCATACCAGCAAGAGACCAAAAAACATTATTTTCATCATTTAATAGTGTGTGAAATATACTAGAAAGAAATGCATACAGATACACAAAATGCTCATGAAAGTAAATTAAATACTATTCTTTTTATGTTTATTGCATAATGTGAGTTGTGGACACCAACCTTTTGTCATTGTTTAGGCAAAACAAGCTCACTCAGTTTGTTTGGGTTGAAATATGCTATGAGAATAAATGTTAAAAAAACACTAGTAGTTCTCCGCCATTTTCATTTTGTTAAAGTAGCCCTCAGAAGAAAAAAGGTTGGAGACCCTTACATTATAATACAATCACAGAAACAGAGACAGAATGAAGATAACCAGGGCGACTAAGGAAAAAAAAATAAAGTTATGGTAAAACAAATAATCTCCAAACACAAGAAGAGGAAATGTCAATGATGTGGATTAACAACAGTGAATACAAGCATAAGAGAGAGGTGGGAGTACGACATCATTTTCCCAAAGTAGTGTATTGGTTGTCAACATGAAACAAAACAGTGGTTGCATTTTCCTTGTGGATAAAACACCAAAAAAAAAAAAAAAAACCTTAAGCATTTATTTGCATTCCCTTATATATGTGATGATATAATAAACTGAAGGAAATGAATCCAAAAATAAGCTTTGTTAAAAAGAAATAACAAAATCACAAAAAGACAAGTCACGAAACTAAACAAACTAAGAATGTAGGAGCTGGCAGGCTGGCTGGACAGAGTCCACATAATCCTGGAAACTACAAAAAAGGAGAAATGAGGAGTTAACAAAAAAAAAACAACAAACACATGGCTTGAGCAAAAAGAGATTCAAAATAAAAAATAAGCATGATTCAGGAGTCTTGAGAGTGTTACCAGTACAAGACTAGCTAGCAAATACAAATGAGGAAACCAGGGCTTATGAAGCTGTTGCCAAATGAGGAGATGAGTTGCAGGTGTGTGATTGGTGGATCCACCCAACAGTGCAGGAAACAAAGGAGTTAACAAAATAAAAGGCAGGAAACCAGACCCTGACAATATAAGTAATATTTTACACATCCTATTTATGTAAACTAGCAAAAGCTGTAGATGCCACACTTTTATTGCAGTAAGTGAGTGGCACTGAATGCATCAACATGTGGCGTAATGTCTATTTTTGTATCACCCAGATGTTCACTTTCTTTGACCTTGTTCAGATGGAACTGTTGGCCCAAGCTACTCAGATTTACAAATTTAGTACTTAGCTGCAGTAGAGACTTAATTTGCACTGTATACATAAAGTTCTCCTTGTCAGCCTCCAGGTCTGTTATTCTCAAAAAACATAAATGTGCATGATCAACACAAGCAACAGTCTATCTTTGCACAATTGGCTGCTAAATTAGTGCTTTTTTTCAGTCCATGCACTTTCATGGGTTATTTGTCCAACATTGCTTGCTTGGGTTCATCAGTGGCACAGTCACAAGCAGAATAATTCAACTGGCCTGTTCTGTCCAACCACCTCATAATAAACAGACATTGGCAAGTGCAGATGGAAAGAGCATAATTTGTTGGCTCCATGGCCAGTAGCAGATGTTTCTGTCCTTTCTGAAGTTTAGACTCGACAAAAGCTTGATTAAATAAGTGAAACTCGAAGCAATGGGTCTAAATCCTTATCTGTTAGCAAGAGCTAACTTTTAACTGACTCTTTTAGGTCTCTTTACTACACAGAGGCAGTTGAGGTAGTTGAGGCTTAATTAAGGACCGAGCCACACCGTTTTCTGACCGTATTGCCTTTTCTAATAAGACCCAGCAAAACTTTGGAATAAAAATATATATATTTTTTTATCTCTTTAAATTGGACTTCTGTGGAAGTTTTTTCCTTAAGTGAAGGAGCAAGACTGCAGTTAACATAATTTGTGAGCTTCAACTCTCACAGTTTCACTCATTCATCTACCACTTTATCCTCCACACAAGTGCCTAATCCCAGCTGACATAGGGCAAAAGGTGGGGTACGCCCTGGACAACTAGCATAGAGACAACCAACCATCCATGCTCACATTCACACCTACAGGCAATTTTGAGTGTAAACCCATGCGCACACGGGGGGCATGCAAACTGCATGCGATGGCCCTTGTTTATTTGAATTAAATTAAGACATTTTTTTAATTTGTGGCCCACAAACTCTGTTTATGGTAAGAGTATGTGTTTTCATGGTGTTATCACAGATCTCCAGAACACCGGAGGCTTCGCACTCTATCCGGCCGGGCAGAAGTGCTCGCAGGCGGCGACGGGATCGTAAACAAAGGCAAGGGAAGCGCGGAGGGCTAAGAGCTAAACTAAGGCTAACACCACACCAGCTCCCCTTACCCAGCATCTTCCTCACTAATGTGCAGTCTTTGGTGAACAAGATGGACGAGCTATGACTAAGCTTCACCCACAGTATGGGACTTTTGAACTGTAATGTCATGATTCTCACCGAAACATGGTTACACGGCGGCGTACAATGCTATCGAGCTAGCCGGACCGTCATCATGAAGTGCATCGAGTGACTGGTCTTGGCACACCTGAAAGACTCCCAGCAACACATACGCCCGATTGCTGTTTGCTGACTTCAGCTCAGCATTCAACACTGTCATCCCCTCCAAGTTAATCACCAAACTTGAAGCCCTGGGCATCAACACCTCCCTCTGCACCTGGATTATGGATTTTCTAACCAACAGACCACAACATGTGAGATCAGGCCGCACCTGCTCCACCACTGTCACACTGAACACTGGTGTGCCACAGGGCTGTGTGCTGAGCCCTTTCCTCTACTCCCTCTTCACTTACGACTGCAGGCCTGTGTATGGATCCAACTCCATCATCAAGTTCGCAGACGACACTACAATGATTGGCCTCATCAGCAACAACGATGAGACAGCCTACAGGGAAGAGATACAGCACCTGGCCGCATGGTGTGCTGCCAATAATCTGCTCCTTAACACCAGCAAAACCAAGGAGCTCAGAGTGGACTTCAGGAAGGAGAGAAGAAGCACGCATGACCCCATTCACATCAATGGGATGGCCGTCGAGCATGTCTCCAGCTTCAAGTTTCTGGGGACCCACATCTCAGAGGACCTGTCCTAGACCACCAACACCTCCAGTCTGGTCAAGAAAGCTCACCAGCGCCTCTTCTTCCTGAGGACACTGAAGAAGATCCACCTATCTTCAGCCATCCTGGTGAACTTTTACCACTGCGTGATCGAGAGCATCCTAACCAACTGTGTCACAGTCTGGTATGGGAGCTGTTCTGCTGCAGAGCGCAAAAGACTGCAGCGGGTGGTGAAAACTGCCCAGCACATCACAGGGACTTCCTGCCATTGAGGACGTCCAGAAGAAGCGCTGTCTACGCCAAGCTCGCAGCATTCTGAAGGACTCCTCCCATCCAGCACATGGACTGTTTTTTCTCCTGCCCTCAGACAGGCGCTTCAGAAGCCTCAGAACAAGGACCAGCAGACTGAGGAATAGCTTTTTCCACAGAGCTGTGAAGCTCCTGAACTCTAACCCCCACTGACTTCCCCCTCCACAGCCCCTCCACTCCCACTGCCCACCCCCTCACAACAACCCACCCAACCACACCTATCTCTCCTCACTCCCTCACTGTCACTGACCAGGACCGCTACACCATCACCACTGCACTACTGGACTGTTTTACACACATTCACTTTAACTATCTGTTTGCACAGTACTATGTACCGAACATTGCACTAAGTTAGTAATTTTAGATAGCTAGACTGCTTATTATTTTTATTTATGCACTGTTTAATATCCACTTAATCTGTATTTTGCACTAATGTATCATCTACCATCTCCTTTATTGTAAATATGTTATAGTTCATTATAGTTTATTGACATTTAATGCACATATCCATCAGTATAATATGTTCATAGTACATATATCTGCTCACTCACCTGTATATATGGTCTCACCTGTACATAGGTCCTCATCTGTAAATACTGTTCATATATACCATACTGCCTACATACACATTATTTATGATACATGCACTTGGTGCTTGTTGCACTTCTGGTTAGATGCTAAACTGCATTTCGTTGCTCTGTACCTGTACATGTGTAATGACAATACAGTTGAATCTAATCTAATCTAAACTGTTACAACAGATACAAATGCAGTTCCTGTGCTTCAGAAACATCTTGTGGCAAGCAAGGCTCTTTTCCACTTTGAACTGACATTGCAATACCCGTTTCGAATGCTAATGGCTACTCTTTTACATATTCTACATGCTGGCCCTTTCACTGGCAAAATTTTAAGAGGTGAGTTTGCAGAACTGGCCTCAGTATTGATCTGAATTATGTGTACTAACAGCATTACTGAAGTCAGCACTTAAAGGGGCTTCCTCAACATAAGTACAGTATGACCATTTGCACTTATATCTTGTAGCCACCCATAGGACAATCCAACTCTTACAATCATATCAGCCTGTGCATTATACAGTTCACATCAAGGCCACTCCTAACATTTCAACATCTCTGTCTCTGCTTTACTCACTAACACTCAAGATAAACCTGCTGCAGTAATGGTTTTGCCTCATTGACAGACACTGCTGTGGCAGTGGGGTGTGGTCTTTATATATATCTGTGTGGGAAGGATACTATAATGGAGACACTGTGCTGCAGTCACAGCTGCAGGTAAATTGGTAATTAGTAATCTTGTCTATGTATCTCCCCTGCAGTGAGGCTTGAGTCTTCTTCCTGGTGATTATGTACGCCAACAACCTGTTCCCTGAGCTTTGAGTTCCTGAGTTGTTGTCAAGCAGAGTGGCAAGAGCCTTTGCTTGTGTTGTTTATATGTAATAAAGTCAAGGGTGTAGCAACATAAACAATCCCCATGTGTGCATGTTGTTGGAGACACTACACCCTGTAACTATTTACTTAAGGTACACACCATTTAATTTCATGTCCATTCGCTCCCTCGTATTCCTGTGACCCTTGGAAATTGATGGTGTCTCCCATCACAAATGACTTCTCAGTTTCCTATATTCTGCTCAGAGAAGAACAGAGAGCAGAATTTTGGGTGAAGCAGGAGGACTGACTGAGGTGGAAGCCTTTAGCGGATGGACACATCCTTTCTTGGAAATGTATCAGTGATTGGTTAAGGTAGTAGTGTGTAAATATAACACACTATTTTATTATGCAAAATCTTTTTCTTTAATCTATCTACACCACAAGAGGTGTTGTGCCGCCATCTACAATAATAATCTGTATGTCAAAGAAGAGTCATTCATCCAGTAAATGAAGTACTGTTACACTCCATATTGGTGTATTATTTCGGTATAGCACTAATGGCAACGAGGATTGCTTTAGATCAGCTGTGTTTCCGTCACAATATTGATTGTGAGTGGATAGAAGAAGCAGGAAGACTGGCTAACAAAGTGGCTAACAGTTCACGTAGCAGCAGGGGATGACAGTGAACGGCACAAAATGGCTGGATACCTCAGACACATCTTCGCATTTGATGAGTCCCAGCAGACAAGAAGGCAGCTGTTTTTCTCAGTATCATGGGTGTTAACTACATATGGACTGCTATGTAGCCTCATAGCTTTGGACAAACCAGGGAAAAAGTCATATGACGATGTTGTGAGTGTGCTGCAAGGACATTTTTCTCCAAAACAGATCATTATTGCCGAAAAATTCCGTCTTCATAAACGAAATCAACAAGAGGGAGAATCAGTGACTCAGTACATAGTAGTCATTAAAAAGCTGTCAGAGCACTGTGAGTTTGGCACACACTTGCAGGATGCTCTGCCAGACAGACTTGTGTGTGTGGACTAAACACAGAGGCAATTCAGAAAAGATTACTGACCGAGGTGGGGCTAACTTTCCAAAAGGCGGTGGAAACTGCTGTGTCCATGGAAACGGTAGCAAGAGAGACGCACCACCTAAGCTGTGCATTGAAGGTAAACACACATTCACTGAATATACAGCATCAGAAGAAGTGTGGATGTTGTGGGAAGATGAACCACAAAGAAACTGAATGTTTTTATAAGGAGCAAAAAGTCATAACTGTGGAAAAAAAGGCCATATCTCTAAAGTGTGTGGAAATAAAGAGACTGCCTATAAAAAGCCAGCAAAACAAAACTACAGAAAGAAAAACAAAGTGCATCACATGGAGGCCAAAGAGATGTCAAGTGGTGATGTTAGTACAGATACAGAGTACAGATACTTAAAGAAGGTGGCTCAGGAAGGAAACTTGTCTTACATAGTTGTAAAGCCAAATGTGGAAGGAAAGACAATTGTAATGAAATTGGACACAGGGGTGACAGTGTCTCTTATTTCCAAGAACATGTACAGTATGACAGTTAGTTTTCTCACCTACCTCTGCATCAAACTAATGTAATGCTAAAAACATACACAGGTGAAATAGAGGGCGTTATTGCAGTCTTTGTAAAAATGATTAAACAGAGGGCAAACTTACCACTTTACATAGTGAGTGGAGATTCACCACAACTTTTTGGATGAGATTGGCTCAGGAAAATACTATTGACTGGTGAGAGATCAGGACAATCCAGAAGGATAAGGAAACATTAGAGACTGTGCTACAAAGGCATGAGGATGTTTTTAGAAAAGAACTGGGAACACTTCAGGACAGTGAAGAGATTGACTTTTTGTGTGAGCAGGGCATCGTATCTCCTGTAAAGTTCAGTGAATTCATTGTGCCTATTGTCAAGAAGGACGGAAAAGTCAGGATTTGTGGGGATTTTAAAGTAACAGTTAATCCTGCTCTGTGTGTAGAAAAAAATCCAATTCCACGCATTGTGGACTTTCTTGCTTCCCTTGCGGGAGGGCAGCATTTCAACAAGTTAGACTTGTCTCATGCATATTTACAAATAACAGTTGAAGAGAAATCTTGCAAATACCTCACTATAACAACATCCAAAGGACTGTTCTATTATAACAGACTCACTTTTGGAATTACTTCTGCACCAGCAGTTTTCCAGTGAGCCATCGACAAAGTTCTCCAAGGTCTCTGTGGGAATGTCCATTGCTATTTGGATGACATCTTGGTTACGGAGAAGGACTGTGCCTCACACCTGAAAAATCTGGATGTAGTTCTTGGACTCTTTGAGGCATTCGGATTATGCATCCAAAAGAGTTTTTCAAGGACTCACTGGAATATTTGGGTCATGTAAATAAATAATAATATAATAATAAAAATACACAAAGCAAATGTTCTGCAGAGGAGAAAAATCTCAAATAGATAGGGACATACCTGTGTCATTCAACCCAACAAGGGTATATAGGCTCCTTCACAAGCTCCTGTGACAAGAAAGGCGCAAGTGCTTCGTCGGTAATGCAGGATGACCTACTCCTGGAACACCTGTATTCCTGTGCTGTCTTCGATTCTCCAAAGCATTCTTTTAGTAGGGGCCCCATGTGGTCTGCAAAGGCTAGGGGGACGTTGTGAACGACCAACCCAGCTGTCATTTTGACCTCAGCCCTTATTGTCTGTAAGAAATTAAAAATTATTAATCCTCCCAATAGATCATAGTTTATTTCAGATAGACACCTGAGATAAAAGGGCACGGGTAAAAAAACACATTCAGTAACTCAAATGAATCTCAAATTAAGAAAACTGGACTGTACTACCCTGCAATTTAAACTACAAATTAGTCAAAACATGACTGTACTGTGATCAACTACAACAAAAAACATCTTGAACCTTGACAGGACCATTACACATACCTTAACCTCTTGTGCAGACATCCCCCCAACAGAGGGAACTGGCATTGCATATTGAGATACTGACTGGAGAGTTTGTTGCTTTTCTTGGTGACCTTTGCTTTTTATGTGGTGCACTACTTCTGCCACACCCTGGTGGCAACATGCCAGTAGTGTATGTTGAGGCTCCCTCTGGTAATAAATGGCCATGAAGAGGTCCACTCATTTTTGAAAATGCATCTATACGAGGCTGCTCCACCCAGAGCACAACTCTTCTGGCTCTGCTGTTGGATTGGGGGGTCTCTTCTGTCTGTCTCTCTGTGTCTTCTTCCATCTGCCCTGTTGGTCGATCCATTTGTCCTGTCTGTTGCTCTGCTGCATGTGTGTCTGTCTGTCCTGTATGTTGCTCCTCTTCTACGTGTTTGTCAGGCTGTCCTGCCTGTTGCTCACTCTGTCTTGCCTCCTGCTCTCTCTGTCCTGTGTGTTGCTCCTCTCTCTGTTGTCCTGTCGTTTCTATCAGTCGTTCTGGCTGTTCTGTCAGTGTGTTTGTCTGTCTTTATTGACTTGGCTGGTTCTTTAAATAAAAGGTTTTGCTTTTGTCCTGACAAAGGACATCTTTGAAACCTAATAGAATTCAAATGGTCACGTTGGTTTAATAACTCTACTCTCAGTTACAAAAGCATGCCTACTTCTGTTGCACACATTTCCTGTATTTATGTTAAATTCTTTGGAATACATCTTACCCATTTGAAGTGCTGTTATTGGTCCTACAGAAAAAAAGGCTTCATCACACACTGAGTCCTTTTCTTTGGCCTGTTAAAAGGTTAATATCAAAGATGATTGCTATGGTTTAATTCTCCATGCCTTTTCTTAAAATGGCAACTGTATAATTAAATAATTATATACATAAATAATTCAAAAAGATATTGCCATGTAATTAAATAAACAATGCTATGAGCCGATGTTTTGTACATGCAGTATACCACAAGGTGAACAAGGTGCTGTCTCCTGCTGCTTGTTATGACAGCTGCAGCACTGAGTTTACATTCACCACACTAAATCATTCACACGCACAAACACAAACGAATAATCTCTTTCATGGTTTAAAGTTTAAGAGAGTGACTACTCAATTGGACTACATTTCATTGTTACATAACTAGTCTCAGCTTAGATCTCATCTGATCTCATCTGACTTCTCGAGGTAGACTTCTGTTGTTAACTTTGGAGTGCAGCGCATAGGTTCAGTGATGCTCATCAGCGCCATCTACTGTCGGGGAGCTTGAAAAGGAATGAACAAATGTCGGTCCAAGATCAGATTTTTTGAAATTGGATGTGAAAACAGGGAAAAGTGTGTCTCACATGGCGAAAATGTAAGAGTTGGCAGCCGTGTTATACTGAGATGCTCACAGAAGAAAAGTATCACAAACATCATTCTTTTTATCATTTCATATAAGCTGCACACGCTGTGTGGAGAGAAGAGCTGCATGGCAGGGAGATGAATGAGGGAATGATATAATATGTCAGTGTTAATTATGTCACCACACACTGATTAATGTATGGGAAACCCTAGAATTGTCCCACTCCTGAGATATTTGATAGCCTATCCACCCAAAAGGGTCACACTCTAGAACTCTGTTATTTATGTTTATTTTCTAATTTCTAATTAACCTTATGTTTTGCCAGTCAGGGATAGCCAAAGGGCAGAAGAGGCAACCATTTTGTGCCACCATGTTTGTACAGCACTCTTAATGGATAAAGCAGCCAGAGTGTGCATTGCTCATTTTGAAGCGAGAACTTGGTATGTGAAGGCCACCGCAATATAGTGCTGGGCAATTGGAGGAGTCCTTAAATTTATTACAATCTACAGTCTAATCATTAGATGTCACTAATTCTTACACACTGGACCTTTAGAGCCACACATTTGGAAGTGAGCAAGCTAACCCAATGCTTTACATACCAATCAGAACATTAAACAGGTACATTTAACATTAAACAGATTTTAATGCTATGACTGATTGGTATGTGTGCAACAGCCTTCAAGCAACGGGAAACTGAAATGATTAAAACCAAATAAACAATCCAGAACTATTCAATTTCTCATTTGCAATAAAGGCTGAAGAACCTCCCTTTTCCAAATTACTCCTGAGAGAGTGGAGTTAGTTGATGAATAGGAATCAGCCTTTGATTACAATCTCCGCAAGATCCATAAGACACTGAACATAATCGCATCCTTTCATTTTCCTTCCCCCACATATTGACATCTTTGTGTGTGTCTCTCTCAGATGTCACTCTCTGGGGAAACACAAGTCCTCCTATGGCTCAGGGCCATCCTATCCTCCATCCTATCCTCGGGGGCCTCACACAAAAGTGGGGAATGCTAAAGAAATCTGTGAAGGAGATTTAAAAGGATGACATATTTGTATGGAAATCACATTTTGGACTGTTTAAACAGGATTGATGGAGAGAGTGTGAAGATTTAACACTTCCAGCTCAGATAAACCAACACTGAGTTGTGAAATATTCTACACAGATGAGATTAACCTGTTCAGGTGCCACTGATGTGAAGAGAATCTTTGACACTCCATGGTGATTTATTTATGAATTTTACATTTGAGAATATCATATCTTCCCATAATAGCAACATCGCTGTGACACAAATACTGCTTTACATATAAAACCCATGCAAAACACATTGGATTACAGAAGAAGAGATTGTTTCTGTAACAGCTGTGCATAGGTTGAAACCATAAAGCAACTCAACTTCCTGAACTAGCAACATTACATTCACTAAACAAGCTACATCTGTATGCTGCAACATACATGGCACTCTATTTATAAAAACCTGTTACATGTTCAAGTTATTCGGTGGTAAAGTGAAATAATTTAGCTTGTGAAATCAGCCAGATGTAGCCACCTACATCTTTCCCACTGCCTAAGATGTTTACTTTTTACTATTATAAACTCACTTCTCAAATTTATTGTGTTTATCATGGTTTTCCATAATCACATTCTGTTTGTGGAGTGATTCTGTTTGTAATTTATGTTTACTGTTTAAATATGCAATGTTTTTTCCTGGCATTTCAAAAATTTCAACTGTCATTTATGCTGCAGATTACTGATGTCCTTGTGCAGTAACAATGTGCGGCATGATCACCAAGAGAAGTCAGAAATGCTCTGCTTAATGGAGGTGTGTCAATAAGTCAATCAATCAATCAATTGGTGGTTTTTTAAGAACAATGAAAGGGTTTCGGGTGACATCAGTTCAGTTGGGAAGACTTAGCTCTTACATGCTGTGATTGCAGTGTGGCTCTCATTTATTCTGCGCTCCTCTCATTCCATACCTTACTGCCATTATGAGAGATTCAGCTTCATGAGCAGCTGTTCCTCAGCTGATCTCCTCTGTCCAGCGGGAACAGCAGTGCACCATCATTGTTAACCTTATCACTGCTGTCGGTTCCCTGCTGTGGAAGCACACCTTCCACCTCCCCATCACTGCCCAGTCAGATTAGTCTGATTCATCGTCCTTCACCCCTTCATCTGTCTCAGTGAGTCATTATTCACCATCACCATCAGTGTCTGGACTCCACCGGTGCAAATGCCCTCGATTACAATACAGTATATATCCCTTCAGTTTTTCAAGATCTCATCATCACATGTTATATGTACAATTTCGGGGTGATGGTGGCTCAGTGGCAGAATGAGCAGGCTTTCAACTGGAAGGTTGTGGATTCAATTCCCAGATTTGCTAGTCTAAAAACTTAACCCTATGCTGCTCCTGGAAACTGTGGGTATGAAAGATGTGTAATAGAAAATGTGCTGTGTGAATGGGTAGTGTTTGTCTTGTAGAGCAGCTTTGAGTGATCAACAGGATTAGAATAGACCTATGTATTTCATGAATTAATTCTTGAAAAAACAGGCATACAAACATACAAACAGGGCATAGTTTCAGGAAATTATTCATCCACAGGAGACCCCCCCCCCTCCAAGAAACAAAACAAACTTTAAACACTGAACACCATATGTCAGGCCTGTACATGGTTCTGTAGTTCTGTAGAATTACATCTGAAACTGGAGAAGACATTGAGCACGTGCATATGGCATGTGTGCTGTGTAATAAAGATTTATTTGAAAAAAAAAAATACAGTGTATACAATCACAGAAACAAAGGCAGAATGAAGACAGCCAAGGTGACTAAGGAAAGGTAATAAAAGTTGCCGTTACCGAAAACGCTAAACAATCTCAAAACACAAGAAGAAAGGTGGGATTCTGACATCATTGTTTTCCCAGAGTAGTCTATTACTATTCTACGTGAAAATACAAGATTGGTATTTGGAGATTTTCCCAAAGTGGGACCCAATTTCCCCAAAAGCAGCATTTAAGTGATCCCAAAATGTCATATATATGTGGATAAACACCACAAAAAAAAAAAAAAAAAAAAAAAAACTTTTGCAGATTCACCTTAAAACCTTTTCATGGGAACAGTGACCAGACTGAATACATAGTCTGATTTATTGCAAGAATAATTAATAAATGAACACTTTGCAGCACTTATTTCTATCCAAAAAAGCATCAAGTTTCCTTCCCTGTATATTTCATTGGAATTGGCCTGTTACCCCAATCAAAAATCAATACAGTTATTTTGGGAACATTTTTCATGGTGAAAAATAGCCACAAGGCATGCAACGCTGAACAGCTCACTGAACCAAATGCCTCCAATCGATAGGTGAGTGAATTATGTGTGGTATCCTGGTACAGTACAACTTCACAAAACCCCTTGTGTCTCCAACATCCCGCTTTGTGTTGTGAGGTTTCATTTACATGAGCACCAATGTTTGAAAAACCAAACATGAGCTTTAGGGTGTGACTGCACACAGAATTAGATGTCACATATCCAAAGAAAGGAATATTAAAGAAACATGAAGAAAAACACACATGGGTACTTCTGGTTTTCATTATGTCAAGGAAAAGCATGGATGTGCCACTGGCTTGTTACCACAGCAATCTCTCAACTGCCTTCGTTTCCAATGACACATGGTGATGCGTTTTATAATTAAAACTCAAGTAGGTCTATTTCATTTATTTATTCAGACACGGCTATTTCTTCCCCTCCACTTTCGTGCTTGTTCAAATTGATTTAACTTTTGGAAATTGTAACTACAAAATAGGTTAGCTGCGGCAATTACAAAAGTTCTAATTAAAAGCAGAATGCAAATATATTCATAATTGTGTTGCTGTCTTATCTGGTGCATGGCTGGTGTAACTTTAAAGCAGGCAGGGGGAAAATTACCCTGATAATTGAGAGAGAGAGAGAGAGAGAGAGAGAGAGAGAGAGAGAGAGAGAGAGAGTGGATGTGTCGAGAAGGGGAGGAAAAAGAGGAAAAAGCCCTAACACTGATCTAATTAGCTGTCTCAAATGGATGACACTGTATTCTGACTTGTTCCTGTCACGGCAGCAATTAACTGACTGGAGCAAAGTGACTGGAGCAATCTTTACCACAGCCTCAGTATGTCCATCTCTTTTTCTCTCACTCACACATACACGCAGAGAGAGAGAGAGCAATTGAGTCCTCAGACGACACTAACTTAGATTTCTTTCCTGGAGATGAATGTGAACCGTGAAACATATTTTTTTTAAACGTGAACAAATAGCCATTACATTTGAATCCATTCTCAAATGAGTTCACACAATTGATTAAGTATATCAGGTCCATATATTTTAGCAGTGTTTAGATCGTTCACAATAGGCTTGATGACTTTTCGAGCCTTTTTAGTCTATGTGCTGTACAGTTCCTGTCACATATCTTTCATACCATTCACATGTTGAGTGTCTTATCCAAGGACGCCTTCATATTTAGGCAACCAGAGCTGGTGACTGAACCCACAACCTTCCAGTTGAAGGGCAACTTACTCTAACTCTACCCACTTAATAACAGTATTAAATTATGACACATTTGAAAGTGTGCACAGTCACTTAATGAGTTATAGAAAAATGTCAAGAGCAGAGACACATCCAGTTATGACATGATGGTAAGTTGATCTTTGAATGTAGTGTTTGGACCTTGTGTCACCCCGCGACATTCTTCTTCTTCCTCTAATAAGAGCATACAGGGAAAAGCAATTGCATGAAGAAATGCTAAAAACTGCCTTAATAGCAAGGTGATAGTTTTATTAATATTGAAAACTGATTTTAAGAAAAAACAACCAGTTTGATTGATGTTATGTTTAAGTGTCTCTGTATATCCACACTGGGTCTTTTCCCATTATTCTCATATAGCTATGTGGCTACTCCATATAGTCCAGTTAAACTTATTGCTTCTCTTACATTTCACTTACTCACTCACTTCTACCGCTTTATCCTCCACGGGGGTCATGGGGAGTGCTGATGCCTAATCTCAGTTGACATAGGAGCGAGAGGCAGGGTCCATGCTGGACAGGTCACATAGAGACAGACAACCATCCAGTCTCACATTCACACCTACAAGTGATTTAGAGTGTCCAATTGGCCTAATCCCCAAATCTGCACGTTTTTGTACTCTGGGAGGAAGCTGGTGAACCTAGAGAAAAGCCACACACATGGGGAGACCATGCAAACTCCATGACATTAAAAGGCTGCAGGGGGTGATAATGCTGCCCCTTCTGTTCCATCTCCCAAGCTCCCTGCCTCTCTCTAACCGTATCCCCCGTGTTGCACACAGGAAGTTATTTGTTTGTCAAGAATGCAAAGTTGAAAACAGGTTAGGGTATTGTTGAAGTCACAAAGAAGTGTTCATTCTATTGCTTCATAACCCCACTTGTAACAAAGCAGATCGTGAACCTCTCCCAGTTTCAGGTTGTTGGTTTCACCTGAGACAAAGTGTAAAAGAGGGTCATTAGGGTCAGTTAGGGTGTTGTACTTCACTGGTGTTGTTCTTTGTTGTGGTTGGCTGATAGTTGTCTTAGTCCACCTCCTCTGCTGAGTGATGGTTTCCTGACCTCTACATCGGGGAAAACCAAACAACCACTACATAAGTGCACGTCACAGCAAAGAAGAGCCAGCTCTTTTATCCAACTCCATCTTTTTTTTGAAGATGACAGTGTTCACATGCTGGCCAGGGAAGAAAGATGGTTTGAAAGAAGAGTGAATGAAGTCATCTATGTTAACCTGGAGAAACCATCACTCAACAGAGGAGGTGGACTAAGACAACAACTATCAGCCACCTACACCAACAGTGAAGTACAACACCCACAAGTTTTGTCTCTCAGGTGACCCTAATGACCGTCCTTTCACACTTTGTCACAGGTGAAACTAACCTGGAACTGGGACGAGTTAACAATCTGCAATGTTCAACTTAACAGCTCTCTAGACAGGTATTAGCTTCTTTTCTCTCTAGAGAGGTTACTGTGAAACGTAACATTATTTTCAGCTTCACCATCCTCAGTTGATAGCAACTAATTCACACCCGCTGACATGTTGGTGAAATGAAGCAGAAATGCTATAAGAAGTGGAAGTGCAAATTAACTTTGCTGATGCTGAGGTGGTCTGGATTTAAAACTTCACTGTGTAACAGAACAATCTACAACACTAATAATTAATAATGATGCAGTGCATTTAGTAATAATGCAAATATGGTGGTGTTACTCCTACTTTGTGTAAAGGGAACCTGACAAATTATTCAAATCCACCTAACTCTGTATGGTTGGTGGCACAAAGCTTCCCCTTTAATGTGACCAAAAGTAGACACACAAGTACTACAGACTGAGTGATCTAGTTGCTAACCTACTTTCATTTGATAAAAACTACATCATGTGTGTCACAATTCTGTTTTAACAGAGAGGTAATTGCATTTTAGACTACCTTTCCAAATTAAATGATTTGTTCTGACTTTGAGCATTTGTAGGAGCTGCCATGGTTGTTCTGCTGCAATGAACAAGGTTGAAAGTTGATGTAATCTTTGACCTCACAAACCCTGGTGCCCTCCTTTACAGATCAGCCATAGGGAAATAAATGCTTTGCTTTTGTGCTGTGGTTGTAAGGCTTCAAGTATCAATTATTATAAATTCCACAGTCCTATACCTCATGTATTCTGTAATAATAAAGTTTGTGCCATACTGACAGGAAAAAATATTTAAACATTTAAAACATTTGTTCTTGATGACTAATCCTAACAAATGAAATCCTGCCAACTCAAATATCAAGCTATGGTTTTGGTGCTGAGATTTTTAATGCTTTTAAAAATCAAAACATGAATCTGTTGCTGTAAAGAATACACCTTGCTGGTTAGCTACTTATTTGTCAGCGACAACATTTGTCATTCCCTTTCACACTATTACGGAACACCAAATAGCCAAAGAGGAAGGATAGTGATTACACTGAACAAACAATCTTGTCAACAAACACCACCATGTTGGATTTATACAAAAGCTGCTAGAATTTACTTCTCTGTCGTCATCACCTAACACCCTGGCATTTGTGATCCGTTCCCCCCTTTTTAGGAGATTCTGTTGTTGGCCAAAACATCGTCTGCACAAGACGTGTCTGCAGAGCAAAACAAAATCTCTATCAGACTCTGCTGGGTTCACCTGGGCTATGTAAGACCCGCATCTCTGGATTTATTTCCACAACAGTCAACTCTGTCAGTATTAAACACAAGTTTGACTTTCAGTTTCTTCTGGGAAAGGTTTCTGTTCTTAAGAGTTCTGGAAAAAAAGTGACTACTGCATACATCTGCATTGGAAATAATGGTTTTGACATGTTAATTTTGAAAAGCACAAACACTAGTTTTCCTCAGAGGACTGCAGGTACATCTGGGACTGATGTTTCCATCCACACCATTCCTATATAATCATGAAAGTAAGAACTGTGCATTCAATTATTATTATGAATATCAATATTGATTGTTTGGGTCATGAAAAAAATGGTTTGGTTTAAAATTATTCTTTTGGTATGGTCAAGAGAAGTTCATCTACATTTTGCAATAATTACCTCCCAAACAATTTCATGGTTGCATCGCATCACAGTTGATGTTAAAAGAAAACCAGAATGAAAAAAAAGACATTCCTCATGCAGTACCTTGCAATTACAACCCATAAACTAAAAACAATGGCAACAGAAATGTTTATTATGGAAATGATTACAACAAGAGCACAGTTGAGGATGGAGTGTTTAATTGATCAGTGACCAGGGACTTTGTGTGTTTGAAATGTTCTTTTCTATATGGTAAATGATTTGTATTTATGTAGTGCTGTTCTAGTATTGATGGCCACTCAAAGCTGTTTTACACTACAGTTCACCCCCCATTCATTCACACTTTCATACAGCACATCTATGTGCAGCACATTTTCTTTTACTCATCGTTCAAACCCATTCAGTCCGCCAGGAGCAACATGGGGTTAAGTGTCTTGCCCTTATACACATCGGCCTATAGACTAGCTTTGAGTTGAAAGACAGCTCACTGTACCAATGAGCTACTGTTCCCCCATTCTTTGGCTTTGTTTATTTGTTCATAACTTGTTGAAATAATTAAATAAAAACACTGACGCAGAAATCTACTTAATCTCCTTCCTGTGCCTCAGGACCAACATAAACATATTCTCAGTTGCTGCAAAAAGTCATGCTTCCTGATAGTTTAGTAATTTCAACATAAATAAACTTAGTTTTCATGCTATTTGCTAAAACATTTGATGCTTTCATTTTTCTTGAGAGAAAACGGCACTATACTACAGTACATACAGCTCTGTTCAAGATGACAAAAACAGATACTGACCAGGAAAGTGTGGGATTAAGTCATTTTGTCTTATTGCACACCAGGGGAGTCATCATAAGAAGATGCATCTCTATCAGTACGGCCATTATTAAATCTACAAACATAGTACAGTATTTACACCATAGCCTTGCCAATTATTCCAATTCCAACATTATATTTCCTCACTATATATATATATATGTTTTTTTAACAGCAGGCGAGACACAGGAGTTGGCTTTTCATTATTTGCCTTATAAGTGGTGGTAATTTAGACACTGAATGACACAAAATAAACCACTTGTCCAAAGGGACACTCTAAGAGTCCAATTTAGAGTTTATTAAACTGGAAACTTTACATTATTTACACTGCATATAATAATTGCCTGTCTTTGCTCGCGTTCCAGACATATCCAGACACATTTAAACAGTAGACTTTGATATTCATACTTGCAGTCTAAGAATTGAAGGGGTGGGCAGTTTTTTTTTTCTTGGGGAGCTCTTTTAGATCAATGGTCTCTACAGTAACTGCAAATTGCTGTAAATGAGAAAACTAAATTACCTTTGTGATAAAAAAAAAAATGTGCCTATAAATGTGACCCAAACAAAACAGTAATAAGCTTCATTCTTCCTTTCTTGTACCTTTATAATCTCTCTCATCAATATTGATCCTTCATTTCCATAACTTTCAATTTCTACATATTTCTATTCTTGTGCCCTCTGGCACTAGGATGAAATATATTTAACAAAATAAATTAACACTTGAGTTACCATGTCCTTGAGTATTTTGCCATCTCAAATCTTGTCTATACTAGCACGTTAAAGGTTCAAATGTGTCCACCATCTTATTCCTTATCTCTGTAAAGCCGTAATGAATGTGCTTTGGCTGCACTGTAAAATGTTTGACTGAACAGTCATACGCTGTGTTACTTAAACAGCAAATGATGGTGTGTGTGAGTGATTCGTCTTTGATTTTGAAGGTTGTGGAATCAGGCTCCACTAGATTACATGCTGATGTGTCTTTGGGTACGATTCTCAGCTCCATTTTTCTCATGATGGCTGTGCTGGCAGCATGTGAATGGATATGAAAGAAGTGCAATAGAAAAATGTGCTGCACATAGATGAGCCTCAGGAATGTGTGAGTGAACGGGCAAATGGCAAAACAGTACTGTAAAGCAGCTCTGAACGGTCATCAAGATTACAGACCAAAAATGATTGTGTTAAAGATACTGTACTTTTACTGCTGATTGTTATACCTTTTTATATAATTAAAAAAAAATATGCCATACAGGTTTACTGGGATTTAGCAGTATTTTCCTGCATACATTCATTTTTGTTAATTTCACTGTACAAATCACACTTAAGAAAGTCACTTTAGTGGAGTTCCCTGTAGGGGTGAAACCTATAGTAATTTCACAATAAAACACATACACAAATTTAAAAGCTTACAGTTAAAGTCTGTGTAATCCTGGACATATTTTATAGTATTTGTTTGCCTCCATAACTTTCTCTTCAGTCAGAGTTTTTAAACAAAGTGAGGCCATCACAGATATGGCAGACTTACATGTACGCAGTGAATGCATCATCTGATATGCTGCTTATTCACTTTGAATACTCATAATGCAGTGATAATACGACACAGTTCATGTATGCGAACTGTATTATGGATTTGTTCCTTAATTTTGCTCTTGCCATGTTCAACTTTCCAAGTTGCAGTGTGAGCACTGGGCAATAAAATCACTTAATGCAAATATGCTAGCCAGTTGAAATATGTTTATTCATGTTTAATGCAGCTTTCACACAAGGTTGTTCTCCCAATTGACTTGCATCCAACAATGGTGGATATCATAACCGTCACTTAAGTTACATAAGCAAAACCTTCAACATGCCAAGTCTGTTGAGCAGAATGCTTTCTACTTCACTGGAGATGCGTACAGCATTGTCTATCTGATTAACAGTCTGTGGTGAAGACATATGTGAAGAACATCTGGCACTTGAGTCATCATCAAGGCTCTCCCTATCCTCTTGATTTCACCTGCCCACTACTGGACAGTTCATAAAGCTGGAGCATCATCCCCTCATGTAGAAACTATGTCAGCATGAATGTCCTTGGGATCTAACCCCTTTATCTGCAGATGTTTGGTAACACCATAGGGCCAAATTTTGTCCAAGCTTATGAAATGTCATTAGAACTAATTTTCCTCAATGAACTATCAAATGTGGGTTTAATGTGGAAGGAAACAATCCAGTTAGTATCATGAAAGGCTAATTGGATGTCACTAATTCTTACACATTGGACCTTTAAAGCAATTCATACATGTGAGTGCAGCCTTACATATGTATATTAAAAAAACGTAAAAAGTAATTAATTTGTATTCTCTACTTTGACACACAATATATTTATTTAATACATTCATAAAACCAAAAATAGCTGATTTTGGCTTCACATTAAAAGCATGTTGCTTGGTTGGTATATTTCACATCACTGAGATACAGTCACCCATTCTTTCACCCTCTTTCAGTATTTTTCCAATTACTGTCATGTAAAATCATTTGTGACAATCCCTTAATTTGTGCACCTTCATCGGCCACTGACCATTGTACTGTTCAGCTTCAGTACAAGCTGTCAACATTTCAAATTTCAAGAAAATAAGATGCATTATCCTCCGTGGAAATCTATTTTTTATGTTCAAGCACAAAGCACAAATTATGCAGTTTGTTGTTTGCTTGTCCAGTCATGTGCCAGTGGTCACTTAGATGTTTTTCCTTCTCTGCCCTGTTTTCTTCTTTCATCTTGTAACTGCTTCACTGACTTCTCTGTTGAGCCTTTACTCTATTGCTTGCGCCTCATTATTTCACAACACATCTCTAAAAATGGATGCTTTTAAGGTCATCCATGGGATGAAAATGAGCACAGACTGGGTTGATAACACTGCATATAGTTACATTTGTTGTGTTCTTTCATAATAAATGACATTTTCTCGATCTCTCTGTCTATTTTCTTGTCCACCCTCCATTGTCTACCATCATTTCCATTTATCTGTATATCCTTGTTCATTCCTTGCATTTACAAATCAAGGAAATGATTCAATTACTGGCCAGAGCTGTTACAAAAATGAAAACTCTATGTTCAAAAGTGTCTTTTCAAATCAGGTTAAAGGCCATGGAGACACTTGTACAGACACTGGGCACAGTTCAGAGTGCTGATACTTCATGACCACATAACAACACAACAGTACAATGCTGTGAAAATAACAGCAATCTTTGGGTATATTTAAGCTGTAAGATGTGTACCATATTCCTCAGATTGTGATTAGACCTCTGATTCTAAAATTGGCTAAAACAACCTGATGCAAGCATTAGCACATTTGTGCCTGGAAAAATAATTTCAGAAAATTATACAAAAACCAGGTGAAGCATTTAGATGGTACTACAGAGTCCATGATGTCAAATTATATTATATATTAGTGCATCATTAACATTTGGAGCTATTTTAGATTTAGTTTTCAGTCTATTTCAAATCATTGCATTTATATTTAGTCCACCAATACACTGCTAGTCTAATGTACTGTTATTTTTGCCTGAATAAATGAATTGCAATTGTTTCTTAATGACTGTGAATGGGGGAATTTCAATTTCTTATTGCTTGAGAAAAATGTCCCTTTTTTTTTTATAATCGTAACTCCACTCACTGAATGTATTAACTTGTAACACCTAGACGTGCTTGAACATCACCTTAGTCATTAATGTGGAGCTAATGCAGAGCTAGAAGAAGGTTGTTTTGCACACACACACAACAAAAGCCTTTTCCATAACTGTAACCATAACCACTTAGCCTAACCTTAACCTAACTATATTTCACATGTTAATCCTCATTTAAAGCAATTCCTCAGATATTAGGTTCTGTGTAATTAGAACCACTTTTTGGCCCCGATGAGACATACTGGTCCAGATGAGATCGGTTCTTATGCCAGGAAAGATCCTAAAGAGGTAACAAGTACAGGCACAACTATTCCTGCCAGGACACTTCCAGGCCTAACCCAAGGGGATTTTTTTGGCCCCTCTCCCACCTAAAAAAAATCATCTGAAGCTGCAAAACCCATATGATCCTTGAAATAAAGATAACACATAAGTTTTCTATTGTAGAAAAGAACATAGTTTGTTGCATTTCTGAAATTGAAAAACTCTACAAAAAACATTTTTAGACTTACTTTAAAATAAATCTCAGAACTATGCAGGATTATCTGAGTCCTTCTCATACTTATGGAAAATGTATAAAAAAGTAACCCATTTTGAAATAACAAAAGCAAAGCTTTAAAAAGGCAAGCAATTTTTGGAGTTCACACACCTTGATGAATACAACTAAGACAAAGGAGCTGAGGAAATGCTACCTCAAAAAACAAAAAACAAAAAAAAACAAAAAAAAAAACTGTATGTAGATACATACCTGTATGTGTAAAAGTGTGGATCCAAAAATGGACTGATAAAGATAAAAATGTCATCAGCTATGAGTCCAGTTTAGATTCAAGATGAGCCTTCACTGAATGCAGACAGGTGGCAGTGGGCTATAGACAGAGGATGTGACATATTCTAATTGAAGAAATAGTAAAATGCTTGTTAGAGATGTGTTCCCTCTGAAAGAAAAAAAAAAGAATAAAAATATCTCTATTTATTTATTGCCCAAAGTTACAGGAAGCCACTATCATGGGGCTGAACAGATCCAGATCTGGTGGTTGCAGACCCCTGTCCTAACCAAAACCTTATCCCTAACTTTAACCATAACCCATTAATGACTATGCCTAACCTTAACTTTAACCACAATTGACATCTCAATCCTAACTTAAACAAGAACATCAGATATTATGTTCTCTCTCATTAGAACTCTGCACTAGTTGCCATGAGGACTCTTGGCCTTGAACAGGTCAGTGTTTATTTAAATCTGGCACAGTTTTGATGTCATTGCACTGTTCTGTTTGTAATGATTCTCAAAATGTCAATGACATATGTTTACAAAAAGTACACACACACACACACACACACACACACTGGTTTCCATGACTTTAGAGGACATTGCATTGACTTACATTAATTTCCTGGTGACTTAATCTAACCTAAGCCATAATTACAAGTTCCGATAATGTGAGATTTAGGTCTTCACAACATAAGGAATAGCAAGCACACACGCACAAATGCATTGTTGACTGCAGCAGATTGACTTTGCATTGGCAATTACTCTATTGACATTATGATGTTTATTATATGGGCCAATGTAGATCAGCAGTTCATTCATGTAATTCTTTTAGGTTGCAGAGATATTGTTACAAAAATCCAATCCAAGACATTAAAGTAAAGGCATGCTTTTGTAACTACACTTGTCAAACAAGGAGAAACACTTGCTGGACACAACTCACTCACTCACTCACTCACTCACTCACTCACTCACTCACTCACTCATCTTCTCCGGCTTTATCCTCCACATGAGGTTCATGTGGGTGCTGGTGCCTTATCCCAGCTGACAGGGTGAGAGGTGGGGTACCCCCTGGACAGGTCACCACACCTAGAGACAAACAACCATCCACTCTCACATTGGACACAATTTAACAAAGCCAAATTCGGAAGAGAACAGTGCAGAAATGTAGCAATAGAGGGAGGAAAAAAATTAATGTGAGATGCAACTAAGGTGCACTAGCTGTGGGCCAAATTGTGGATGTGATTGAGAAGTACTTGAGGGTCAGAAAAGGTCTAAAAGTGTTCCTCTAACTAAGTAAGTAAATTTTTTTCCTAAAGCACATTTAAACACAGCTTACATTGACTAAAGTGCTGTACATAGTGGATAAATAGAAAAGATGAGAGTAATAAATAGATATGCAAACGAAGTATAAACATTTAAGAACAATTGGGGCACTGAATCAAAGACACAAAGTGATAGATATTAAAGAGCCGAAGAGGTCTGTGAGAACAAGTGAGTTTTGAGCCTAGATTTTTTTATTTTATTTATTTATTTATTTTTTTCAAAGGTCTAAGGGGCATGTCTGACGTCAAGAAGCCATAGTCAAGGGGCTGCAACTACAAAGGCTGCATCTCCTTTTTGCCTGGGCCGAGATTGGGGGACATGGAAGCCTTTGCTGCATGATCGCAAAGAGTTGAGAGGAAGTTATAGTAATCAAGGCATGAGGTTATGAAAGCATGGATGACTCTGTCCAGATCATGATATGACAGAAAGGGTTTGCATTTAAATGATAAAAACTCTTTTTAACAACAGAACAAATTAGTTTATGAAGAAAGACCTTAGAATCCAGGATAACTCCCAGGTTTCTTGGGATTTAACATACATGGTTACTAGATATAATACATGATTTATATACATGGAAGGAATCTTTGGATTTAATAGGACAAAAAAACTTGTGATAGTTGAGCTGCAGGAAATTATTTGCCATCCAGACTTTAACTTTCTTAAGACACTCTAATAGGATCTGTAAGGAGTCCCCAGATTTGAGCTGTAGATACAATTGTTTACCAATGGCATAGAAGTGAAAGGTGAGGTTGAATTTTCTGATTATGTTACCTAATGCGAGCATGTATAGAAAGAGGAGGATTGGACCCAGGATGGATCCCTGAGGGACACCACAAGACACAGTGGCAGGGGATGAAGAATACTTGCCTATTGAGAATGACCTATGACTGAGATATGAATTAAACCGTTTTAAGGCTATACCCTTAATATCAGCCCAATGTTCAAGGCGGCTTTAAGGTCCAATGAAATAAGAATGGCATGATTCACGAGTCAGTTGTGAGGAGCAGGTCATTACCTCTACCAAGGTGGTTTTTCCAAAATGTTTGAAACAAACAGTAATTTGGAAATGGGGCAATCATTTTTGGACACTTCACATCCAGGTAAAGCAAGGGTTGGAAAACCGTGTACTTAGAGGATGGAGGGACAGTGCCAGCAGCACGAGAAGTGTTAATAATGACCTGTATATTGGGGCCCAACAGTATTATAATCTTCTTTTATGATATGGGATGGGACAGCATCTTCTGGAGAAGTTGTTGGTTCAAGTGTTTTCCTTTGAATCACAGTTCACCAAAGGAGACTAGTTGAAAATTATCCAAAGTGGAGGTGATAACTGGGAAATGTAGTGGATAAATGGGGGGTGAAGAACAATTTGATTTGTTCAATTTTCTCAATGAAAAATCTTAACAGAGGTTAGTGGATCATTCAATTTCTGGCAAGACTTTGGGATTAATCACTGAGTTATTATTGCTAAATAATATTTTGGGACAATGACACTGCTTGCTGTTAATATCTGAGAAATCCTTCACTCTGGCTTTTTTAGCTGCTGTCTGAAAAATAATCAGTGAAATTTCTATTGAAACTGTGGACAAAAAGGTTTGTATTAATATCAGGCTTTTTTCCTATATAGAAAGTGTCACAACCCCTGGATTTATCTTGGCACTTTTTTGGGGGGGGGACAATGGTCTTTGGCCTGTTTGTTGTTGTTTTTCTTGTCTTTTTCCTTGGGCTTTCGGTGTCTGGGTTTTTGTTCTTTGTTTCCTTTTCCTTTTTTTTTTGTTTTCCTTTCCGTTTTATTTTGTATAAAATCTGACCATCATCAGCACAACAATGAACAGAAACATTATATATTTTTAAAGATGGATCCCAAAGGCAGCATGTAAAGGGAAACAAGGAGAGGTCCAACAATGTAGCCTTGTTGGACAGCACAACCTAGAAGGGCTGATGCTGATGAACACTGGCCAAAATTGACAAAGAATTTCCGATCTAACAAGTATGATTAAAACCATTTCGGAACAGTGCCTTTCAAGCCTACACAAGGTTAAAGGCAGATGATTGCCAGTAACAAATGCTGCAGTTAAATCTAAAAGAAAACCATTAAGAAGTCTTCAAAGTGCTGTATGTGTGCTATTACGTGATTTAAAGCCAAACTCAAATTATCATTAATATCCAACTATGTATGTATGTTTTGTTTCAGTTCTCTTTGTTCAGTTTCCTGTGGTTCCTGTTTCTGCTGTGCTCTGTTCTATTCCCTGTATTTGAAGGTATTTTTCTTTTTGGGTTTTATCTTTATGCCTTCCCCTCCTACTTTTAATTGTTTTTCCTTTTTGTGTTATGTTTTTTTAAACTGCAAGAGCATGTCACTGACTTGATATCAAAGTTCTGTGTGAATTTGTCCATTTGGACTAACACACTAATGTGCGGCTGACAAATATATGTCATGTGCATTCTAGCAGACCTCAGATGATACAGATGCAAAAGTGTGACCCAACTCTTACAACACTTTAATTTCTGGATTATTCAAGATGTGTATCTTCTACTGTGATAATGACACTTTTCTTGGTACTTTGTTAATCCCTTAGGGAAATACCAACAGAAATGTTTCTAGTAGTAGGAGCAGTGGTCAGCCAATGAGCATAACCTCAGGGAGCAATGGGCAGTAAGTACCTTGACAGGGATTCAACATGGCAACCCTCTGGTTACAAGCCCACTTCCCCTTGTACATAATTTACTTAAAACAGGGATAAACTATGCACATCCACTTTTAAATGTGCAACAATAATTTATTAACACAATGTTTTGGTGCTAGAACATCAAAAAAATATTCTTGCAAGTTTAGACAGTTTACAAGAGTCTCCTTGCTACTTGTGGTTTTATTTAACCATAATTTAATTTCTTAAAATATGTTATGTGAAAACTGCGAGTCTGTGCTAATTTTGTACCTGACCATCCACTGGCTGCTTAATTAACACAGTAACCTGCCGGTGATGTAACAGTATAAACAATGACTCATTTTCTGCACATCATGTATCCTGCATGCCTGTTTTTATATTTTATTTGAAACTAAAACGATCTGTCTCACTATGGCGAAGGGAGAAATGTGCTTACCAAAATCATTATGATTCCTCCTCCCTTGTAATTAATGATATTTTTTAAGAGGCACTGGTCACTTTACCCCTATGGCACTCCCCCCCTACAGTTTCAGAGAACTTATATCTATGACACCACTGTAAACATCCATCCATCCATCCATTCATTGTCTACCGCTTTATCCTCACTGTTGAAAAAACTCACTCCTGACACTTACTCGTGTGTTGCCACTTGCACGGTAAGATATTTATTTCATCTTCCTCACCTCTTCTGATGTTTTTCTTGGCTTTTCTTTTGGATGTCAAAAATAACACTCACAGCCTTGATATTATAGCCAGTATCTGGCTAGGGTGTGTGTAATACCATAAAGCTGTTTGAGTTTTTCCCAAGACTTCACAAGATCTCCTGATTCAGAGGACTCCAGGCCACCCTGATGTTGCAAGGGTGGTTTTCCACTGACAAAGGTTTGGGGGAGTGGATACAGCCTCCAATCTCTTCACAACAACACATTGAACCATCACAGTGACCCTAAAACTGTTAAATTATGGCAAATATCCTTCAAATGTATGACTGCATTGTCCACAGTATTTGATTGAGCATTAATGAAAATGGAATAAGTAGCGAACAATGACACTCTTTGTACACCTCACAAATATCTTGAATCCATTGTTAAAAACTCGCTATAATTAAAGTTTTGAGAGGTGAATGTTTTCACAGTGCTGTTATAATAAAGTTGTGAAGCTGTCTGTGTCACTGTTACTGTAGATGAAAAACCAGTATAGGTGGCACAATATGAGGTCCAGAAATAAAGAGTTTTGATTGCCTTTATTTTAGCTTGACCTAAAATAGCTGATATCTCATTGTATGCCTGTCATGTGGTACCTGTTGAACTCACAGAAGTGTGTTGCTTTGGCAGTAAGAGGAAAAATGTTAACCCAGAACACATAGCTATAAGTGATTTGATATAGAGGTATGACGTATCAGAGCTTATTGTAATGTTGGACTAGAGTTGAAAAATAAATGTCACAAACACCACAGAACTGCATTCAATACTTTAAAACTAAAATGGAGGTTTTTTAATATCCGTGACATTTCTACTGATATCAATTCTTGTATTTCTTATCCAATATCAAAGTTGGCACTGCACACATTGGTGCCCTTAGTATGTCACATGCCACGTTTTAAGCCTTTCAAGCAAATGTTGGACAGATTTTCCTTGTATTTATAGACAGTTTCCACTATTACAGACTATTGGACAAAAACATTCATGCCACAGTATGAGTCACTGAGACGGCACTCAGGATAAAGGAAATAAATTATGAATGAAATTGTGTTTTTTTCCTTAAGGTAAGCAATCATTTAAAAAATAAATAAATAAAAATTAAAATTTAGATTTTTTTTAAACATCTGCTGGGCTAAATAGTGGCAGTTTTGGCCCAGAGGCCACCATTTGTTAAGCACTGTTTACAATTTCTGGGTTCGATTGGGGTTTATCCTGCAATCAAGAAGCAACTAATTATAGTAACAAAGATTCTATTATTTAACTGAGCTGCAAACTTCAAAGAAATATGACCGCAAAATAGCTGGTCTCTTTGTATGTGTCACTTCTGTGCTGTTGACCTGTTGCTGGTGTATCTCGTCTCTCACTCAGATACAATACATATATAATGCATATTTATAGCTCCTATGTTCAAACTCTTGAATATAAACAAACACTTTTAGTAACCATTGTCAGCTCCACTTCTCAGTATAGCATTGTTGAGATCTTATGTCACCCAGTGACATTCATGTGCCACACAGAGATTGATTTGCTTTATATCAAGACAGATGGAGGCAATGGCAACATTGTCGTTTAGCTATTTGACAGGATAAACACTTATTATCCCTGTCTGCCTCTGCACTGCTGCTGTATACAAACAAATGCTCCCTCAGTCATGTCTGATAGTTTTGCTTGCCAGAGCCCAAATGGAAGAAACAGAGGCTGATTGGTGAAGTAATGCAGTAATGCAGAAACAGGGAGAGGCATTTTTTTTGTATAATAACAAAGAACTAAACAACCTATGTAAAGATTTATGTCCCTGTCTGTTTCACTTATATTCCAGTTTGCACTTTCAGGGCCACTTGCTCCTCAGGTGTATACTACCTGTCAGGGCAAAGTAATGAATGACAACAATTTAGAGGATGTGTGGATGTGTAAATAGTGGACTTAGATTTATTAAGTGACACCAAAGGACAGCAGTGCACATACCGTGTTCTTGCTGGATGTGTCGTCTTCTATTTCTCCTACTGTTTTTTAAAGAGAAATAACTGACTTAAAGGTTAAAACTTATAATGCGGTCTATTTTTAATGGTGTACTTCAAAAACCAAGTGCTGATTGTGGGAACAAAAAAATGAATTTTAGCTCTTAGGACGACTGTAGACAAGTGAGTGGAGGAGTACAGGCAAGGCTGAGAAAGCTACACAAAACAATGAGAGCAACAAGCACAAGAGTATTTAAAAATGAGATCAGAAAATATTAAACTCAAAAAAAATAACGGAAGAATGGGAATAAAATCAAAGGGGAAAAGAAAAAAAAAAGCTGAACAGTATCGGTGAAACAGCAAGATAGTCAAACAATAAGAGGTGAGATGGTGCATGTGTTTGATAGATGATGACGTGTTCTAGATTTCTGGATGCAAAAGAGAGAAGACAATAATAATAATAATAATAACATGGCAAGAATGTTAGTGCAATTTTGGAAATCAAGATTAGGGGTGTGTTCAGTGGGGTTTAGTTAAATGCAGGTGAGTTTAGTACGGTATGTTTGGGTTGAACGTAGTCTTGCAAGTGAATTCTGGAGTAGTTCATCACTTGAGTGAACTCTGTCACACACCTTTCTCTGGAAGTGTAGTGTTTACGGCTACAGCTCCATATGCTTCATACAGTATGTTTATATATGTTTGCATATATGTGTAGATATCATTGATGCAGAGGCCCATTTTGGATTTGGACTAGAATTTTGCGGGTTGGCTCCATTCCCCCTACTGTCTGTTAGTGTAAAACCATCCTTGCAAGATCAGGGCCACTGACCTGGAGTTATCACAACCAGGAGGTCTCATGCAGTCTCAGGTCTCTCTAAAAACATGAATTGCATACGCACACATCGCCTATCCAGGTATCAGCTAGAAGATCAAAGCAGCGATAGCGTTATTTCATCATGGCAGAGCCAGTGAAAAAGAAGCTAAGAGAACTGTTGTCAGATGCGGCGAGGAAGCGGAAACGACTGTCTTGACCGAATGAGGGGCCACACATGAGTAAATATTGGACCATCTTTTTTTTCAAATGGTGAGAACTGAACAACACAGGTGCATTCAAAACAGATGCTGACTGGCAAGGACATGGCTCCTTTTTGCTGGCTCCATTGAAAACAAATGTATGTGGCCAGGAGAGGAGGAGGGATAATTAGTGGTGAGGTTTTTGACAGTGAAAATGAGGTGGTAGACAATGGATGAATCTTTAAGGTGGTGTGGTACAAATATGTAGTGCAAAACTGTATGGGGATCTCCGTAGTGAAAAAAACTGATTTCCATGTTTTGCGTAAATGAAGGTCATTCAAGCAATTTCTTCACCTCTATGAGCACTTTCTGCCTTTCTAAACCATAAAACGGTATAAATTGCTGTTACACTGTACTTACTGGCCACATATTACATTAGCAAAAATGTACACCTTCACACGGACACATTCATATAGCAGGGGTAAACGTCTCTTTAGTTCAGGACATTACATCCTACAGGGTCATTTCGCTTTTTAGTTTAACATCTGCTTTTGTATGGTGCCACAGGCTATGTGATAAATATGCATGCTCAGTTCAATCCTGTAAAAATTCTTGTTTCGCACTCTTATAGGACCGTAGGCAAGCAGACAATGAAATGTCAAGTCACTGTAAAGGGTTGGAAATGGATTCTGGGTAAAAGCTATGTGGTACTCTTGTCTACTGTACTAATGGGCTTCTTTCTGACACATGGAAAGCCATGTTTGCTTCTCACCATGGCAACTGATGAGAGGATTTTTTGTCTCTTCTCACTGTGCCCGTTTGCCATTTTTCCTTTTCTTCTCTGAAATGAGTGCATATTTCATCCTTCACTCACAATACTGTAATGCTTCTTTTAAAAAATACACCAACATTGATTAAAATGCCTACATTTAACAGTTCACACTGTTTAGGAAAAGAAAATGCACGTAATACACATAAGATGCTCTGTCAAGTCAATAGCTGCAACGAAACACTTATTATAATAAATGTCCTCTGTAAGTTCAATGTGAAAATAAAAAAAAAAACTATAATTATGTAACTGTAATTATGTAATTCAAACTTTTCTGCTCAGCCTGCTTAGTATTACAACGTTAAAGCCCCTTGTGGGAGGAAACCACAAGAAAGATAAAAGTATATCTATTTCATAACAATCCACATAGTCCTATTCGGAGGATTTGTTAAAATAGTCTGGAATATATACATATGTTTATTGCATGGAAAACAATATACAGTATATGGTACGTATAGGGTCTACTGCTTTTGAAATAGATGAGTTTTTTGAGAAAACATAGGGAAACCAAATTTCCTTAATCCACTTCCAACCTACATAATTCCAACTACCTGGGGAATATGCAACAATAAGAAATGTGGAAAAAAAAAAGTAGTGACATTATTGTGAACCAAAATAAGCCATTATGTGAAACATGTGAACAGTACAAGAACAGTTTTTACTTATTTTCTATTGCCATTCAATTACCGCGCCCAGGAACAAACCTGCTAACTAATATGACAGGAAGTAATGTCATTTGATTGATTAATTATTCTATGCTCTATTAATGGCAGGAGGGGTTAGCTCAACACAGTATGACAATGAGGTTTTTGCGACCATCTGTGTCAGAGCATATGTGTAAAACACTTTGGTTGTTAAATGGGTTCTTTTGTTAATTGAATGGACTACTTTGTGAGTTTGTGTAAAAACTGTGACAAACTGTAGAAACATGCAAACTGTGACAAATCAAGCTTACAACAAACGCTTGCAAAACAAGTTGGGAACTCATGATGTGTTAACATATGTACCACTTTCTTATATTGATAAAATGTAGTATAATTATTGGCATTTAGATTGGAATAATGTGGCTGAAAGTTCAAGTGCAAATATCTGTCGACATGAAATTGTAGGACACAGTTTTTTTGTGTTATTTTAAAATTGCAAACATTTCATACATCTGTGTTTTCTGTTCGGCTCCTCACATCACCTCAGAATAGATTTCTTGAATATGTTAACATTTTTGATGCACACTATTGAGACCCCCCCAGTTAAGCTCGTTCATGCCTTTGGCCAGCTCTGGCCAGTTATGATAGTTGCTCAAACCTATCTTTAAATAAAAATTGAGCATTGTTCCAAGTTGTAAAGATTAAAGTCCATGAATACAAACATTTATGGCTAATGGCTATGTTAAATACTGGAAAGTGTGTGTCATAGTCTTGCTCCAGAAATTATTCAGGAATTTGCATCCCTGTCAAAATAAAGCAGAAGAAGAATTCAGCGTGTTCACCAGGGTCCGTAAGTTAACCAAAGACGATAAAATGCTGTCATTTGGCCCAGGACTGAATGTTAATTAAACACAATCCCACCAGGTTTAAACTGGTTTTTGATAATAAACCACTTTGGTAATAAACCACTTGTTTAACAAACATGTAATGAAGTAACATCTTCACCATTTTGGTCACACTTTAATCACATATTTTACACAAACACAATGTTGGTTTACAGTTCTGCTCTCTGTCTCCCTCTTTCTCTCTATCAGTGTTACTACAGCTTCACAGGTTTCTCTTTTTCTCTTCTTTATCTCCTTATCTTTCGGAATTTGAAATAAAGCAACGGGGCTTTTCTGCACGTTTTTGCATCAAGAAAAGATATATTTACCAGACAAAGACATCTCAGCCAGCTTACAACTTAAAGGCAGCAGTGTAGGAGGATTTGCAGTTATTCTTGAATGAATAGGTCAACTCCTGATAAAGCTCATTAGAGTTATTTTAACCAGTTATACTCCAGTGTGTCACCTAATCAAAATCAGTTTTGAATAGGTGACATTTTTTAATGTTTTTAAAGCTCTCACTGGTCTCACTGGTCTAACCTATCAGCCATGGAAAACCCTCAAGTTTTCTGGTAGTCACCTTTTAGTGATTCCAAAAGTCAGAACAAAGACGTCGACAGCGTCATTTTCTTGTTATGACCCAGGACTTTGGGACAGAACAGAGTGATGATAGGCAGACTCAAGACATATTGTACCTCTTTTGTTTGGCTTTAAATTGAAATTATATTTTGTAATTGTCTATTTCTCACTATTATTACAATTACTATTTAATGGTTATAGTTTTTTTTCAATATTGATTAATTAATTTAGTTTATCAGATTTTTATTTCATCTTTTATTATAAAGTTTTATTTCTGCTGACAGATGCTGTATTATTTTATTATTTTTTTTCTTTATATACTTATTGTATTACTTTGTTTGTTTATTTTTATTATTTTTTTTCTTTATATACTTATTGTATTACTTTGTTTGTTTATTCTACACTTATTTAATTATTTATTTTATTTTATTTTATTTTATTTTATTTTATTTTATTTTATCTATCTAACTCTTTGCAGACTGGTGAAATAGCATTTTCTTACCTCATTTTATGTATGATTATTGATACTTTATATTGTATATTGTGTGTGTATTGATGTAATGTATGAAAGCTTGCTTGATTGATTGTGGCATTGAGTGCATCATCAACCTATATTTTAAACTGGCCAAACAAAACCTGAACAAATACTGGAGGGGAACTGTTTTCACTCTCTACTTATGTGTTCTCAGCCACTATTTTCTGACACACTGTATATAATTTATGATGCTTTATGGGTAATTTTGGTGACTAACTAATTACTGTACATCAGTAATTTTTCTCTTTGACAGGGTGCAAAATAACAGCAATCTTCCAGTTTGGAAAATATATATTTCATCAGTGTTTCATCAGTCTGACCGGTAAAGGGAAAAAATGTTACAAAGATTGCAGGATTGTATTTGTAAATCAAAGGTGTTATGTCATGTTTCATATTCACTCTGCTTTGACTCAAACCCACAAGTCCATCCATATATAGAGCTTGAAATGACACTTTCCACACCTGTTCTATCATGCATTAGTAAAGAAAAAAAAAAAGGTGTCGTCATCATACTTGCATCAGCTTTGAAAATTACATCACTACAGTATTTTCTTTCATTGTGAATGGATGGGTCGTCTTTGTAAATGAGGCACGCATTGTTGGGGAAACATGTTTTCATCTTTTTCAAAGCTGGTGCAGTGATGCTTGTCTCCTCGAAGAATGTTTTTTGTTCTGCGAGCCCTTCTCTGTTTCAGACACAGACCACCACACTGTAATGAGCCTCTCCCTTCACTGTCCTATTTCTCTGCAACAGTACAGGAAAAAAAACACGCTCTTGCAGAAACTCAAGAGCTGACAGTTGATGAGTCAGATTTCTGCTCGTAAAAAACTTACACATTTCAACTCCTTTGTTTGATGGTATTTTCTCGTTGGTATGAACAGGTAGTAGCAATCAGGCCAAAATTAATAAGAATTAGTTCCAGTGGTTCAATGGGGTCATAATGGCTCAGTGGTAGACCAGGATTATGGGTTTGAGTCCTGGCTCTGCTAGTCTACATGCCAATTTGACAATCCCACATTGCTTCTGAAGGCTGTGCTGGCAATATGTGAGAAAATGCACTGCACAAAGAAGAGCTGAGTGAATGGGTTTGAATGGGTACAGTTGCATAACCATAGTGTAAAGCAACTTGAGTGGCCTCAAGAACAGAAAAGCCCTGCAAAATTACAGGCCATATACAGACCATTCTCATCTGTTAACACACCTGTCCATGATGCCCGTTTGCTCAGTTTAATCTTAAAGGCTATATGTAAAATACTGTATATAATATTGTGGCTATTGATGTTCAAAAGAGGAGCTGTCATCCCAAATCAACATTTTGAAAAAAAGTTCCCCGTCCTTTCAACATTCGAGGCTATTCTGGGTTGCCAGGACGTTTCTGGAAGACAGAAGCAAGATGCTGAACTTAACGTGTTCATGCTTTTTCCTTTGAACAGTTGTTTTTGTTGTTCTTTCTGTTTCTTTAACCTTGGGTTTTAGTTCCTTGAGTCGGGGTTCCAGTTTCTCTCATTTACTTTTTCATTTTACAGTTTTCCCCGAAAGCAGGAAACACAACAACATAAACTGAAAACACAACTACCTTAACTCAAATTATTTTAGCTTTGATTTAATGTGACATGGGGTAAACATAAAGCAAAACAAAAAATACAAATGTAATTTTTTGATAACATTTGAAATAATGACACACCAAAAATCCATTACAGACAACAGTTAGTAATACAGTTGTATTATGACAATACAGCACGTGTGACAGTGCAGGGGAGACAGGGTTTGAATCCACTGAGAGCCAATTAGTTAACAATACACAGGTGCGATAACAAAGGTGCAACAAAACAAAGAACACAGGAAGTAAAAGTTACAGCAAACAAGTTTGAAGAGCAGCTGTTGTGGAATCATTAAATCTGCCTGAGATGGTTCCTCACTCAGTTTCAAAGATTTATTTAAAAAAAAAAAGTCTGTTTCTTCACAGTTTAGTATACTTTACTCAGGATATGGAATTGTCAGTACATTTACATTTTTTTCGTCACAACAGTATAAAAGATCTCCGAAAGCACTTATTTTTTAACATTATCATGTCTCATTTTTAAGCTGGCTCAAATCAGATCAGTGTTTCTTTTTTTTTTTTATAATAGAGCTTTTCAGCTAAAAAACACTTAATTGATCCCAGGGGAAAATTGCTTTAGCTACAGCTACTCCAACCCAAAAAAATAAAAACTGATTCACAGCCTACTAAAGGAAGGCCTACTAAAGAAAATTAAAGATTTTATACAATGAAATATTTACCTCTCGGTCTACAACAAGGGAATACATAAGTACCAAATGGCCATGTGGTTTTATATTTTAATTGCACGGAGTTGCAAATGACTGTTTACACTTGCTGTGATTCAAGATTGTCAGATTGTTACTGCTTAACTTGTGTAGCAGATGTTGCTTCTCCAGAATACAATAATAGGTTTGTAGGGAAGAAGATGAGGGCCACATGTGAAAATGGTTTTGGAAACAAAGAAATAAATAAATCTTCGTTTATGGATTAAAATCTTTATTTGTTTTCGATTTATATATATATATGTGGCACTTGCTCTCTTCGGTAGGGTTAATGCTTGTGTTTTGAATAGATTGTGATATGTAACTGTAATGTTCCTGTGATATGCAGGCAAGGACATGCCAATTTATTTTGTAGTCATTTTTTTGTCATATTCTCTTGAAACCTGTATATTAACTGTTTTTTACTTACCACTGGAGCAAAAAATATTATCAAAACTAATTTTATTTGCCTCACTTTCACTTTGAACAAAATACAACATTTCTCATCACACCTTCCTCATTTTAAGAACGTATTACCCATGGATGCTCAGGTGAGCACAGTGCCTTTGCTATTTAGGCAGGAAAATGACAACTGTGTCTGTAAAACCAAAAAATAGCAAAACACACCTCATCATGGGAGCCACTATGTGCCACTTTTCATCAGGTGTCAAACAGGGAACTTGATGTACGAGCTGTATGAGCTGGGTGTGGTTTTAATCAAATGTTAACTCACAGCTAACCAAGCTGAACCTAGTCGATGTAAAACACGACAAAGCTGTATAATGTCACTTGGTGACTTGTTGTCTGCAGCAGCTAAAGCCATTTGCTAGTCAAGTGAATCAGAAATACACTAATATGTAACTACAAGATGGAAGGAAGGAGCATGCATTGGAACTCAAATGTATGGCTTGGAGAGAGAAAGTCATCAGATATGGCACAAGCCAAAAAAAAAAAAAAAAATCCACTGATAACCTTCACACTGCAATGGTCCTGAATAAATGTCAACTACTATCTGCTGTTTGCACAGTGGAACCATTGCATCCAATCTGCTCAAATGGAGTTGAAGAGCTGTGAGAAACAAACACTTAAATCACTGTGTTATTTTCCTTTTAAATAAAATACAGACAAGACTGTGCTGGCGGGTTTCTTCATTTTCATTGGGTCCCATTACTGATTGCAAAATATTTGTTTGTGCAAGAAAGAAAGTAGTACGTGTCCAAAATACTGTCGATCCATACACGCTTATACATGTATATGCTTATATAAGAACAGGCACATACAATGTCACGTTTGGCATTATTACAACACAGCCTCTTTGTCTTGTGTCTCGTTTGATTTTATTTGTATTTTTTTTTTAAATACAATTTTTTTTATTTTGCCCCCCCCCCCGGTATTCATATTGTGTAATTGTGTACATTTGTGTGTTATGTATTTTTGTATTGTATTATATCTCTGTGCCTGTCATCTTAAATTTAATAAAATGCTAGTTGCCAAAAAAGTGATCTACTGAAACTTACCTCATCATTTTTTCTTGAACACATGACAAAATCGTACAAAATGTGTACAGAACACTGAAAACATCGAATTGTACTCATTTTATTTTTGGACAGTTGTCCCCACTGAATTAGGAAAAGACATGCACTATGAAGAAAAAAGACTCTTGCCTTCGGCATGTATGGAGTTTGCATGTTCTGTTTTTTTGCCCCGAAACTATGGAATGTGTTGCCTTTGCACATCAGGCAGGCTGACTCACTCAAAGATTTTAAGTGTTCTCTTAAAGACTATTTTTTCACCTTGGCTTTAACTCAGTTTGAGATGTTTACTTTTATTGTTTAAATGTCTTTAATTGCTTTACTTTTGTATTTGTCCTCGTGTGTGTGCAGCACGTGCGGGTGCAGCACATTTATAAAGCACTTGTTTTGAAGTGCTTTACAGTATAAATACATTTGGATTGGATTGGGTGTTCTTCAGTTTACTCCCACAGTGAGAAAACATGCAGATTTGGGGATGAGGCAAATTGGACACTGACTATATTGAATGATATATTGATATATTGTTAGTCCATCACAGGGCCACATAGAGACAGACAACATCCACTCTGAAAACCTGTCCAGGGTGTACCCTAACTTTGCCCTATGCCAGCTGGGATTAACACCAGCACCCCCACGACCCTGATGTGGAGGATGGGGTCAAATTCCCCAAGGATAACAGGAGGGTTAAGGCAGTACAGACATCACTTGCTTCTATATTACCAGCTGTCAATCACACGTCTACTCATATGTTCTATGATTTATTATGGTTTCCTCTCAATGGGAGCAAAATTTATATAATCAACATCATGTTCTGTTGAAGAAGAGCAGGAACTAGTGATTGAACTCCTCAGAAAAAAAAAAGGGCAAACAAGAAAGACTGCTTGCTAACAAGCATTGGCCAATACAAAAGCCACTTTTTCAAAACTCAAAACATAACCTGACCTCAAGAACTCAAACAAATTACCAAGATACTTCATGCTTGTCATGGAATAAGCATGCTTGACAACACACTGACTTAAGAAACACATGGGAAAAAAAACAAAACAACACAGAGCATCATCTTCGAAAATCCTTAATATCATTATAACATAAATATCACCATTTCAATTTTTTGACCACACTCAATACATCAGGAGTGAATCAGAAAGGCTTTTTGTCCTTGCTTATAGTCTCATTTACTTTGAATTTTAAAAAAACTCTGGTATCATAAGTTTAAGTTTAAATTTATGTTGTACCGTATACCATTCTTTTAGTCAGTCTCGCTCTCTCGTTTTCTCTCTCCCTTGTGTTTGATTATGCGAGCGATTAAGCGAGCACCAAGTTTAAGCCCCTGCAGAGAAGGAGGAAGGTTTGAGTTCATTCAGGGCAGGGTATACAGCAGGTCAGCTGACTTCAGTTTAATTTCTTATAAATAGTTTTTCCTCACATTTTAACTGTGATTGTCTACATCTGTATCTTGACGCAGTGTGCCTAGACATCACGCTGCAGTCGCCTCCCTCTGTGCCTGGACCTGAAAGGCAAAACCAAAAGTTCCTGAAACCTGAAACCAAATGTTCCATAGTGCCAATGCAGGTGATGCAGAACTGCTCAGGCTTTGACAGAGGTGACATTCACCCTGTTGTAAGTTCCTGTATTAGCGGCATTATTTGATGGTTGAAATCCTACATTTTATCTCTTTAAAAGTAGGTAGGACACAATCTTATTAATTTAAAGGCAGACGAAACGCCAAGAGAGAGCCTTAGTGTATAATTTCATGAATAAGGTGGATATATATGTATTTCAATATAATTACTGCAGAAATGCATTCCATCAAATTGTCTTGACTTTTTAACATTTGTGAAAAAAAGTGCACTTTCATTTGAAAACAATGTTTTGTAGTGCAAAGTATTGATGAGAAAGGTGTTCATGGATTTGTGGAAAATGTCACTGAATGCATTTTGTGTGAAAGCATGAGAAAAAAAGAATGTGAATCTCTGACCATTTTTTCATATAAAAAAGATGTACGTTTTCTGATTATTGATTAAACCTAAAGTCATGTTCTCAAAATTCTTTTTTTTAATATACTATTTTTCTGTCTTTGTTGTATTTAACCATTACTGTAAAATTACTTTTCTAGTATAAAAATCACAAAAGGGAACTTACCCTTTGGTGCAGCTCTTTCCACACTTTCCGCTACAAGTTTATCCAATTTGAGAGTATAAATCATGCCAATTAGTCTCTGTATTCTTGATGAAACCTTGGGGAGTTGGAGTCAAATGTCTTTATCTCCTACAAAGAAACAATCCTCTTCATTTACTATAATTGTAATTCTCTTAATTTTATACTCTTAATTTAGCTGTAACCATGGCTCCCAATGGCCATTACCTTAAATATGCCCCAACGGCAGGCTGTTTTAAAAATAATTTAAAAAGTGCTCTGCTCTCTGCACCTTTTAATTTATAATAGTACTCATGTGCTTAACTGTTCCCTGTCCCATTATTTGTAATGGGACAGATTTTACAAATCGCAGGTATATGCTAAACTTTCCTGTTTCTTTGTTATTTTTCAGCATGTGCTTCCTGTTTTCAAATTTGAATTCTGAAAAACACATACATTTTTTGTGCTTGTTTTATCTCTGTAAATGACCACCATTTATAACAATATGCAATAGAACTATATTAGCCTTCCTATAAAGAAAATGTTGAAAAAAATTTGCATTAAGTAAGATATAATTGTCTCTTTGTTATTATCTTTAGTTTTATTACTTGTGGTTTTATTACTTATTTGTGGTTACATTCTTATAAACTGACCCAATATTTTGTAATTCTGATGAGTGTTGTGGAATTCCTCAACACACTGAAGGATACAAATAGTTGTTTTCTGTCCATGAGTGTAATAAGTGAATTTGATTGTATTTGATGAAAAAAAACTATCCTTTGCTCTCCCATATTTTAACATGACACATCTTTAATTTTATATTTGTTTCTTTTTTTTTTTTTATCTATAAGCTTGATCCGTTCTGAGTTTTATATTATTTGACCTCTTCTTGTACACAGGATTTCGGCCAGGATTTGAGGACCTCCTTGCTCAGGGGTACCCCAGCCCTCGACCTGTCAGTAATCCAGTCGGCAACCCCCCAGGTGCAGTTTATTTCTCATTGTCTTTGTTTTTCATTGGAGACTCCACACATGAAAACTTGGTTGGATGGTTAGTGTCTGTGGATACTAAACAGGAGAATTATAAGGGTGAGATAATGATCTAAAGGTTTCAGATCTAATTACAGTGGCGTCGCATTCACCTTCTTTTTAATACTTTACTACAACTTTTTAACAATACAGTGTTGCAGTGAATCCAAGGCGTTGTTGCACTTCTCTGTTACACAACCTTGTACTCCTCATTAAATTGTGTGACCTTTGATTTGAAGCCTGCATCCTCAGATCTGCACTCTAGCATGGCTATCTCCTTGCAGTTTGCTGTTCAGCTGAAGAGGCCACCTACCATCTGTGCTACAACTATGGCTACTTCTCATTTGTTGGGAATTAATGTTAGGAACCATGGTTCAAAGCTCTAGGTGACTTTAACACAGAAAGCTTTTTCAGGTACCTTTTTAAACGTTAAATTCTGTGTCACCTATGATTTTACAGGTAATTATAGCAAAAAAAAGGCCCGGTCTTGGCAGAAGAATCTGATTATCCTGGTGCTACACTTTGATTTGTCACAGGTAACTGCTTTTTAAGAACGTTAACAAAACAAAAAAACCCATATTGCTTAGACTCCCACTTACTTTGTCCATGTCCCTAACGGCCAAAACATTTAAACCCTGCTGGGAAAACAGATTGCAAGAACTACTTTCAGAAGTCCTTGTAAATTGAGTGGTTTCATGTAAACACTGCTCTTTGTGTAGATTTTTATTTATTTTATTTAGCAAAATGAATTACTGCACAACAGGGCCTCTGGAGTTTAGTTTGGTCAATAAAAATGAACAATTAAGAAGTTGCTTCTTTATTCTGCCTCTTTCAGTTTGCCACCGTTTCAACAGTCATTTTTATGTTACTGCAGAATGTTATACATTTTCTATATGAGGACCCACTTTTTGAAACTCTTGTGACCTAAATCACAACATGAATCGTGACACACGCAAACTTGCACATAATGTAGTGACTAATTTACAGCCACATCTGCCACACCTGATATCAGAATTTGCATTTTAAACAAATCATTTCCAAGAGATGTTTGGTAAAATAATTGAGCATAATATGTGCGATGTAAACATGATTGCACATAGAGATATTGCACAGATCTAAATAAATAATGATACTACACATTACTGGTTTAACATGAGATGTGCATATTGTGATCTACAATAACCTTTGATCAAAATTGGCACATTAAGATTCATCATAATAAGCTTAAATGAGGCAGCAGGACAAACAAGGAATGTATAATATTAGTAAGAGCATACAGGCAGTAGCACAAAAACAAACTAATTAAAAAAAACAGACAAGATTCTTTAAGCTGCCTGTGCCCGTCTTTACTTGATGCACTTCAACAGTTTTCCTCACAAATTTTTTGAGCTCATCGGTTTTTCTTTTGGGATACATTTAGACAACATTTGCTGTTGCTGCTTAGGTGCTGCACTGCTCTTCTCGCTGTACAATCGATATTGACAAGGTGTAAAGGGAAATGCTTTGTCTGTGTGTACCTAATGGATGCTTACTCCCGTATGCACATTCCCCAACACCACTCCATTTTGCATTTATGTATTAGGTGCTGTTTGGAGTTTACCTACCCTTTCAAATATTTACAAGGTGCATGGCAGCAGTGTTGTAACAACTAAGAAACATAAAAGTCATAACGTACTCCGACAGCTCACTGGGAGTCGATTGAATCCAACTGTGAACTACACTACAAAAGCAACTTAATGCTCCGTCAGCAAATAGTTTGTCTTGGTAGACAAATAACAAGTTGCTGTCTCTATGTGCAGATGACATTTCACAATTACCATGTACCCTATAATAGGTAAACAGCATGAAACTAAAAGACCACTTAAGGAGCACCACTTTTTTTCCACCTTCCTCCAGGATTTGATCTAAGTTTACCAATATTTTTCAGATTTCCTAATGCATTAATATTGCATGTCTGATCTTAGTGCCAATCACATGGCTAGTATTGTTGCTATTGTACCTAGTACTGCTGCTAGAATCCTAGCCTTTCTACGGATTTTGCATTTTCTCAGGGTTCTCCGGTTTCCTCTCACAGTCCTAAAACATGCAGAGGTTATTTAGACACTCTAAACGTACCATAGGTGTGAATGTAACAGTGAATGGTTGTTCATCTCTGTGTTTGGCCTGTGATGGTATGTCCAGGGTGTACCCTGCCTTTCACCTTATGTCAGCTGGGATTGGCTTCACTTGACCCTCAAGTGGTAGAGAAAGATTTTGCGATCTTACTGCCTTAAAAGACCTCTTAATATCCTCCACACTAAGCATCTGAAAAAAAAAAAAAAAAAAAAAAGAAGAGAGAGACTCATGACGTTCACTTAAATGAAATATATATATAATATTTTTTTAAGCAGCACTTTCCTTTAATTGTGAGTGGTTAGCTGTTAGCTGGTCAAATTTTCTGAATACAAAATTAATGTTAGACTTTATTATGTTCATCCAACAGAACCTTCCCATACACACACCCACAATCCAGGGTTGTTGAATAGTATAAACAAAATTATGATGATGAAATGTTGATGATTTGTGGTTAATATAGACCTTATTTTAGATAGAACTATGTAAGAAGATGTCTGACATTGTTTATGTGAGTGAAGACTGGTTTTGCATTTCTCATCAGTAGTTGTGTAGCTTTATACAGCAGTCAGGACAACATCTTTGACAGATAATGCTTCGAGAAAACAGGTATCATATGTGCAGTCAAGGGTTGATATGACAGCTGTTGGTTTAAATCAAAGGCTTTAAAAGAAAGGGAATGTTTTAATCATTGGCCATAAATAGGAAGAGAATGTTGGTGCAAAGCAAATTAACTTTTTTCTTCCACCAAGCAATAAGGAACCACACTGTGGCTACTAAAAGCTGTACATTCAAACAAGCCACTGAAGTGTCCCCATGTCTGCTTGTTTCACTTTGTTGAAAATGAAAAAAAAAAAATACCGACCATTCAGTACCAAAGAAGTCACTATGCTGTGAAAGGTCGGTAAAATCTCTTAGGTGACGTCAGCAACTGCAGGTGAAACTGTCATTGCTCTGAGTTAGTCTCCCAAGTAACAGTTGGTATAGTTGTGTAATCAAAACTGGGCTATAGTTACTAATATTACTATTATTTCAATATTTAATTTCATTAATTCATTCATTCATTCAACCGCCCACACCAAGCAGCAGCATAAAGTCATTAAAAATATACTCATATGTTATATGAGGCCACTCCCTCATGTCCTCCCCCTTAAGAAAGCAGACTAACTCCATTCAAAGATACGTGGATGAAAAGAATATGTGAAGTGCAGCACAAAATAGGAAGTCAGACACATTCTACCACGTTCAAAAATAAGTTCTATAAAAAGGAAATACGGAGGGTTCAAGGAAAACTGGAGAGAGTGCCTGCACGTTTTAGTGAATTTATGACTGCTACTATTAGACCTGAGTGCTCCATTTAACACTGTTGACCATGACATTTTATCACAGAGGCTGGAGTGTGTTAGTGGTATCAAAGGATCTGCGGTTAACTGGTTTAAACTTTACTTATCGGAAAGATCCCAGTTTGTTCATTATAATGATGAATTTTCTTTACCCACTGGAGTTAAACATGGAGTTCCACAAGGTTCGGTTCATGGACCAATTTTCTTCACCTTATACATGCTTCCTCTGGGTAGTATTATTAAAAAACACAACCTAAATTTTCATTGTTATGCAGATGACATGCAGTTATACATATCCATGAAGTCGTATGACAGTAATCAATTTATAAAGGTCCTAAACTGCTATGGGAACAGTCACAATGCAGTGACCTCTCTCTCTCTCTTTATGTGTCTCTCTCACTATATCTGTATGTCTCTCTCTCTCCCTCCTTCTCCTTCTCCCTCCCTCCACTTCTCAACACTTACACTATATCATGACAATAACATTGTTTTCTTTCTCTCCATTGTTTGTGCTCTTCCTCTCTCTTGCTTTGTTTTTATTTAACAGGTATCCCTGATTCCAGAGCTTCAACACCACAGCTCAAATATTACAATAATAACCATAATGATATATTATACAGCTATTCATTACTGCTAATGTTACTATTATCCTCATCCACCCTTCATCAATGGCTTGTCCTTTTCTGAGGGTCATATGAGGAGCTGGTCACATCCTGGATGAGATGATGATTGCTATTAATGTTATTGATTTTTGCATTATCCTGGTCTCTATCTTCTTTGTAAATTTGATGTTTTGTTTGTAATCATCTGAACTTTTTTTCTGTACATGTGATACCTTCCCCCTGTACAAGGGTTTTTGTGGAGTTTTTCCTCATTCAATGTGAAGGTCTAAGGACAGAGGGTGTCACTTGCTATACCGACTGTGAAGCCCTTCAAGGCAAATTATGTTTGTGATGTTGGGCTAAATAAACTAAATTGACTTGACTTCACTTGAAAGGGCAGATGTGGATGAGTTTGCCCTATGTCACATGATTTACAGCAGTGATGACTATGCAATGACTGTTTTAAAGGATTTAATGAATAAATGTTACCTGAAGCAATCTTGTGCTCTTCTAGGCATTGCAATCATTTTTGGTTGTTTAAGTCTCTTCATCTGTCCTCATTCAACATTTCTCCAGTATGTGCATAAAGGAGTGTTTTCCTTCTTTTGGGTGAACATTACTGTCAATCTTTTATGAGCAAAGGTGTGATTAATTTGAATAAACAATTCAAGTTAAATTAAAGTTGCGGTCAGCAATATTATTTGTTCATATGCTTAGTGAGTTCTTGAGACAATAAGCTGAAAGGGAAAGTTGTACAATGGGTCAGATTAAAGCAATCAGTAGTGGTAGGTTATAAGGGAGATGTGCAGAATTAAAGTAGGTTAAAGTAGAAATAAAGTTGGCTGTTTGACCTGACATTTCATTTGAAAAATAAATGAATCCGATGGCTTGCTGGTAAAATTATGTACACCAAGAACACCAATAACCAGTAACTGAATATTCAGTTCAGTGGATTGCCAAGTTCATGCGACTAAGGGCAACAACAGTGACAAACAATAACGTTGGGATCATTTTCAGAGCAACCGAATCATTAAGAGACAATTAAATAGATCTTAATTTACACATACAATTAACATGGCAGATAGCATTAAAGAGACATACCACTGAGGGATGCTCACATTGTAATGTTTATTGCAGCCATTGTCTTAATTGTTCTTGGTGTGAATGGCCCTTACTTTTAGGCTGTGTGAAACTTTTCCAAATAGACCATGTCCTTTTAATGAAATTAAACCGCCCTGTTGGCAGCAGTGAATGCCCTGTGTTTGCTAAGGGAAAGAAATAAACTCAGAGCGTTGCTGTGCAGTGCAAGTCCCCCTAAAAAAAACTAAAGTGATGCTTCTTTGTGATAAAAAAAGACTGGAGACTGGGTCGTAGATGTAATTACGCATCGTTTCACATTACAAGCTGTGGGCTTTCTTGAAAGGAATTCCCTCAAGATGCAAACCCATTCGCCAAAGCACTTCCTTCAGCTTGACAAAAAGACAGATGTTATTTAGACCTAATGCTGCTTTCCATTTGTAGTTGGAGGTCATGGGGAGTTCCTTACACAGGAATGCCCCCTGAACTCAGATTTCCATTTCCAACTGCGAAACTGGGAACAACATCATCTGCCCTGACATAGGATTCCAAGATGGCTGCCTCCATAAAAACTGCTTCTTTTTCCGTTAAATGCACTTCTGTCATATTTGTTTTATGTTAAATTAGTTGTACACATGGAACTGTTTCATTTTATTGATTGACATGTTGCCACACGGCAGAGTAGTTAGCACTGTTGCTACCCGGTCGGAACAAGGGACTTTCTCCATTGAGTTTGATGTTCTTCCCTTGTGTATATGAGTTTTAACAGTGTTCTCCATTTTTCTCCCACAGTTCAAAAATGTCCATAGGTTAACTGAACCCTCGAAATTGCCCATACAGTATGTGTGAATGTGAATGGTTGATTGTCTTTATGCGGCCCCGTGACAGACTGGTGAGCTGTTCATGGTGTACCACACTATTCTCCCTATCTGAAATGGGATTAGTACCAGCAGCCCCGTGACCCTCATGTGGAGGATAAATCGGTTGACGATGGTTGGATGGATGGATGGTTGCTGCATTGCTATTTATGTGCAACAAATATGGCATAGAGATTATTATCCATTGGTATTGCTAACAGTGTCCATGGTTTCTTCCGACCTCTTGGGAACACCATGAACTCTGAGATGCCTGTTCACAGGAGAGTGAGCTCTTGTAATATAGTGATATCCTACTGCATGCTTTACCAGGCAGGTGCTTTTAACACCATTCAGTGATGCTAAAACCACTGTTGATTGTGAAAGGGATCAAAGGAGCAGCAATGTGTGCACTACTGAGTTTTCTGTCAAGTGCCACAAAAATTGTCCAATCCTTACTATAACAGCTGTGCAACAAGTACATTTTAAACAAGAAATATTATGTTATAATATATGTTCTTTTCCTGGGCCAAAAGCAAAATCATTGACTAAAACCTTGGAAACCTTTTTTAGTGGATAATCATAACTACTTACCTTTCTACATAAACCTCTACTTATTCTTTTTTCCATTAAGGACCAACTGTGGTGGGTTGTTCAGTCTTTTTAGCTGTATTTGCCATTTAAAGTGGTGCCTCACTGCTCTACCCGACTCTATGATTGTTGATTTATTCTCAGCGGCTAGCAGGGTTTTAATACCTGATGTGCTTAAGTGTGGCAAAATATAATATTTCATACTATGCTGGCTAGGGGAAAAAGGTGATTAATGACCACTTGTATAAATTTTGGTATTCATTTGTGTCTTACAGACAAAAAGGACAAATAAGATATAAGGTAATAAGGTAAGGTATGTACCATAAGACCTCTTTTTATCTATGGTATTATGGTTGACAGTAAACTGCTGAGTGAAATTAATGAAAAATATGTAGATAGCTGTGGCACCAACAATCATTATTCAAATAGTGTTAATACAATAAAGTAGCACATTTCTTTCTATCTTTATTCCTTTTTTTTCATTTTGCCCATAGGATACCAAATAAAAAGTGGATTTATAGCCATTCATAATCTTTCCCACAGGAATCTTCAAAACTACTATCCTCTGTTCTGTTTTGTTCACTAAATCCTTCACACAGATAAGTTCACAACTCAACTTCCTGTCTGTTATTACTCTAAATACAATAGAACCTATTCTTTACCTAGTGTTGTAAGTTTTTTGCCAGAGACAATACAAGTGTTGGCAGTGTCAAACGGTCAAGTACATATTGTATTTGGTGAGAAGTGCTTCTGGGAAAATAAACTGTGGGTAGGCGTGGCTTGACATCAATCATGGACTTCAAATAAGCCATATTCATTCACCTAAAAAGCAGTGCTCTAGCATCCTTTGCATGTGTTGGAACAGGCAGTATCGTAAAATCACCAAGTGGTTATAGGGCTCAAGAAAAATCTGCTTTTAGCCAATGAAATTGCTACTTCCTCAGTGCAAGGTCACCTCAGTTGATTTGCAACCGCATGAAAATTGTCCTCAGGATATTTTATGGAACAATGTTCTGCTCACAGTAGAACCTGATAGTCTTTAGGGTGATAGGGCAATTGAATTGCATTTCCCATTTTCTTGAATCTCAATGCTGCTTTATACTGTAGCTATAATATCAAAACATATTGTACATTTTGAGAAAATATAACGTGCTACCCTCCTGTGTGCTTATAGTGAAATGATGTTTCAGGTTATTCAGAGGTTGCATTATGTATCATAATCTGACATTAGGTTTACTTTTCAACTACTTTACTCAACAAGCTAAGGCCACTTTGTCACTGTTTGCATGTCAGACAATATAATGTTAGCATTGTCCCTCTGAGCATGCTATCAATAACATTAGGCTGTAAATGCCACTGTGCCTGAGTGCAGCAAGACTGAGCTGTAAGTGTGGCTGTAATCTAAACTGTGTTAATTTTTCTCAGAAATAAATTTAATATGAGCCTCTGTATCGGTATATAGCAACAATGTGTTAATGTTCCTCGCCTACCCAGCATGTCCATGTGGGCCCCATAAGGTTTATATTCAGACTGACAATATGGATCTCAAGTGGATTTATCCGTAGTTTCCAAGGCCCCTCCCTATGTTTGGCCCCTACAAATCCATGCCCACTCTGTAACCTTTCTAGGCTACCAGGGTAATAAGTGGGTACTAAGTAGGCATGGCCTTGTAGTGGGAAAATTATGCAGGTCCCATATGGTTTCAGGAAAATGGGCCCCACATGGAAAGCTCATGTAAGCAAACACGGGTGGGACCACCATGGAGCCATATGCGGTGTTTACATCATGGTATGGTTCGGTATAGTACAGTACGGTATGGTTTGGTATGGTAAAGCCCTAGGTCAGGCTAAGAACAGCACCTTTACCTCAGCAAGATATCTAGTGTGACGTTGTACCAGTGCGACGACAACAAACGACAACATTGGATGGGCCAGAGCAGACAGCAGTGGAGCCACAATCCTGGTCAGTTTGTGGCTGTTTGTCTAAACAAGACGTCAAGCTTGAGAACAGACTGCGGCCTTGAAAAAACCCAATTTGCAAGGGAGTGATGCTTTCTTTCACCCATCCGTTCCACCCAGACTGTACCATACCTTTACTCTGGTACCCCAGGGAGGATGGTACCAAAAAATGGAATGTTGGGGCCAGTTATTTTGGTACTATTTCTAATGGAAACCAAAAAATATGTGTCGTACTGTAGTGAACTGAACCTTTCTACTTAGTGGAAACTCGGCTACCTTAAAGGGTCCACATGGAGATGCTGCCTTCCTGAACCAAGGTAATATTATTATTAAAATAATATTAACAAACAAAATGAAGCTCTACCATAAGTTTAACCAATAGTCAAGAATTCCTTTGTTCCGTGCTTCAATCATAGTTTCATTCTCATATGTTTTTATTAAGCTACTAGTATGGATTGGCTGCACATGGCTATGCTATGGATGATATAGTAGGTACTGTTATTGATTACTGTATTTACAGTATTAGGTAAAATCATCTAAATTGGCTTGGGTGTAGGGGCTGATTTTTGTATGAACCTTCTGCTTGACACTGACAATCTTTCATTAAAATTAATAATAAAAAATAAATCTTTTCTATACCAATTCATTTGTTTTATTGATTTTAAGGTTTTACACAACACATTTGTACAATGTTCCCTACCTAGTACAGTAGACTATTAGAAAGGCTACAATGTCAATTAAATCAAAAGAAGGAACTGATTTGTAGCATTTTCACCCCAAGGGTACAAAAAAGTCATGAGAAAAGTTATTTACATTACCATTGCAAATTTTATGTGTATGTTTGCAATTTTATCACTTGAATTAGCTTTTCGTTCACACAAATAAATGGTCAAAATTTAATTATTGTGTGGACAATTATTGTTCATTTTTGTCTATTTAAAAAAATTAACTGTATTTTTAAATATTTTGCCTTTTTCTGCCTTGGTTCTCTTACGCTGCTCGCTCCGCTTCACAAACTGATCTGATACATTTTTTTCTTATCCTTCAGCAGTCTTACTTCATCACTCACCAGGGTGTTTGAAAGGAGAGGAGTGGGATTGAGCACGAAATGGCACTGGGATGATTTCTGGCCAGAGAGAAAAAAAAACTGTAGTGTCTCCTTATCTCTTGCTCCATCTCGTTCCAATTTCGCTTACCCCAGTGACTGAAGAACATCTGAGGAAGAGGAGGATGAGGGTGCACATGCATTCTCAGAGAGTGCCCAAGTGGAAGAGATAACCACTAGTGTGCAAACTATAATAAACTATGATTGACTGTGTTAAGCATGAAATCTGTGACATCTCAGTTACATGCTCCAGCATATTGAGCATGACAGCATTAGTCACCCTTTACTGAAAGTTGCTCACCTGGTATGTAAAATCACTCAAAATGTAAGGAAGACTGATTGTTTGTTTTCTTTTCTTTTATTTTCTTTTTTTTTTTTTTTTTTTGGAGTTAGCAGTGACCATTTTCATTGGAGCATGTTGAAACATACTGCAGCAGGCTTTAATCAGCTGTGAGTGGAAATGCTCATTATTCCACTCTACTCACATGTTCTGTCACCAACCACCATTTAGGTAACACTGGCTAGTGACAGAACATGAACAGTGTCTTGACTTCAAGAGATTTTCCCATTTTGCTGCTCTGAAGCAGAAGCCGGCAGCTTTGATATCTCCTCCATTGTTACCAAGTGCTAAAGTCCCTAAAGATTATCAGCACAGTATTCTTTTTAATCTGTAATAAATCTTTTTCTTTCACTCATGATTGAATATTGTTTTTGCCACATCAATGTCACATTGTATGGTGGTTGGAGGGGAAAACAATTATTGATAAACATTTTTCATCTCTAGTGTTTCAGTGTGACATCCAGCTTTTCATGCTGGCTTGGAAAAGCATCAGAGCCACATCATCTTTCCTTTATTTGCCATGCTTGCTGTCAGAAGCTGGCTGTTACCTGCTGGAGCAGCCACCTGGACAGCCCCTCCAGGCTAACAGATATGTCAGTTTTCTCCTTGGCTGCAGTTGAGTACCCTTTACCTGGCCTGCATGTAGCCAACTGATCTTTGGCTTAAGGTACTGTAAGTAAGCAGCATAGGAGTAAGAAGGAAGTAAAGGCAAAAGGAGGGAGGATAAGAAAGGGGGAGAAGAAGGCTGAAGTGGGAGAAACGTCTACTGGGAAAATGAGGAGCAAGTGAAGAAGGAAACTGGGCCTTGATCCAGCTTGGACACCTTGTCACACCTGTAGCACTGTCTGTCTGGCAAGCACAAGTGAGGAGAGTGTTGGTGTAACCATCTGCTCTATCATGCCCTTCTCGAGTGTGTTTGGCCAAATGAACAGCAAAGACTTTGCTGATAGACAATAGTGATCACCTGCCATCTGTGCATCCCTCCTGAGCTGATTAATGTGTTATTTTTTTGTTTTTCATGTTAACATCCTTTGGCTTGGTCTTGTATTAGCTGCTCAAGTTAGCAGTTAATACAAGACATATGACTGTGGCCCAGTCCACACATAGGCAGGTATTAAAAAAAAAGATAATTAAATAAACATAAAAAATATTTCATACATTCACAAAGTCTGGGTCAGGTCCCTTAAAACTGGATAACTCCTGCCAGGGTGGAAATTTTAACAATCTCTGTTAAGAGTGTTTGTGTAGACATGGAAAACTGACTTTTTGCCTTGGAATGACACATTATTTTAAGCTGGAAAGTTTTTATAAATAATAATAATAATAAGTCAGAAAACATTTACCCGAGGAGTTCATTTTCTCAGTAGGTAGTTTAAAACTTCAACATGAATCTGAAGGCTACAAAAAGGAGTTCAGATTCCTTTGGGTAACAACACTACATGTTTCATCATGGACAAATTTAACAACTTGACATGTGTGGACATTATTATTATTATTTTCAAAACCAGGTAAAGGAAGCCCCAGTTTGTGTCATTTAGGAATCAGGTTGAGGACAGTGATAATTTTAATCCTCGTAATGAGTCATTTCTAAAGCTGAGAAAGCCTTTCAAAGAAAAAAATCCAATAGAAAAGAAAAGAAAAAAAAACACTCAAATCTCTTGATACAATCATACTATACCAAAATAAATGAATACAATAAAATAAAATAAGGAATGTAGCAATCTCATCTGACTACCCATTGCAGAATTTAAAGACTGAAATAAGATAATGGAAGATTTGTAATGCATTGCCTTGGTGAATAAAATGACAGTGTATGATGGCATATCTGCAAGGTTTTTACATCATTTGATGATAGAAAGACATAATGATCAAAGCATCAGAAGTCTCTGTCTGGGGTATTAGTATCACTTCACTAGATGAAGAATCTATCCACGGTTCCTGGTGAATATTAATGATTAATTCACCACATACACAATCTTGCATGTGTCACCCATGTTGCTACACCTATTATAAGCACACAAAGAAATGCAAGATCAAACCATTAGATTTTAAAAATATTTCAAGATGCATCCACCCACACAGGATGTGGGATGTGATTAATCCGAGGGCGATGGAGGCTCAGTGGTAGAGTGAGTTGTCTTTCAACTGGAAGGTTTTTGGGTTTGATTTCCAGAAACCAGAAGTGCTACCCTGCTGTAGATCTGCTCAGTCTTTGTTGAAAATTGATGTACCAACAGAAAAGTCTTGGAGATAATATTTGAAGTTTGAAATCCTTTACTGTGTCACTTTAAATATAAAGAAATATAAAATTAGACAAAGGTGCATGATGCAAAATTTAGCACCAGAACAATGTGACCATGCATTCTCCTTCATGCCAAGAGAAAAACAAACCATTTTATGTTATGTTTGCATTAATTTACTCAAAAGTCCATTAAGAGGGAGACCTTCTTAAATAAATCCAGAGACTCGCTTTCAGGTGGACACAAGAACATGAGCTGTATCTGATCAGGCTTGATGGTTATGGCCTTTTCTATAAATGACAACCAAAAACAAAGATGAGTTGTCTTACAAATAATTACCAATCCGATTTAACAATCACCCAGTAGGTCCCTCCTTCCTCACTCACTCACTCACTCACTCACTCACTCACTCATCTTCTACCGCTTTATCCTCCACATGAGAGTCGCGTGGGGGTGGTGCCAATACCAGCTGACATGGGGTGATGTGTGGGGTACACCCTGGAAAGGTTGCCAGTTCATTGCAGGGCCACACATAGAGAAAGACAATTCACTTTCACTCTCTGGGCAATTTAGAGTATCCAATTGGCTTAATTTAGAGTATCCAATCGGCATGTTTTTTCGACAGGGAGAACACCCAAACTCCATGCAGAAATTCTGACTGGTTTGTGAATCTGCGTCTTCTTACTGCAAAGCCAAGAGTGCTAACCCCCCCATTAGGTACCTAACAAATAATATTCAATAAGCCAATTCCTGTTAACACACAAAGAACACATAAAGTTATTTGACTCTATTGTTATGATTTGCCTCAGGACCCAGGTGCAGGCAGACTCAGAAACATGGTTTCAGACAGTTTATTGAAGGCAGATGGTGAACAGGGAATGTAGATGGTGTCCTGCTCAAGGCAACAGCAAAGATGAGTATCTGAGGCAGCATGCAATCAATGAAGCCATCTGAGCACAGGACAGCACAGGAATTAGTAAAAGCCAACGTAAAACACAAGTATCAAACAAACACTAGCGAGATCACAGGGAACCTCAGGAGGGCCACGAGTGTGAGCACAGAAAACATCTTGCAACAAGTGACTGAAGAGCTGAAGTATAAGTAGGCAGCACTGACGAGATGATTAGTGGCAGGCACACTGATTGAGGGCCACGCCTCAAGCACAGAGACAGCAGAGGGAACACAGGAGGAGACAAAGGCGGAGACAAAGGCTGCTCACTTTAAGGTAAACAATTAAACTGATAATGAAAAAAATAAAATTCTAACAATTAAAAGGCCCTCGCTTGCGCTCTGTTTTGCTGTCAGAGGCCGAACAAAGGAAATTGGTAGATTACATTGATTGGCCTTGAGGTGAGAGGAGATCATGTGAATAGTTGGTGGGAGTAGAAGTGGTAGTGAGTGGAGGAATGCTGAGTGGTATACCTCTATTTTATACACAAGTAAACCAATGTAAAGGAAATGTAATTGGAAAGTGTATTATTAAGTCATAAAATGACCGTGATATGTCATCTTGTATCTGAGGATCACATGTGATTCTAGGATGGATACTAGATCTGAATGGGGTCTCCCTCTCTCATATGATGGACTGTGTATAATGTATAATAACGTATCATGTTTTTACAGTTACAGTTAAAGTTATTGATGCCTTGTCACTTTCCTGTCTCCTCCCATGCAATGATTCTCTGCTGCTGCTCGGAGCAGACACAATTTTTACTTTCAGTCTCCTCCTGTTGATGACATGCGAAGATAAACCAAATATGTTCAATGTTTATTCGTGGTTTATGTAGTTTGTCTTTGTGTGGGATCACAAGGGGAAGCCATGGGGCAATGCTCTGTATTAGTGTTTCAATATGGCAAACTATCGTGACCCAAATTACTATATGAATTGCAACAGCCATATCTGTAACACCTACTATCGTTTTGAAATAGTAAAAAAAAAACGTTTCCAACTGATGTTTGGTAAATGAATTACACCTCATACACA